>CM076569.1:465291362-465502479 GCA_034641835.2 Pinus albicaulis | reverse complement strand
GATGTCAGGAGAGACACTGGTCAAGGAATCAACGGTTTGCTTGTTGGCTACAGAAGAGATGGTCATCTCAGGGGAGGTTTGAGACTTTGGCTCATGATAAGTCAACTGGTCGATGGTGACTATCTTTCCATTGTGAGGAAAAGACATCTTGCGAAAAACCGCAGATGGGACAGTAGACATGGCATAGGTGTAGCTTTGCCCTAATAGAATTTTGTAGTCTAGAGGAGCGTCAATGACTTCGACGTCAACGCAAACGGTCTTACCGGCAAGTGTGATAGGACAATTACGGAAAAGGCCAATGGGATGGGAGGCGTGGCCATCCCACGCTCGAAGGGCGATCGTGGAAGGGGCCAACTCAGGAGATCCGATTTGCTTCCAAACCGAAGCGGACATCATGTAGGTGGATACCCCCTCATCAATTATACACCGGGAAACATTAGTGTTTCGGATTTTGACTGGGATTTGGAAGGCAACGGAAGCAGGAAGAGGAGGATGTTCTGATTGATGGGCGTCAAAAACAATCATTTGGTCATCAGCAGGATCTACAGCGCCCATGGTAGATAGCAGAGCCTTCTTTTGGGAACGGCATGACTGGAGGAGTTCCAATGTGGAAATGGCAGCAGGAGACTGCGCCAAATCATCTACTATGCTATACGAATGAGAAGCTCGACCAGAAGCAGCATTTCGGCATAATGGTCCCTCAAGAATCTAGGTATGAACCTCAACTTTGGGCTGAGGGATATGCAAGGGACCATTGGATGTCGAAAGAGGCTCTGTAGAACCTGAAGAAGGGGACTCGGGGGCAGACTGAGTGGAAGGTGTGGGATACTGGCGAGACCGAGTTTGAAGGTTAAGGTCGACGGTTAGAGGTGGATCAGAGTTCATCATGAGGATTTCATAATTGGAGGAACCAGAAGGGGAAGGTTGAGTGGCCACCTATCCGTCAGGTGGTTGGGTAGCCATGAATCCCTGTTGTGCATCCACCTGCGCTTGAGGGGGCGGTGACTGCTATTGCAGGGGTTGAGAAGGCAAGGGAGGCGGAGGTGTTGATGCTGGAGGAGCTGGAGCACCAAACTGCGGATACGAATAATAAGGGGGTTGGGTAACAGTATGGTGAACAGGAGGTTGGGCCAAAAGAGGAGGCATGCTGTATCCTGGATATGTGCTACCAGGAGGGGAACAAGTGCGGGAGGTGCTACCCCCTCCCCCAGGAAAACCATAACCCATGGGAGGTTGGGCATATGGATGAGAGAGAGCTCCAACGATACTATCGACGGCATGAGGTGCCCCCGGTGTATTGACACGACTAGGTCTGGGGAGATCAGGTAGAACGGTATAAACATAACCTGTCTGAGCGTAGATCAAGTCATATTTTAACGCCAGTTGGAGGGCGGCTTCTTCGGTTTGGGGAAAATGCGATGCGACATCTTTCCCAATAGGAGGCAAGAGAGATCTAAGGAACCAATCCATGTAGACACGATCTTCGAAGGTAGGGGATTGACATAGGCTCTTTCTTCTCCGCCATTCCTGGACATGATCGGATAGGCGGGTCGCAGATGATTGACAGAAAGAAGTCAAAATTTCGATACCAGTGTCGTAACGAAGGGGAAGCTGGAAGTAAGATAAAAAATCCCGGGCAAGAGTCGCAAAGGTGGTATGAGAGGAAGTGGGTTGATCAACATACCACTTAGAAGTCGCGCCTGTAAGCGTTCGTTGGAACAACCGAAGATAGACAGAGTCATCGGTAATGGAGGTAGATGAACACCACATGTGGAAAGATCGAACATGATTTGAAGGATATTCTCCAGCAAGGCCTTCAAACTTTGGGATGTCGGAAGGGAGCTTTGTCGGCATAGCAGGCCAACTAGCGTCATGGTGTATAGGGTCGTTTAACAACCGGTCCAAATCGGGGAGGCTAAGGCCTACCATGAAGGGGAGCAAGGGTGTAGCCAAGGTAGTTCCTGTGGTGGTTCCGCTAGTAGTAGTCCCGGCATTAGGGCCGGGATTCCTGCTAGCGTTAGGCCCTGGACCAGACATAGTGAAGGTGACAGGGGGAGAACCAGAAGTAAAAGGAGAACCCAAAGAATCAGAAGGAGAGTCGGAGTGCGGAGGAGGAGGAGGACTAACTCGACGACGGCGGGACAGAGTAGGTCGACCAATCGGAAACTGAGGGTGAAGGCCAAGAAGTTTCCAGGAGGTGCGCCTTGGGGGTGCAATGATGACAACACAAACATGGCACAAGGGGAAGAAGAATGACCAACAAGGGCAGGGAGGTGCAGAATCAAAAGAGTACAATGTCGAAACAAGGGCAGATAGGTGCAGTGTCAATTGATTTTAAAGTCTTTGCCTGGCAATGTAAACCAGGCTCTTCTTCGCTTAGGGTGAGTGTGTGGCATGCGTTAATTTTAATTTTTAAACCCTTTTCGTTTTGAGAGCAAGAGAAAAAGTGTGCTGTGTAACTGAAAATAAATCTGCAGAGAACAGTATATAATGCTGAAATAACAGAAAATTAACAGCTAACAATGCATCAATCTAACCCAAAAAGGCGGGTCTCTCAAAACTAGTCTAACAGAGGGAAAAAATCTAGTCAAAACACACTACAAAGAGGCCAATAGATCTAGGGTCAGAAGGGACAAGGATCTAAAGGAGAAACCTGCTGAAAAGAAGTGTAGAATCACAGCCAAGAGGCAGAGGCAAGGTGGCTGGAAAAAAGGGGGAAATCAGCAAAACGCAGAAGGGACAAGGAGGAGGCCCTAAAGGTAGATCCAAACAAAACTTCAGGAGGTGATTTGAAAGGGAGAAGAGCTGATTAAAAGGGATCTGAAAAGGAGGTATCAGATCTGAAAAAGGGATGGTTGAAAACTCTGAAAAAATAGACACTTACAGCAGCTAAAACTCTTCCACAAAAAGTGGAGGGTACTGAAGCCCTAGGGGGCTAGATGCCCACTTATTGGAGTAAAATAGAGCAAGAATAGGTCTAAAAAGGCAGAGATAGAGGTTGGAAAACCCTGACAGAAGCTTCAGAAAAACCCAGAAAAATTTCAGCAAAATTCCAGAAAAAAGTCCAGGTCGCAGCTTTTGACCTTTTTTTCGCTCATCATTTGATTATGAAAATGTCATGACATCATTAAGATAAACAACTAGAAATACATCCTTCTCATTCAATAAAGTGATGTCCATAGCTCGTTGAAAATTAGCCCCTGCATTTTTTAGCCCAAATGGCATCTTAGCATACTGAATGTGCCCCATGGCGTGGTGAGTGTTGTCTTCTCTCGGTCATCTTCATGCACCAAGATCTGATTTTATCTTGAATATCCGTCAATAAGTGACATCCTTGAAGCTCCAGAAACCCTCTGCAAGATGTGATCCATCTTTGGCAAAGGATAATTGTCTTTTAATGACACCTTGTCTCATTATAACCAACACAAGATTATACATCCAATATGAAAATTGAATATGAACTATGATACCATCCTTGTAAAGTATGTTTACCTCTTTTTCAATCAATGGAAACAACTTGGGATTGATTCTCCTCAACTTCTGGTAGAAATGATTTTGATCCGACTTGATTGGGATGGTGTGTTGGATGATATCTTTGTTGTACACCTTAAGATCTAAATATTCCCAAGGAAACACGTCAGAAAATTATTTCAAGAGAGCTGTGTATTTACCTTTCAACTCAGAGGACAAGGATCTTGATAGCTTTACCATCTTGGGTTTATCCGTTGTACCAATGGTCACATATTCAACACCTGTCTCTATGGGGACCATCGTGGGCTTTTTGGCCACATCATCATGATATAAAAACTCATCTAAAGGCACTAAACCTAGTGGAATGTTGTTTTCCTTCAACTACAACACTTCAACTTCAGCAACCTCAATTACTTGATCACCTTCGTTGTACACTTCATCCATGTGGGAGTTAGCAAACTCCTCTTCATTCTACAGGAAATTATTAATCTTTTTTTCATCCCAAAATACTTTCCAATATCAGAGATTGTCGGGGAAAGTTAGGCGATGCTTCACATGAATTTCAAACTTGTTATTGGAATGAATCGGAATCTTAAAATTACTAGCCGATGTGGCAAGTGAATCAGCCATGAACTTTTGACTTCAAGGAATCAAACACAAGTTATATTCTAGAAAAGTTTTCAAAACATCAAGAACAACATTTTGATAATCTCTCATCCTAGGATGTTTGGAATGGTACTCCCCTTTTACCTACTTTATTACCAACTCGGAGTCACCATATGTTGTGATTCTTTTTGCACCTAGCCTTTTCAAAATTAGGAGACTGGTGATCAAGGCCTCATACTCATCTTCATTGTTAGAGAAATCAAAGGCTAGCTTGTAGGAACATAATATTACATTCCTTAGGACTTTTTTTGACTGATCTATAGGGCTATGGATCTAAATTTTCGATGTCAGCTCCATATTTCCCCAAAGAACCATCAAAATCCATGGTCCAAATACCTTTCTCATCATCGGGAAACTAAAATTTTGCAGGTTGAACTTCTTATTCTTTTTGATCGGTTGTCTCAAACTGATCTTTACCTTTCTCTGATTCAACTGAACCCTGTTTTGTCTCTTTTGTATTTTTCTCTGAAGTATTTTTCTGCAAGTTTTCTGAATTTTGATTTCCATTTTCTTCTTTCAAGACTACTTGTACACTATTTGTTAACTCTGAAATTTCTTCACCTTCTACAAGCTGAATATCTAAATCACCAGTACCACTATCATTATACAATATAAATGATTCTAAATCAGTATGTACAGAGTGAATCGGGTGATTCTTAGGCTTATCCTTACTAGTGATCATGTACTTCATTTTCACCTCTCAGTACAGCTTCCTAAGCTAGCCAAATACCAGAATTGTTGCATATGAAAAATCAAGCTGTAAATTACCTCTCAATTTGGCTCCCCAAGACCATGAAAGTAGCATGCCATACCTTGGAGGTATGTCAACAACTACAACATCCATCAACACATTTTTAGCAGGGATTTGATCCAAGGAAACAACTAAGTCTTTGATAAGACTGAGGCAACGGACTCTATCGGAATCAAAGGAATAGAGTTCATAATATGGTCGGGTTATGTCCAGCCCTAACTTATCCATGATAGCTTTTAGAATTAAATTATGTGTAAGCCTTGGAATCCAATATGGAATTATGGATAATGTAATCAGGGACTCCCACACTAAGATAAAAATGATGAACTTCACTATCTTCAAGGTTCCCATCTATGATTGGACCAAAAAGGAGTTCAAGATGATCATCACTGACGTTGACCATGTCAGAAATGTGGTATACTTTCAACATATTAGAAATTTGAGATTTATATCTATCATTTTTTACAGGTTCAGTGAGAGGAATAGACACCTTTAACTTAGAAATTACACTCTCTAAGCTAAAAAAAACTGGATTGTTTTTCTACCTCTTTCACGATGTTATCCCACTTTTCAGGATATTATTTTGATGGACTTTCCTTCCTTTGCACTTCTTTATCTTTTATCAAAGTACTTGTAGATGCTTCATTGTTGTTGCTCTGACTTAAAGCAGCATGCTCCTTCTCTTTGTTTTGACTAGCTTGAGGATTTTTTTTTGGTTGAGTAACTTTTTGTTGAGTTGGAGTGACAAGAACATCTCAGTTTCTCAATGTGTATTGTCTCTATTGTGTGCTGAGAGCATTTAGGTACCCCCTTTGATAGTCATTGGATTGGACTGCCAACCCATCATAATTTGCAAGGACAAGCTCATGATCATCTGGCACATAAGTTTATTAACATACTCATCATCCTCTGTAAGATAAATATGTCCATGATATTCTAAAAAGATAATATTCTCTTCAATAATATCATAATATTCATCCAATTCTTGAGCATAATTCTATTGTAATGGGTCTCGATTTATTGTTTATCTTGCGTATCTGGATCTCTCTGCTCTCTCTATTTTATCTGAAACTATGGTTGTTGTTGTTGTCCTCGGAAGTTAGTATTTTGGGGTTGATTATCTTGTTGCCTTTATGAAATTGACATTCTATCTACCATCTTCTCTATGTTTCTTATCAAAATGTCCAGCTTTCTTCGGATGAACTTGATAGCTCTTCTTTTATGGTGACTCTCTTCTCCACTTTACTCTTTAATTTCTTAATTAGAAGATTAGCTTCGACATTGACTGCACTTTTCTGATTTTCCTTCAATGAAGTAGGTTTCCTTTCTCTGAGTTGATATGCCATGTATGGGTCAAAGGCATCTAGATAGTGCAACCAGGCCAAATCTGGTGGAGGTTTGATGTTAATGGGAATGGAGTTATATACCTTATTGAAGCGAGTGGTGTAATCTTGGACTGACTCATTAGGTTGTCTCTTCATTGAATTATACACGTCCAAAATATGGAGTGGATTTTTCTTTTCCTCCCACTTGGCAAGGAAAAGATCCGTCTATTTCTGTAAATTTCTCACTGAACCAGTTGCCAAATCTCTGAACCATCTCTTTACTTCCCCTCAAAAAATTTGAGCAAGGATTCTCAATTTGGCATCATCGTTGTCTACTTATTATAAATGAGTCAAATTAGTAATATTATCAATGTGTTGTATCGCTGTAATATCAGTGGTTTCTTCAAAGAGAGGAAGTATTTGTCCATAATTTTGTGGTAAGTCAGTAATTTGGCACAACAGAATGAATGGAGAAAATCTAGCCATGGTTGTTCTAGGAGGCAAACTTGTCGGTATAACGGGAAGTGCTAGTATTGAAGGTGTTTGTATTAGAAGGGAAATAGATGGTGTAGAATCAGCAATATGGCTGAATGATGTTGAAAGAATATCAGTGGACAAAAGCTCATGTTGATACTAGATGAAGGCCTTCTTAGAGTTATATTGGAGATTTTTGGCTAATTGTTGAATTTTATCGAACTGACTCCAAACCTTCCTATAAAAATTTGACTATGATTTGGATTCTATGGACAATATACTATATTCAAGCTTTAGATAATAAAACAATACTTTAGATAATGATGTGACTTTAGAAAACCTCAAGGGATCAAACACAATTTTAGACAAGGATGTTTCTGATTTTAATCTAAATAGAGATAATTCAAACTTCATATCGAAAGGAATATCTTCTAGGGAAAACAACTCGGTGGGAAAATATGTAGACCTTACCAAATTTGATGAACACGATTAAATCTCAAAATGTTGAGGTCTCTTTTTTCTGATGATTTCTCTATATATTCAACAGAAGAAGCTGGATGTGGATTAGGATTTGATCGTGTGTATATTTTCTGAGGCAATGTATTCTTGCTTCTGCACTTTGGCTCTCTGCAAATTGAATCAACCTTCTCAAAATATAGGGCCTATCACCCACAGGCCTAGAGTTCGATGAAGAAGTATGGTACACCCAGGGATGATCTGTCACTTCGTTCCCCAGAAACGGTGCGAGAAATGTTAGCCCCCAAAACGTCCCAAGGATAATGAATGGATGACGATGGAGGTAACCTCAAACCAAGCTTTCAGTTTGGAAGTTAGCCCAAAAAAAGTAGAGAGGGCTCTCTTTATAATATCATAGCCAAAGGGTTTGACTTGATCAGGAGTATATTTTAGGCTAGTTAGGTCAGTGCTATGGTTTTGAAATATTGATGGTTTCGATCCTAGATTGGGGAATAAAACTAGGTAGCTAGGTCAAATGTATCAAAGGGTTACAACTGCAAATATATAAAAGAGAAAGGTAGCAATGCTTTAGTGATGGATTATGTTTTTTTTCAGTGTAGTGTAGGGTTTGAAAGAGTGAAGAGGATATTAATAAGCATACATTCATGAATTCATTAAAATTGAAGGACATAAACATGAAATTATTTTCCCAAACAAAACAGAGACACGAAAGAATTTTGCTTATCTAACTTTTAGGCAAATCACTGAGGAAATCAAGGCATGGAAAGATAATATATATATTGTTCATAAATGACTAAAATAGAGAAGAAACAACATCAAAAAATCGTTGCACATGAATTCCTAGATAATAGCTACAATTGTTCCTCTGAATTTATGAATAAAATCTAAAGCACAAGCTACAATGATCTCAAACCTCTGATTTCCAACTAGTCAAATGACCAAGAAAAACATACATATAGACAAAATATCAATTCCCCACTCTTAGGGTTCAAATCCATGAGTCAAGGAATTGATCACATGATCCTCTCACCTAAATCCTAAAGACTAGGGATGTGAACAATACTCTCCCTAAGTTAGAAAAACTAATTCTTTTGACCATTTATGACTTGTACATGTTGGCAATATGATGTAATGTGTTGTCCTTGATGGAAACCTACTTGATGAAGTTGTCCTTGATGGAAACCTACTTGATGAGTTGCCTATGATAAGAAACCTATGTGTTAAAGATATAAGAATGATGTAGCTACATATTAGTTCAGATGTGACAGAGAAAAGAATTGCAGTAAGTGCCAGAGAAATGATAAATATAATATGTCTCAATGTTTACGCTACTTTTGTGAAGGAAACCCATGTATGGATGCAATGTATACGCTAATTTTGTGAAGGAAACCCGTGTATACATTCAAGGTTAGCATATACGCAGTTTTTGTGAAGAGAAGTTGCGTATACATGCGGAAACGAATGCTCCAAGTCGCATATGTCTTTTGCGCTCTAAAATTATAATACCAAGAGGCATTACCATGGTGTTAGCCCACAATATTGAGCGTTGTATTGTCTATTTGATTCAGTCCAAGAATACCATCAGCAATTGAGTGGTTTTGACTCATGGTATTGGTAAAAGATAAATCTATATAAGGAGAATAAAATCATAGTGCTAGGTGTGCATGTGTAAGGGCTGTTGATGAATAAATTTCTCTAAGGAATATTTGCATGGATGAACTTTGTTCTTAATTGATAGATCTGAATCTATGATGCACCCATGGATATAATGATGGTTCAAGATATCTAGATCTAATGATGATGAATATCTAGAATGACCTACTGAAGGAATGATGAAGAACTGGCACAAGTCCGCTGAAGAAAATGAATAAATCTGGGAAAGTTTTATAGATCTGGTCTGTTCTGCAAAATTTATTTTTTACAGATCTATACGCTAGTTGGTTTCAACAAAAGCGCGTATATACATGGGTTCACTTCATGAAAATCGCGTATGGCAGTTAGGGTTTTCTGAAGAATAAAATACACAGAAGTATACGGGGGTTGATGTGTAGGAAAGCGCGTATGTACGCAGCTTCAGTGAAGAAAAGTAGCGTATGCTATTTGAATTGATGACTATTCAGGGTTGAGTTTGTATCTGCATATCTATTCTGAAGTCTGGGTTATTTCTAAAGTTCTGTTCACAGTTTTTTCACTGTTCTAATTGAAGTATTGGGCAAAGTTTATGATTGTTGATAAATGGTTGTGTTGAAGTTGTTTGATCTAGTATGAAAATTGATGAAACGTGGTCTGCAGTGGGTCTGAGGGTTGAATCCTTCAGTATGGAAGTAGAAGCTTCCTGCCAATAGAAGCTAGTGTTATGTTCAAGGGGTTGAAGCTCCCTTCCAGGAGTGGCTGGTAAACGAGATCAGGGGTTTGGAGCCCCCTTCCAATAGCAGCTGGTAAACGAGTGAAGGTTGCAACCTTCTGTAGGTAGAAGCCTGTGTACTGATATGAGTCTGCATCAGTACAATGTTGTAAACAGTTTTCCATATAATAAATATTGAAGACAGAGACGACAACAGTGGTGGTTTTCTCCCAAATTGGGTTTCCACCTTAAATACTGGTGTTCATGTGTGTTCCACTTGTGTGATGTTTTATACTGCTGTTACTGCACATTTTTCCTATTTATCTAACATGATGCATAACTGGTAAATCTGTTTTAAATTTTGTTTCTGAGATACTTTATATCTGTATACGCGAGTTTCTTTCAGCATATCCTCATGTATATGCGAGTTCAGTCCATAAAAGCCACGTATGAAATTCTGCAAAAGAAAAAGTTAAAGTCAAGATATAAGCTCTAAATACTGATTCACCCGCCCCCTCTCAGTATTTTTCCCAAAAATTGGTATCAGAGTAGGTCCTTCTAAAGAAACTTAGCCGGTAGAAGGAAGATCAGCCAAGATGAGAAATCAAGATGGGACAGCCTCTATCAGGCCTCCACTCTTCAACGGAAACAATTTAATCTTCTATAAAACATAGACAAGATCCTATCTTCAGTCTCTTGGAGCAAATGTATGGGCTATTGTTGAAGGAGGTTATCAATATCCAGCCTCATTTCCAACAGATGCAATGACAAGAAAGAACTATGAAACAAATGCAAAGGCGATCAATGCACTATTGGGGAGACTAACTGAATCAGAATTTGTCAAGGTAATGCAGTTGAATACAGCAAAGGAAATATGGGACAAAATCATTCTAAGTTATGAAGATGATACAAAGGTAAAAAGTGCTAAACTCCAAACTCTCATAATTCAATATGAAAATCTAAGGATGCATAATGAGGAGAGAATTGCCAGTTTCTTTTTACATCTAGATGATATTGTAAATCGTATGAGAAACTTGGGTGAAACCATAACTGACACTACTCTGGTTGAAAAATTTTTAAGATCTCTAACTTTAAAATTTGAGTCAAAAGTGTCTGCTATTGAAGAGAAATGGGATCTTCAAAGTCTTACTATTTTCCAACTTCATTGGATTCTAACTGCATGTGAAATGAGAAAAGGAGGATCTTTTGAAGTCAAAGAAGTCGTCTTTAGAGCCTCTACAAAGGGAAAAGAAGTACAAGAAACAAAAGGATCAGGGTATATTTTAGAAGAAGATGAGGTAAATTTTGTAAAGAAGCTCCAACTTGGCACTGGAAGGTTCAGAGGTAAGCTTCCTTTCAAGTGTTTTGCTTGTGGAAGAGTTGGTCATTATGCTGCTAAGTGTCCTCATAAAGAAACACATGAAAAAGGAAAAGAAGTAGCAAGAAGAAATAAGAATTGATTTAGCACTAGAAAAATTTATTATACTCATGAAGATAGTGATGGGTTATCAGATAGTGAGGAAGAATCTGATCAAGATCTTAGACTTCTCATGGCGTTTGAAAAAGAGTCTAGAGAAGAAAAGGATACTTTTATGGATGCTCTAGAAGACAATGATTTTCTTGAAGAAATCAATCAGCTCAAAATATGTTTGGAAAAAAACAAAATATCCATAGAAACTCTAAAAAATTAGCTTGAAGAAAAGGAGAAACACAATGAGAAATTAGAATGTGAAGTAGTAAGTCTAAGAGAAGAAATTGAGAAAGTAAATACTTTGAATCTTAGATTTTCTAAAGGATTTGAAACCTTAGATGAAATTATCAAGGTACAATGTTGTCCTATTATAAAGACAGGTCTTGGATATGTCAGAGAATCTTCTTAGTCTTCAGCACCAAACTATCTAAAAGCAGCTATAGCCAGCCTACAACATTCTGCCACTCAGCAAGGAAACAAAGAAACTTTACAAGTAAAGCATGACTACCTCAATACAAAAAACACTAACAGGAATACCTTTCATAGAAATAAAAACCAATAGGTAAACATAAATAGAAGGTTCAATGATCGCAGAAATTTCTTCTTCAATGGAAAATGTTTCTCATGTCATAATTTTGGTCATAAAGTTGTTCAATGTGTTGCATACAAAACCATCATGACTAGAGAAGTAAGAAAGAAAAGAATTGATACTGGAATAAAGAATAATACATATAACAAATTTTCTCCTCTTCAAAATGAAATTGAATGTGCTTATTGCAATAATTTTGGTCATGAAGAATCTGAATGCAGGAGCAAACTTCAGCCAAAAGAGCATATACCATCAACTTCCAAAATATGGAGAAAGAAGGAATTACAGGTTGAAAATTGTGGCATAGCTTTATTTGCAGAAGGAGAAGAAAATCTATGGTACATTGATAGTGAATGCTCAAAACACATGACAGGTGACAGAAATAAACTTCTTGCATACAATGATCTAGAAAGAGAAAAGAATGTTACTTTTGGAAATGATACTCCTGCTGTCATTAAGGGAAAAGGTTTTGTTTTTCTAAAAGAAAAGGTGAAAGCTAACAATTTTATGTATGTGGATGGATTAAAGCATAACCTGTTAAGTGTAAGTCAAATGTGTGATCAAAGAATTGAAGTTGTCTTTAGCTCAAAAGAATGTGTGGTACATGATCTGGATACAGGAAAAACAATCGTAAAAGGAAATAAAACACCAAGAAATTTGTATGTATTGAAAAGTTGTAAAGAACAATGATACTTGGGTAAATCTTCATAAAATTGGTTATGGCATAGAATATTGGGGCATTTGAGCTTCTCTCAAGTCAACAAATCTAGCAGACTCAAAGTTTTTCATGATCTTCCCAATATTACTCTGCCTGAAAGTACCATATGAAAATCTTGCCAATTCGGTAAGAAAACTAGAGTGCAATTTAATGCCAAGGAAGGATCTGCAAGTAAGCCTCTTGAACTCATTCATACTAATATATGTGGACCCATGAGAAAAATGTCACCCCGTGGATAACAATAATATATTCTATTTATTGATGATTTCTCTAGAATGTGTTGGATTGGGTTGCTAAAGCACAAAGATGAAGCATTCGAAAAATTTCAGATCTCCAAAGCATTGGTTGAAAATGAATTAGATCTAAAAATCAAGTGTCTTAGATCTGATCATGGAGGTGAATATATATCAGATGAATTCTTTGATTTTTGTGAACAACATGACATAAAAATACAGTTTTGTGTAGCGAGTACCCCACAACAAAATGGAGTAGCAGAAAGAATGAATAGAACAATTCAATAGATGGCTCGGGCTATGCTTGATGATTCAGGAACACCTGACACATTTTGGGGACAAGCAGCACATACTGCTGTAAATATTCTTAACAAAGCACATGTTCGTGTAAACAGTGATAAAACTCCATATGAGCTCTGGTATGGTAATCTTCCCACTGTAAAGCATTTTAAAGTTTTTGGAAGCAAATTTTTTCTCAAGAACAATGATGAAAAACTTGGCAATTTTGAACCTAGGGCAGATGAAGGAATATTTCTTGGTTACTCTTCTAGAATTAAAGCATATAAATGCTACAATAAAAGACTTCGAAAGATTGTTGAATGCATTGACGTTGTAATTGATGAATCTCTCTCAACTCCAAAAGGGGAAATACAAACAACAATGAAGATGATGATGATGTATATCTTCCTGCATCAAATAGAGATAATATAGAAGGTGAACCCAATGAAGCAGCAGAAGAAGATCTATCTGAAAAGGCTCCATCCAGGTATGTTCAAAAGAATCATCCAGAATCTCAAATTTTTGGAGAAAAGGGATCAGGTGTCCAAACAAGAAGAACTCTTGTAGGATCTACTAGCTATCTAGCATTTTTATCCACCATTAAACCACAAAATTCCAATCAAGCTAGCAAAGATGAATGTTGGATTCAAGCCATGAATGAAGAACTTGATCAAATTGAAAAGAATCATACTTGGGAACTAGTTCCAAGACCTCATGATAAAAATGTTATTGGAACAAAATGGATATTCAAAAACAAGTTAAATGAAAATGGGGATGTTATTAGAAACAAGGCTAGAATTGTTTGTAAAGGGTATGCTCAACAAGAAGGTATAGACTTTGAAGAAACATTTGCTCCTGTAGCTAGACTTGAAGCCATCAAAATGTTTCTTGCTTTCTCAAGCTTTCAACAAATCAAAGTTTATCAAATGGATTTAAATCTTCTTTCCTCAATGGTGACCTAGAAGAAGAATTTTATATAGAAAAACCACAAGGATTCATTTTGGGCAATGATGAAAAACTTGTTTGTAAACTTAAAAAGGCCTTATATGGTCTCAAACAAGCTCCAAGGGCATGGTATTATCGTCTTGACAAATATCTTCATCAACAAGGATTTTCAAAAGGGTCTGCTGATAGCAACTTATACACAAAAACTGAAAATGACAAACTATTGATTGTGGTTGTATATGTTGATGATATCATTTTTGGAAATGTGAGGATCTGAGTAAATTTATTATTTTATGCAACGAGAATTTGAAATGTATTTGTGAGGTCTTTATTTTTCTTGGTGGCTTCTAGTGCAACAACGTGTGTGTCTCAAAAGAATTTTGTCAGGAAAAATTTGTGAAAATGCCCAAGTTGAATCTTTAAACATAAGTGTAATGATATTGTCCATGAAAGTGTAACCTCAATTCTTGTGGTGGGATTCTTCATTTTAGTGGAATCAACGAAATCGAATCCATGATTTGATGCTTTATCTAACGGGACAGATAGAACATTATACATGAGTTTGGATTGTTGGACGATTCCAAGCTAATCCAAAAGAGTCTCACCTTCAGGCTGTCAAAAGAATATTCAAATATCTACAAGGAACTCAAGACTTTGGACTATGGTATCTAAAGAATGTTGATCTCACTCTTCATGCTTACACAGATGCAGATTGGGATGGAAATGTTGATGATCAGAAGAGTACTAGTGGTGGTGCATTCTATATGGGGCCCCGATTAGTATCTTGGTTCAGCAAGAAGCAAAGCTCTATTTCCTTATCTACAGCAAAAGTAGAATATGTGGTTGTCGCATCATGTTGCACACAACTTCTTTGGATTATGCAGACTTTACAAGACATTCAAATCAAATGTTCACCTCCCATATCCATTATGTGTGATAATACAAGTGCCATCAGTATCTCAAAGAATATTGTTATGTATTCCAAAACCAATCACATTCCTATCAAGAATCACTTCTTACATGAACAAGTTATTGAAAAAAAGGTGAAATTAGAATATGTTCCCTCCAAAGACCAAGTTGCTGATATATTTACTAAACCTCTTCCCAGGGAAGCATTCGAATATCTCAGAAAAAAACTGGGATTTATCTCTGCGTCTCAGAAGATCAGATCTGCTTAAATTCGAAAGATTAAATTGGATGCGTGGATTTCATAAAGGAAAATCGCGTATATATGCGAGTTTATATACAAAAAACCGCGTATGGGTTTTTGCTGGCATATTTTTCTGGGTCAGCATTTTCAGAATAGTTGCGCTATTGTTGGGTATCTCTGGTGATGTTCCAGTTCTTACATTTCTGTTTATATATTGTTGATAAAGATGCCTTGATGATTTTATGTTGAAAGTGTTCAGGATGCACAAGCTAAGGGGGAGCACTTTTCCTTTGGGAAAGGATGCATTTTTGGCATTCTAAGTGTTTGTTGTGGTCTGATCTCATGATTGAGATTCATTGGTCTTGTTTATAAAATTTCATTTGATGAAAAGGTCATGTTGAGACCTATGATGTAAATTTTTATATTCAGTCATGTAAAGACTTGGTCAAATTTGTAAACCCACTTGGTTGGGTAGTTGAGTCAAATTTTGTAAACCCACTTGGTTGGGTAGTTCAGTCAAATATGTAATTCCACTTGGTTGGATCATTGACGTAAGTATGAGTCCTTGGTGATCGGAATGGTCATAATTGGTTGAGTTATAGAGTCATATACTTCATTGAAAAAATATATCTAAATATTCAACATGAACTCAGGGGGAGCATGGTAAGTTCAGTGCACTTCATATCTACAGAGCTCATCTTTCTACAAGGGAAGAGAAACCTTGTTTTTTTTTTTATCCGTCCTTTGCTCTTGAGGTCAAAGGGGGAGAGTATCATTGTGTTTGATTAATGGTTATGATTAATGTATCTATCTGTTGTGGTGATCAAACACCATCGTGGTTGCCATCAAGTCCAAAGGGGTAGATTGTTAGCAATATGATGTAATGTGTTGTCCTTGATGGCAACCTACTTGATGAAGTTGTCCTTGATGGAAACCTACTTGAGGAGTTTCCTATGATAAGCAACCTATGTGTTAAAGATATAAGAATGATGTAGCTACAGATTAGTTCAGATGTGGCAGAGAAAAGAATTCCAGTAAGTGCCAGAGAAATGATAAATATAATATGTCTCAATTTATACGCTACTTTTGTGAAGGCAACCCGCATATGGATGCAATGTATACGCTAATTTTGTGAAGGCAACCCACGTATACATTTAGGGTTAGCATATACGCAGTTTTTGTGAAGAGAAGTTGCGTATACACGCGGAAACGAATGCTCCAAGTCGTGTATGCCTTTTGCGCTCTAAAATTATAATACCAAGAGGCATTACCATGGTATTAGCCCACAATATTGAGCTTTTTATTGTCTATTTGATTCTGTCCAAGAATACCATCAGCAGTTGAGTGGTTTTGACTCATGGTATTAGTAAAATATAAATCTATATAAGGAGAATAAAATCATAGTGCTAGGTGTGCATGTGTAAGGGTTGTTGATGAATAAATTTCTCTAAGGAATATATGCATGGATGAACTTTGTTCTTAATTGATAGATCTGAATCTATGATGCACCCATGGATATAATGATGGTTCAAGATCTCTAGATCTGATGATGATGAATCTTTAGAATGACCTACTGAAGGAATGATGAAGAACTAGCGCATGTCCGCTGAAGAAAATGAATAAATCTAGGTAAGTTTTATAGATCTGGTATGTTCTACAAAATTTATTTTTTATAGATCTATATGCTAGTTGGTTTCAACAAAAGCATGTATTCGCAGGTTCGCTTCATGAAAAGTGTGTATGGCAGTTAGGGTTTTTTGAAGAATAAAATACACAGAAGTATACGCGGGTTGATGTGCAAGAAAGCGCGTATGTACACGACTTCAGTGAATCAAAGTAGCATATGCTATTTGATTCAATGACTGTTCAGGGTTGAGTTTGTATCTACGTATCTATTCTGAAGTCTGGGTTATTTCTGAAGTTCTGGTCACAGCTTTTTCACTGTTCTAATTGAAGTATTGGGCAAAGTTTATGATTGTTGATAAAGGGTTGTGTTGAAGCTGTTTGATCCAGTATGAAAAATTATGAAATGTGGTCTGCAGTGGGTTTGAGGGTTGAAACCTTTAGTATGGAAGTAGAAGCTTCCTGCCAGTAGAAGCTGGTGTTATGTTCAAGGGGTTGAAGCTCCCTTCCAGGAGTGACTAGTAAATGAGATCAGGGGGTTGGAGCTCCCTTCCAGTAGCAGTTGGTAAACAAGTGAAGGTTGAAACCTTCTGCAGGTAGAAGCCTGCGTACTGATATAATTCTGCATCAGTACAATGTTGTAAACATTTTTCCATATAATAAATATTGAAGATAGAGATGACACCAACGGTGGTTTTCTCCCGAATTGGGTTTCCACCTTAAATACTACTGTTCATGTGTGTTCCACTTGTGTGATGTTTTATACTGTTGTTACTGCACATTTTCCTGTTTATCTAACCTGATGCATAACTGGTAAATCTATTTTAAATTCTGTTTCTGAGATACTTTATAAACTAGAAATTTATATCTATATACACGAGTTTCTTTCAGCATATCCACGTGTATACGCGAGTTCATTCCATAAAAGCCGTGTATGAAATTCTGCAAAAGAAAATTTTTAAGTCAAGATATAAGCTCTAAATACTAATTCACCCCCCCCCCCTCAGTATTTTTCCCAACAGTACAAGCATGTATCTACCTCATATTTACCTTTAACTAGCTTAATTACATCTAAAAACATCATTACATCATCAGTACTGAAAAATTACAAGAGAAAAGGCAAACCTGGACCAAGTCAACTGCAAAAAATTACATTTAGGAGAAAACGTAGTGAATTCTACTGAAAACATAGCGTGTGAGGAGAAAACGCAGCATGTGAGGGAAAGTTTAGCTTTGAAGGCCTTCTCAAAGTCCAAATGTTGATCTGAAAATTGTTGGAGATAGCTCTTCTAGTTGGCTACAAAATGGAGTCTTCAGAACCAAAATTGATTAATTTTAGCCCTCAAAATTTCATTCTCCCACAATCACTCTGAAAAGGTAGCATGCTCTTCAAAAGGTAGGCAAAAAGGTCATTTTGAGTGGTTTCTTGAGTTTTTGACCTACCAGAATGTAATATTTCTTTTTCAGAAATATCACAAGTCTGTGCCATAGATGGACCGTGGGGGAATTTACGGATATGTCACATTCTAAGGAAGGGTTAGATCCAGAGGCTTGCTGGCCCTTTCTAGACTCTTTCTACAGATATGTGAAATTTCCTAGTAAGAATGGCTAGCAACCCAAGCCTGGAAAACGCATTTCCTGGGAATGGAGGCGGCAGGATTTGATCCCTGGTCTGGGATCCTTTGAATATATCTATCTAGAGCTGAAATACAAGAGTGGGCTAAAAAAAAATGTCTCTAGGAGCTTAATACAAGTCTCCTTTGCCTATTTATCTTCATAAAATGCCCAATGAAGAGGGTTGCATCAACCAATGAACATGTACTAGCATAGCAGCGTTATATGAGAGAGCCAATGTGCATGAAACTATAAATAGTCACTGAATATATATAGCAGAAAATAAATTATACAAATACTTGAATAATCACTCACTCAAGCTGAGCAAAGAACACCTCAATGGCATGCATATGGAAGCATATCACAATACTGCTACACAAGAATGCTTGTGACTAAAACTGCGCAGTCAATAGATGGTACTGCTGCATATATAATTTCAATACATGGATATGGAGGTATAAAGCTCAAATAAAGATGGGGGAGCAAGATCTCAACCCCTGAAATCAATAATACATCAATCCTTGGGAGGATTGGCTGAAATATACAAAAAGGCAAAAATGCCAGAGTTGCTGCCTCTAAACTGGAATAGCACTGCAACTCAGAAAATGGATGGAGATAGCCGAAAATGTTGTATATTTTGAATAGATCTCCTCCAATGGATCTTTCAAGAGAGAGGCTGATCCAATCCCTGAATATCTCTCCCTCCAAACTAGTGGTGCAAACCCCACTGCAATTCTGCTCAGAAACAACACAATCAAAGGAAGGGACTGCACTGTGAATGATGATAGGAGCTAGGCCTGATGCAAAGATATAGATAATGGCTCTGAAATCTCCTCTAGTGGCCTCCCGAATGTAAAGAATCTCTTTCCTCTAAAATCATAGCTCCGGAAGTGATGCTATGGAAACTTCCACTGCAACCCAGCAACACAATGTTTCCTGCACTGCTGAAAACGCTGTACTAAAGGGAAACGCTTTGGCCTTGAACCATAATGTGGAGGAGTTGAAGAAAAAAACTTCAAGAGGCTTCTCAAGAAGGAGGGAATCCTAAACAGGAGTTCCCTTGTGCTAAACAGCACAACTATCTCAGTTAAGCAACTAATGAGAGCAAGCAATTCGAAATATCAATTCATGAATGAGAAAATGGTTGCTTTTCCCCTATTTTATGCCAATGAAGGCTCCTTGGCCATGGACCCTACACATTAGGGTTTCTTCCTCCTCAAGCAATTGCGTTATCTTCCCAAGAAAGCCATACCTCCTTGCAATCATCCCTTTTCACACATGGGTGTGCAAGACTAGCTCTAATGATGCTTCTCTTTCATTTCATGAGAGATTTTATTAATATTTTATTTATGAATGGGTCTCCTTGCCCATTTTATTCTCCTCCTAGCTGAAATAGCCAAAATTAATGTTCCAATTAGCTTTATGTTAATTTGGGAACATTACAGTCCTCTCCTCCCAAAGATTGCTTTTCCTCAAGCAAGTGTGAGGTTAGAACTGAATTATTCCTCCTCCTTTTCCTGTAGCACCCATGTATGATGCCTGCCTCTAAGTAGAAAGGTGTTATCTCATCAACCAAATCCTCACAATGTCCCTCCCAAGTATGCAGGTCATTTTTCAAGCTGTCATCATGCAATGGTGAAATACTCAAGAGGATAATAGAGTGATTTCTAGAGGTCCTCTCGGAGTATGGAGTCTGCAGTGTAGGGAAAAATATCATCTCTATATGGTCCATCCATCCCCAAGCTATGTGCCATGGAAATTGAGTCACCTCCCAACTAGGCAACTCCTGAAGTCTGTCATCCACCTTTGGCTTCGGCAAAGTAGGTGGGATGAAAATCTGCTCATGGTAGACCACATAGTCTACCCCACGCTGTCTACCTCTCCATTTAAGATAAGTGTAGGGTGTCTACTGATCCTGGGCTGCAATAAGGTTTCCATCAAGTGGCAATATGGGGTCTAGATCTTCCGAGACCTCTCTCCCCTAGGTATGGCCCAAATCATCTCATCTGTGATGGATAGGAGTTCATGGTCATCACCCCTAGGTATCCTACCAATCACATGGCTCACCTCATAAAAGAATGACTATCCTGGAATGGTGGCCATCACAACTATCATGCTCCTCTTAGAGCATTCACTGCAAAAAGAGAGGGATCCTCCTCCCTCAAAGGACACACCCAACTAGGGTGTCTCTCTCCTGATCATGCTCCTCATAAGAATAGGTATAGCAACGTAAGGATCCAAGATAAGCATCATGATGGCTGCCATGTGTAGCAAGTGAGTGGGGCTATGGTTCCTCATGTGTAGCCAGTGCAGCTTGATCCCCAACTGCAATAGAGAATGTAAAATTTTGTGGTTTCCCAACCACCAGTGTGCTGCCCCATTCTCCTTATGTGTTTGGAGGAAAGGAACAATGTAGGATGCAAAGTGATCATGCCTTCCAACACATAGCTCTTGCCCAAGTCTCCCTAGGGGATGTTCATCAATCCTGCTTATGGTCTAAAATGACCCAAGAAGCCTAAGAAAAGGAATTCCCCTTCTCGAAGCAATGTCCTGCACAGAGATGGTCAAAGGAAATATACATGCAAGATAAAAATCAGAATGTATATTACTAACATTCTTACCATCTGCTCTGCTCATGTAAGTGGAGTAGCTCATGGATATGCCTTCTCCCATCCTCAAGGAGAGAATGAATGGTTGTGTTAGCTCTCCCAAAGAGGGATGTGCCTCCCCTACATCTGCATGACTTCTGAATCTCCGCATGTGCTGATGTGTCCCCTCCTCATGCAACTGGTCACCTGACACCATGCAGGTAAAAACATCCCTGGAATAATCCACCCAAAATTAGGAGCGCTAATGTGGATCCAACCTCCATAATGACAGCACTGATGATCCCTCATGTAGACTCACTGTCATATGGTTGCTTCCTTCTTTGACATCTCCTATGCCAAAGATATAAGTGGGAAGTCTGCCATCCTTCCCCTGTTGTTTCTGCCTCAGTGAAGAATCTGAAATGGGAGTGGGCAATAGTGATGATGAGAGAAAAATCCCCTTCTTCCTACAGCTACCCAAAGCTCCCTGAGTTGTATCAAACTCTCCCAAGGTCTCCACCTCCATGAAGTCAATGAGTGGTGCCCCAAAATGTGAAGCATCCCTCCTCCTCTGCTGATCCAGTGGTATCCTTGGCAGAATGTCTCCATGCAGTGAGACATCATCATCAAAGGTAGACTGTATATATGAGTGGACAGATGTGTCCATGCCCTCACTGTGCAATCCAGTCTCCCTCCATGGTGCATCAACCTCTAAAGCTGAGTAAGGGTAATTACTCCTCATCAACCAATGCTGGCTATTCCCCTTACCTTCTCTTTGTGTCCCCAAGTTTCCACACCTCCTCATCAATGGCACAGATGGATCATGTGTTGTGCCTTGATCTATATACATGAGATCCTGGGATCCCTCTTGCAATGATGCAAGAATCCCTCCACTTGGAGGAAGGGCTCCACCTTCCTCTGCATGAGGTACTGGATACTCTCTAGTTTTTCCAGCGCTGTTGCTCCCAACCTCCTCCTCATGGGTGGGAAACCTCCCAATAATGGGGTCCTTCTTTGGGAAAGAGGCCCTCATGCTTCCCTACTCAAGTGTATATGATGAAAATATTCTGTCCAGAAAGGTATGGTGTAAGGTCCCAGCCTCCTTTATGGTTGTATGAAGTAAAGTGGAGTCCCAAGTTTCATCCATCACATGTAGGGTTTTGTTTTGAGTGTGTTCCTCCACATGTGTTTATGAATCCTCCCATCAAATCTCCTTACTAATGCATGAGATAAAACATGTGCATTTTTATAAGGAAAGGATTCAAAATTCCACCAGGTGTAAGCCTTACCTCTCCAGTGCAGCGCTGCAAATGTGGTTGCTTCTTCTTCTGAAATTTTGTGTTGCTGCAAAATGGAGTCTAGCCCCTCCACCCAAGCTTTGGATGAAACTGTAAGTGACCCATCAAAAGGTGAGAGAATGGACCTATCATGCTACTGATTCCTCTCCTTGGTTACTCCACCTTCTTTTCTCATCTCTGTTATGTCACTTCTGGACATAAGTCTGCGCTAGTCATCTTGGGGTGTGACTGCATGTTCACTCCCATTATGTGCAACTCTAGAGTTTGTCCTGGAATAAAAATTATTTGGAGATGCTCCATCCATCTCCTCCCTTGTCTCCTTGAGACCTCCATGAATTATTTGAATACATTTAGGAAGAAGCCTTGTGAGCTTATCCTCCTTCCTTCTCCCAAGAGATGGAGTCTCTCTCCTGCTGGTCTTCTTGCTTCCTTCTAGATGATAATAGGAAGTGCAGGGGTCTTCCTTTTTTGTTTGCTCTTCCTCCTTGGGGAGGTTCTTCTTCTTTTCAAAAATGGATGATATCAATCTCATCCTCTTCATCTTCTGTTCTCTTTATTTCTTGGGCTTTTAAATCCACAGGTTAAGCCAAGAAAGGAGCTCTGATACCACTGTAATATTCCTTTTTCAGAAATATCGCAAGTCTGTGCCAGAGATGGACTGTGGGGGAATTTACTGGATATGTCACCTTATAAGGAAGGGTGATATCCGAAGGCTTGCTGGCCCTTTGCAGACTATGTCTACAGATATGTGAAATTTCCTAGTAGGAATGGCTAGCAACCCAAGCCTGGAAAACACATTTCCCAGGAATGGAGGTAGCAGGATTTGATCCCTAGTCTGGGATCCTTTGAATATATCTATCTAGAGTTGAAATCCAAGATTGGGCTCAAAAAAAATGTCTCTAGGAGCTTAAGACAAGTCTCCTTTGCCTTTTTATCTTCAGAAAATGCCCAATGAAGAGGGCTGCATCAACAAATGAACATGTACTAGCATAGCAGCGTTATATGAGAGAGCCAATGTGCATGAAACTATAAATAGTCACTGAATATATATAGCAGAAAATAAATTATACAAATACTTGAATAATCACTCAATCAAGCTGAGCAAAGAACCCCTCAATGGCATGCATATGGAAGCATATCACAATACTGCTACACAAGAATGCTTGTGACTAAAACTGCGCAGTCAATAGATGGTACTGCTTCATATATAATGTTAGTACATGGATATGGAGGTATAAATCTCAAAGAAATATGGGGGAGAAAGATCTCAACCCCTGAAATCAATAATACATCAATGCTTGGGAGGATTGGCTGAAATATACAAAAGGAAAAAATGTCGGAGTTGCTGCCTCTAAACTGGAATAACACTGCAACTCAAAAAATGGATGGAGATAGCTGAAAATTCTGCATATTATGAATAGATCTCCTCCAATGGATATTTCAAGAGAGAGGTTGATCCAATCCCTAAATATCTCTCCCTCCAAACTAGTGGTGCAAACCCCACTGCAATTTCGCTCAAAAATAACGTAGTCAAAGGAAGGGACTGCATTATGAATGATGAGAGGAGCTGGGCCTGATGCAAATATATAGAGAATGGCTCTGAAATCTCCTCTAGTGGCCTCTCGGATGCAAATAAGCTCTCTCCTCTAAAATCAGAGCTCCGGAAGTGATGCTATGGAAACCTCCACTGCAACCCAGCAACAAAATGTTTCCTGCACTGCTGAAAATGTTGTACTGAAGGGAAATGCTTTGGCCTTGAACCAGAATGTGGAGGAGCTGAAGAAAAAACCTTCAAGAGGCTTCTCAAGAAGGAGGGAATCCTAAACAGTAGTTCCCTTGTGCTAAACAACACAGCTATCTCATTTAATCAACCGATGAGAGAAAGCAATTCGAAATATCAATTCATGAATGAGAAAATGGTTGCTTTTCCCTTCTTTTATGCCAATAAAGGCTCCTTGGCCATGGAACCCACACATTAGGGTTTCTTCCTCCTCAAGAAATTGTGTTGGCTTCCCAAGCAAGCCACACCTCCATCTATTGCGTAGTTTGACTTGGTCAACATGACCTAGCCTCCTTGCAATTATCCCTTTTCACACATGGGTGTGCAAGACTAGCTCTAATGATGCTTCTCTTTCATTTCATGAGGGATTTTTTTGATATTTTATTTATGAATGGGTCTCATTGCCCATTTTATTCTCCTCCTAGCTGAAATAGCCAAAATTAATGTTCCAATTAGCTTTATGCTAATTTGGGAACATTACACAGAAGAGGCTCAACTGGAGCTCGGGTTGACTAGGATAGATGTAGAGGTAAAAATAAATCCAATGGTGGAGACCTTATGCCATTTGGAACTCTCCAACTAAAATGTAGTGTGGGCCATGCTACATTTTTGATAGTATGATTGTTTTTCAAAATTGCCAAAATGCATAAATATTGACTTTTCACCAAAATTTCTTGAAATTTGCTCAAAATTGGTCTAGGCATGGTCCACGAAGACCTAATATGGTATGTCAAACAATGATGGAATCATCAGCAAGAAGATACAACTTTACCTTATCCTTTTTCTTGATTAGGGTTTCCTTTAGTTTTTCTTCCAACTGTTTGACTTTGACCTGGTTGACTTGATTCCCGGTATAGTAATGAGAAGTCACATGTCTCTGAAATTTTTTGTATCTTTTAGCCCTCTTTAGGAGCTTTTCCAACTGTCCATTAACTCTATCTAGCCAATATTATTTGTCTTGCTCAATAGCTGCTAGTATAAGCTCATCTACTATCATTTGTGCCTTAGGTGGAAATGTCTCTCTTTGTTGTTGAAGTG
Source organism: Pinus albicaulis (assembly GCA_034641835.2). Taxonomy (NCBI): domain Eukaryota; kingdom Viridiplantae; phylum Streptophyta; class Pinopsida; order Pinales; family Pinaceae; genus Pinus; species Pinus albicaulis. The sequence goes on along the minus strand of CM076569.1, from coordinate 465,477,645 downwards.
ATATTTTTAGGCCTCTAGTTCTTGGCCTCTTCCTTCTAACCTGGTCTTTTGGCACATTTGAATCATCAACTTGAACAATGGATTTTCCTTTTACTACCTCTTTACTAGCATCCACCTTCTGTCTATTCAAAATCAGTTGGTTGACCTTCGAATTCATGTTTTCTTGCTCAAGGATTGAAATCATGAAGTGGGCCTTGGAAAATTTGTCCTTGAGCTCTCTAATTTCATTATATTTCTCCATGATTACCTACTCTATGGATTTATGATCTTATTCCCTCTCCAAATCTACCCTGTCAATGTCAATATGGGATGTTCCTTCATCTTGCAAAAGTGGCTCATGTTGTGCTGGTGATCTTTGTGTTTTTGATGTAGGCTTGGCCCCTTCCATAATTTTTGGAGAAAACACAAGCCTCTTGCCTCTTTGATAGGTTTTGGTCACCTTATCCATCAAGGGATTCTTCACTGAAACTCTACTGGATGAACCAATCTCCATATGTTTGTATGGTGTCGATGGTGTAGCTAATGATATGTCTTGGATATTTGTTTGACTAGCAGAAGGCAAAAAGTCTTGAGAATGAATGAATATCTCCCAAGTGATGTTCTTCTCCTCAAGCTGATGAAAGAAAATTATTTTGATGAGTCCATGGTTAAATACACTAGTTTCATGATTACTTTTTCTATGTTGCACCTTCCTTGCCATCTTATTCAAGCTCTTGTGGAGAAAATAGGACATGTTAAGAGGCTTTATCCCTATGAAGTGCATGAGAAATATGATATGATACTTGTAAAACATAGTATATCTACCCTTGCATTTGAAGTACCTCATGATAACCCTCATCAATGGATAAAACCTATCAAGAAGTTGATCAACAGGAAAAACTTTCTTGATGCTATATTTGTAATGAGCTTTGATGTAAGGTATGTAATTTTGCATTCCAAATCTAGGTTTTTGAACCACCTCTCACCACTATTTGGTATCCCTATTGCTCTAGCTATGGCCTTAGCTGTGATTTTGAAGGTGAACCTTACAATTGTGACTTTATCCCCTTTGAGGTGAGTGGCAAACAAACTCGTAAGCATGGCATGGTATTGGATTCTTTCAATTTTCTCACAAAAATTCCTGCACCGAAAATTTTGAAAGCATTGTGTAGAAAGTGGGCAGGAAATTATTTCATCTAGTTTGAGTGGTTCATACCTATGCACATGGCCTCATTTTTTATAGGGATTCTTCTCCTCCATTTGATAGTTTTCAAGGGGAAAACCCTAGTGGGACAAAACAGGGGAAGGGAATGAAGGGGGTTAGGGAAGGGAAATGGGAGTAGGAAAATTTAGGGAGATGGAAAGGGGTCTTAGGGAACTATAGGAAGTGGAATGGGGTGAAATGGGTATGGTAATTAGCCTAGGGAATTTTTACACAGTCCTAGCTAGAAAAAATGCCAAAAAAATGCAACATGAGGCTAGGTTTTAGGGTTTGGTGCTTAAAGGATGAGAGTGAGGGTGTGTGAAGGCTAAGGGATATGGTTTTGACTGTGAGGGAGGGTAAAAAGTATATGGAAAGGTGTGTTTATCTTGCAAAATTTGAAAATATGGGCCAGCTACCAAAACGTAGTGTAGTGACCAATGGAGGGTTTACACTCTAAAACAATGAAATTGAGTTGCAAGGAGGGGTCAATGAGGTGTAACTTACTTTTGAAATGATGCTGGACACCTTGGTAGCCTTCAGAAACCTTCAGAAACTGATTTTATTCCACTTGGAGAGAAAACGCGGCGTTGAAAGGAAAACGTAGCATGCAGGCCAGAAAACGTAGCGTGCAGGCTAGAAAACATGGTGAGGCTACTTGGAATCACTTTTGGAGTGTCTTTTGAGCTTGAAATTACTGAGGAAACACTTTCTGATTAGTGAGAGCTCTTTTTCAATGAGATGAATGAGAAAATGAGTTTGAAATGGTCTTTTGTAGCTCTTAATTGTCAATTTTCTTCATAGTAGTGAGATGGCCCACCACATGTCTTTTCATTTTTCTTTGAAAAATTATGTAGCTTAGGAACTTGCTATGAAAATTAGGAACATCAGGAACTTATTACATCATGTTTAATTGAAATTACACTTGAAATAAACTTTATTGAGCAATATCCTTCATTTGTCAGATTTATGCATGAAATGACTGATTTCGATGACTGAAACCCTAATGACCTAATTTAGACACTGAGCTAGATGAAGACCATGATGGCATGATTGAAATGAATATGAAGACCTTGTAATGATGAATCATCCAATTGAGATATGATAATGAACAGCATGTGAAATTTTTGGAAGGAGTAGAAATAGTCCTAGACACCACTAGCCATTGACCAAATATTTATCTGAAGACCTATTGAAACCATGAAAATTTGACTCGACACCCTAATAAACATATTGAAAGAGCCCATTTGATCACTGGTGACAGGAAAAAATTATTGACACTAATAGATTTGAGGCTCGAGTATGCCCTTGAGGGTAGATCGAATAACATTTCTTAGAAGGACCAGATGGAAGCAGTCATGGAAGATAATGGGTTAAAGGAATACATTGATATCAATATTGTTGTTAAACACACACATGGTGAAACACACACAAAGGGAAAGATGCACACATAAATAGAAATACAAACAAGATAATTGTGTGATACTCATATTATTCACCATAGATGTCTATTTATATTACATTGGTGTGACTCTTGGATTCATCTTCCAAGGTCACTTGGACTCCATTTGTGACTGTTCACCTTCCACACCTACCCATAGAGGATTAGGTGTCCAACATTCCCCCCCTTAATCCGAAGGGGTATGTTTGAGTCCAAGAAGAGAGTTGTAATACAAATCTCCAAAATATGCATGGCAGCGCTTAGGCTAAGTCAGCTCTCTAAAATGTTGGCATAAAGAGGTGGTTTAAGGATGACCACCAACACTGGAACGCAATGCTTATTGAAATTCCCAGAACTCTTCAAAATATGACAAGAAGATGAGGGCTTCTACTAGAGGAAGTGTCCCTCATATTTGAAGAGGGAGACCTTCAACCTAAAATAAGGGAATTATAAAACCTGTGATGGTTTAAGGATGACCACCAACACTGGAATGCTTGATGCATTTCCTGGAACTCTTCCAAAGTTGGCAAGAATTTGAACTCTTCTGCTAGAGGAAGTGTTCTGAAAGAGGAAGAATATAAACCTCACATAGATGGTTTAAGTTTGTCCACCAACTAAATGAATGCGCATGGGCATCCGTGTCTCTAGCTACAACTATCAATCTGGAATGATGAATTGTGGTTTAGGCTCGCTTGAACTGCTGTGTCTCTAGCTACAACTCTGAATCTGGAATGAGAGATTGTGGCGTAGGCTCGCTTGATGTGGCTTCGAAGCTTGTAGATGATCACCACTTTCCCCCCTGCTAGGTACAAGGTGAGTTTATGGAAAAAACTCAACTACAAGATTGTTCACTATTCTAGAAAAAGTTCTGACATGCGACTTAAACATCTTCTTGGCTGTTGATGCCCATTGCCAAGAAGCGATCCATCCAAGATGAATATTTGTTCTTGCAGGAGGCTTGTTTCTGAAGCACATGTGTGAATAATGGGTGTGCCAACCACAGTGCTTACATGGGTGAAGATAAAAACAGTGATCTTTCATATGGCCAACTCGATCACAGTGTTGGAACTTTACAATTTGTTGTTTCTGATTTGGAAGAGGAGCAGGATCTGGAACAGCTGAAGGTGTATTGTCATGAAGAAATAAGACACTCTGAAATTTTATGGGCTTGGAGTAGTCTGTAATATGAAAGGATATATCCTTTTCATATCCAAGACCTGTTATGTTCTAGTTATGGACAAGCACTTCCCAAGGTCTGATGATGGGCTTGGGAGGTGAAGCGTGAGCTTCTGCATCTGCATACAAATATTCTTTTGAACTAGGCACTGAATGTGAATCAACTGCAACATTACTGACTTGCTGTTTATGGGAGTCTGTTTCAATTTTTTGAACAGAAACAAGTTCAGAATGATGACTCCACTGCTGTAATTCTGCTTGTTGAAGTTGAGATTCAAGCTGCAAAAAATCAATGTTTTCTTGTGTGTTATGCAAACAAGTCTAAATTTGAGAGAGGGTTTCCTTGCTTATTTTTACCATCCCATCAATAGTGGAACATATTAAGTTATTCAATAACTTTAATGCATCATCAATTTTATCCATTTCATAAAAATGCTACTATAAAAATTGTTTGGTAAATCAATGACTACTAATAATAGCAATTAGATGTGAATGTTGTTAGTTCACAAAATGGAACTCCAGCATTGGTTCATGGATTATACTGCCAATAACTATAAATATTGGCTCATGTTGGTATAGAACCCTTTGCTCTTAATGATACACAAAAGGCTTGTTCTTAAAACCCAACACTCACACTAAAGCTACATAGTATCAAAGGCATAAAAAAATATCTATGCATCCAAACTCAGAATGCGACCTTGGGAGAATAATACGATGCTCAACACCAAGAAAATATGACCAGCATGTGGCTATTTGAAGCACCCCACCATCCACACGTTTATTCTTTTAATGAATAAGTTGAACAAGAAGAAATACGACCCAACTTTAGTCCGACCAGGATGTCAACTGGATCCTTCGTTGGTTTATGGAGTTATATAAACATACCGAGGTTTCCTTTTAGAGATGACTGTAGCTTCTAATAAGTCCTTCCAAATTGCTTCTATAACATTCAGTCCTTCGTATTTTAATCAAATGAATTGTTTGTTACACTCTCCAACCTTCACCGAAAGGCTATTGATTCTTCTTGTTCTGCCCCGTCATAGAATCCACAGGCCATAATCTTAACTTGAGAAGCCAAAACTTGAGAGTTCGGATTGAACTATTTTTGCGGAAATTCCTATGTGGCTTTATTTAGAGGTTCCTCCTAAGACTACTACAAAGCTTCTGTCATGGAAACTCACAGTAGCAGCCCTCCCATAGGTGATCAAACAATCGAAGGTAGGATAGATGGGGAGGAAGAGGGTCGAGTGTGCAATTTGAGGCTCGGGCTAGCAGAAACTAGTATGACGGTGAGATTTATTATGGCGTTTTTAATAAAGTATTTGATGAGCATGCTAAAAGAGTGTATGGTTTCAACCTATTGGAGGCGGAGTGGTGTGAAAGCTGGCTCTGAGCCAGAACTACGCAAGGGAGAGGGCATACTACCTCAAATCAAAGAGGTTGTTTGAACCACCTCAGTGCATGTGCCTATATTTTCTCCAACATATGCCCAATCAACCTGGTGCCTTGACAAGCTCGTGCTAATGATGGAATCCAAGTCCATAATTATTCCAGTTTTCATTGATGTCAATCCTTCAGAACTTCGGTGGACGCAGAGTGGAGATGAAGGGTATGCTCAAGACCTGCAGACGCTCAAAAATAAGATAACATTGGATCCTCACTGGTAGTAGTGGTGTCAATTCTATATGGAGGAGGAATTCACTAGCAACGGATCACGAAGTTGTTGTTAATTGAGCGCTGTGGGAGAACTACAAAGTGGAGGGATAGTAAATATGTATGATGAGGTTGCGTATATGGAGGAGGGTGAAGACTACATATGAAGATTGCGTAGACTGGAGAGGAGAAACGTATGGATACCACAGTGCACGAGAAGGGAAAATGGGTACTGCAGACCAGAGAGAACGTAAATTGTTTGTGCAACACTATGGTGTAGGTAGAGAAAGGCCCGAGGGTACTTTGTCGAATAACTAGTGCTCAGGAAGGTGGAGAGGTACTGTTATGTAGCCGACATATGTAGTAAAATTGCAGACCCATTTTCCTTTTCCAGGAATAGGTATTAGCTCCTGGGTCACTGCAATTAAGAATCTCAGAAACAATGGTCACTCTGCTTGCTAACAAAGTATAACGGGGTGCAGAGAATTCAGATCCAATTTTGGCTCAGAAGTGCAAGACTGATGGTAGAGATGACATGCACAGAAAGACCACTAAAACTAGTGAGTCAAATTGGCAAGACCAGCAATCGCCTGCTCTGATACCATGTTAAACACACACATGGTGAAACACACACAAAGGGAAATATGCACACATAAACAGAAATATAAACAAGATAAGAATGTGATACTCATATTATTCACCATAAATTTCTATTTATATTACATTGGTGTGACCCTTGGATTCATCTTCCAAGGTCACTTGGACTCCATTTGTGACTGTTCGCCTTCCACACCTACCCATAGAGGATTAGGTGTCCAAAAATTGTGAATCTAGCAACTATGGATGCATAGGCTCTAGTAAACTGGAAGAAGAATTTAGCAAAGGTAAGAAGGATCTTACTAGAAGGAGTTCGAGATAATATTTTCTCGAACCTCCATAGGAAGGAGACTTCATATGCAATGTGGAAGGCCCTGATAGAATTGTTTCAAAACAATATTGGACACAAGAAGCTAGCACTGCAGGACAAGCTTTGGTAAATCAAGATGGAAAAGGGTGACACAATACCACAGTAGTTGAGCAAGTTCACCAATGTCAGGATGAGCTTGGGAGTGTTGGTGTTATAGTTTCTAAAGATGATTGGGTTATCCTAGCACTTCTAGGCCTTCCCAAGAACTGGCATAGCTACCAGGATTTAGTAAATGGGAGGTAGAAGCTACCATAGTGGGAGCGTATGTGGTCCGACTTGGTTCAAGAAGAAATCAAGCAGAACACCAGAGATGGTTCCTCATCCAAGCATGATGATGAGGAGAATTTTTCCTTGGCTAGAAAGGTAAACAAATGGAAAGGGAAGAAATCCCAATCCAAAGGAGATCTTGTTTAGGTAGTCAAGGACTTGTCGAAGATTAAATTTTTTCATTGTCATGAGCTGGGACACTATGCCATGAAGTTTCCACACAAGAAGGCTGGAAAAAAACCCTCAAGAGGAGTGACAGTTGAATCTCTTACTTCATAATTAGAGTTGGATTTCACCTTCATTGCATGCTTGGTGACATCGATGATCGGTAGTGTGTGGTATCTGGATAGTGGAACCTCATTCCATACGACCGACAACAAAGAATTTTTTAGCAAGTTGGAGGAGAAGGACCTCCAGATGTACATCAAGAGGGGATATGATGGAAGGTATAGCGCAACCAACATCGATACTATTACTTTTTGGAAGGAGTATGATTCTCATCTCACATAAAAATATGTCATGTATGTTCTGGGTGTTAGCACTCTGAAATTTCCAAAGGTTGTTCTAAGAATTAAAAAGAAATATCAGAGGTAACTACAAACCACTTTTGGAGATTAGGATCTAGTCTTCCTAAACTCAGAGAGGGCTCTCTCTTAATTATTTAACTTTGTATGTTTAATAGATTTTAGGCTAGTTATGTATGCTTAATTTGGATTGGTTTTGATTGGTTGCTGGAATTAATGATTTAAATGAATAGGTGCTTTTCCATTTTCCATTGGGCTATGGAGTCAATATGCTTTGAAAACAGAACAAAATCAAATTATAAAGAAAGTTTTACAGGGCAAGATAGGTGAGAAAAATTAGATCTCAAGGATGAATGGTGAAGCGATTTTTCAATCGGGATCAAGGAGAAATTAAGAATTACTTAAACCAGATAATGAAGAAGGATGAAGAATTCAATCGGGATCAAAGGGAAATTAAGAATTCTCTAAACCGAATATCAGAAGAAAACATATAAATGTATAACAGTTCAAAGCAGAGTGTAAAGTTTAAGAAAATTCTACTGTAAAACTCCTGTTATAACATTCAAATTTAGAACACATATAATTTTATGGAATACTTGGACAGAGAACATGAAAAATTGAAATTTATACTTCACCGAGATAGCTCAACACGTGAATCATGTAAAGAAGTTTCTTTATAACTTGTCTTGTCTATTAACTAGAAATGGTACAATAACCCTCAGGTAATAGATCAGTCAGATATGGAAATATTCAGAAATCCACCCTTGATACTTCAAATGATGAAGTATTTATACAAAACATTACAAAAAATATCATGTCAACTGACTAGGATTTATTTTAGGAAAATAAATATCTTTATGCAAAAAGATAGTGACACCTTTCAACTGACTGAGATCTAGCCCTGATTCTTTGATTACTATCATCTGTTTGATTCTTTCATCTGTCTTTGCTTTCACCTGTATGTTCTTTCATCCTTCATAGTAAATCACACCATTTCTCCCATGTTTCTTCATCTGGTATCATGATCTTCATCATCTTGCAGTAAATCTCATCTGCCTCTGAATATTTGGCAAACGTAGGCTTATTTACAAAAAGGTGATTTACCTCAAGATGGAGGTAAAAGAAGTTTTCTAAAGTTTGAAGGAGTACTTTGCCTATGGTAACGTCCTACATTGAGGAACTGTTGGAAGTTTCTTTGGCTACTTCCCTTAATTTCTTGTCACAATCTTCATGCATCATGAGTTTTTCATTTATTACTAGAGGATTAGGCAGACCCTTCTATCTCAATACATCAAATTTGTTCAAAAACCTGTTCATTGCGAGTTCCATAGTTTGACATTTATCCTCAAGCTGTATCATCATATTTATTTTGGAAATCACTTTCTTCACCTCTAAGATGGTCTTTTTTCTGTCAGCTATCCCAAGTTCTTCTAATTCATACTTATTTTTAGAATTAAGGAATTTGACTATTTCATAGGCTTCCTCTGGTTTCTTTCCAAGATTGGTTTTGACCTTTTGAATTGCATCACCAGCTTCCTTCACCAAGTCATTCTGCTCAAATATGATCTATATAGAATGCCAAATATCATTAACTAAGTTAATGATATTGGCCCACAATTGTTGTTTTGCTTGGGCTAAAGGCTCTTTTAGTGACAACTCTTTTTCTAGCTTGTGGATTCTGTCAGTTAGTATATTGGCTTTTTGTACTTCAGCTTGATGCATTACTTCTGCCAATTTATTTCCATCTTCTAAGTTATTTACTTTTTATTTGAGCTTGTTAACCTCTGTAGTCTGAATGGACATGTCTTCCGTTTTTGTTATTGATTTGTTGGCCTCATCAGTGGGATGGGTTGTTGCTATTGCTGATGTTGTTGTTGGAGATGATGTAGATGCTAGATATGCCGTAGATATTATAGGAATAGCAGTAATGGGAACTGCTTCCATAGTAGCTTGCTTTTCCTGTACAATTTTATCCATTTCTGTCTCCATTTCCTTTATTTGAGCTGTCAACTGGATGATTAGATTCATCAGCTCATCCTTTTGATTGTCTGTCTCCAAAACCTCCTTGGTTTGTGGAAGCTCAGTAGTTGGTAATTTTAGTTGTTTATTCAGTGTAGCTATGTTTGCATTTTTCTTTTTTATAAGTTCTTCTGTTGCTTTGATGTCTTTTGGATTATAACCAACTTTTATTACAAAATCTTCCAGTGACTTAATTATGTTATATTTTGCTTGTGATGAGGTTCTTTCAAACTTTAACTTTGACTGTATATTTTCTAGATAATTTTGTAACCTCTCGACACTTAGAGCTTTATGTGTCATGGTTGAATATATCATTTCTCATGCATGTTTGTGGAATTCAATTTGGTCAATTGGATGCACATCTTTGGTAAGAACTTCAAAGGTTTTCTTTTTATAATCTTCTGAAGTTTTGGGGGCCTGTATCTTTGGCTATAGAAGTGTCATCTGTGTCTTCCTTGTTTTGAGGTCAAAGGCTGAAAGCAATCTATTCTAATCACCAGGATTTTGCTTCCAATATTGTGCATATGTAACAGCCTTCAATGCTTAATTTCTTATTTAATCTCTTTATATTTCTCAATGATATTTTTTTCTTTCTCAACTAGCTTGCTGGATGATGAAATATGTGCACTATTTTGCTTTTGAATGACTTGTGCACTGGAAGTTGATGGTAGAGGTATTTCTTCTGAATGTGTTGTAGGTGCATCATCCCTGATAACAATATCTATTTCAATGTTTTCTTCTTGCTCTATCACTGGATTTAGCTTTGTTTTCTTTTTGTACATAAGCTTGAATTTACTATCAGATGTAGTTTATGTTGAATAAGAGCCTTCTTCTCTATCCCTTTTTGAATTTCTATCCTATGGGGCTGGATTAAGCAGGATGGAACTAGTATCAAGTTGCTTCTCCACCTCCTGTAGAGTGTTTTCCAACCACTCTGATTGGTTGGAATATTTCTCAATTTCAGGTTTAGATTCATGGATGAAAGGGGTGATTTTAAACTTAATTCTCAATTTGCTTATGAAACCAAAGGGGTCATATGACCATTTGAAACTATTGTTGAACTTTAACTCTTGTAGGCATCTGTCTGCTTCCTTTCCAGCATTCCTACTGTTGCATATAAAAGGCCCTAGTTGATTTTTTTATCTTCAATTGGGTTTTCTTTTTGGCTGAAAGGAAATTGATTTCATCATAATCCAAGATTTGTATTATGTACTCTAAAGAAAATATCCTCATTGGGAGGTATTTGGGAAGCTTTTAAGGGACTAGTTGGCTTCCATACACTCTGATCTCTGTGTGATTTTGGTATAAATACCAGTCTCATGTCTTGCTCTGATCAGACAACTATAGAGCTTTTATGATTTCCTCATTGATTCTTGGTTGAATATTGTTGCTAAGAATATTAACCACTGGGTACACAATATAATCAATAAATTATTTGAAACTAAATTCATTGGAATCCTTTCTAATCAAGAATGTCCAAAATATAACAGACTGGGGATTACCCTCTATGTCCAGTTTTTGTAGGTTGATTGCAAACGTTTCTGATTGAAAATATATGAACAAATGAAACAATATTGAGGAGTATTTGAACACTCCTTCTTTTGGCAGTTTGATCAGTTGATCATGGATGGCATCTGCCAGGAATTTAGAAAAGATGAAATTTATAGATGGAGGCTGACCTGGGAAAAAGATAGAGAGGAAACCAAGATGGATTCATCTACATGCTCATCAATAAAATATCCTAAAATATAGGACAACATGGTCACAATTTTCTTGGTTCGTTTTGGGAACATGGTAGCAGAATATGGTGGGTTGTTTTTAGGAAATTGAGCTGATTCCGGGAGAAAATTATGAAAGATTTGAGACCTTTTAGGAAATTCTAATTTCAATTAAAGCTTAGTGAGGGTCTCAATGGAGAAAGGCACTCCCTCTGGTTGTGATGGAATTTTCAACATTTGGTTAATGGATTGAGTAGTGATTGCAATTATTATTTCTTGGTTAGGGGTGACTATGGCTCTTTCATTTGGAAAATAGATGACTTGGCACAGTCTGATGACTTTAGGGAATTGGTAGGTTTGTGGAAATGTGTATTTGGGAAAGTTAGAGTCCCACAGATGAATATCATTTGCTTGATCATCAAATTTTTCATGGCTCCAGCAATGGAGCTCCAAAATATTGCTATCATTCATAGTGTCAATTATTTTGAAGTCCTTATCGGCCAAAAGAGTGTGGTCGATATCTAACATGGGTGGTTGCATAGGTTTTATAGTTTGGACGCTTTGGGAAGCCATCAATTTGATTGAATTTATTTAATTAATTGGCTTATTTTATGGTGTCAAGTGTTTAGGATTACCTGGAATACCGAAGATGTGGCTATAGAAGGGGTCCAAGTAGTAGCCAGGCTTCAATTCTGGTTGGCAATGGATTTTTGGTCTCTTTCGCAAATCAACAGAGATAAGGAAATAACGTAATTGCGGGGTTTTATTTATTTTTTGAAAACTGGGGCTTAGCGCATGGCGTAGGGGTTTTATTTCTTAAAAAGTGGTAGTTTATCATGGTTTTTTATCGCATGGTGTAAGGTAGTTTGGTGGTTTAGATAGGAGGGGGTGTGATAGAATGAGGAAGCGTCGCGTGGAAAGACCCATTTCGCACCCCCACCCCTTGGTTTTAAATATCAGACGTTGGGGAGTACTAAAAGAATTGTTGGACGTTAAATCTGGCTGGAGGTCATCGAATGGCTGATGGGATTTGGCCTTTTAAAAGGAAGGTGGGGTTGGGAAATAGATTAGGTGGAAGGTTTAAATAAAAATGGGTTGGGAAATATATTAAATGGGGGATTAAATTAAAAATGGATTTTAATTAAATTCATTAAGCGGAGGTTTCAAATTGGGGGTGGGGGGGGTTAAATGAAGTGGAGTCCAATTTACCTTTTTGCGCTTTTAAACTTTGAAAAAGTTGGTTTTGTGTTTTATGAAAACACAAATCTTTATTTAAGGGGGAAAGTGGGTTTTAGCAAGGGGAAGGATTTAGGATAAGGGGAAAATGAAGAGGGAAGAGAAAAATAGTTTCGAAGAGGGGAAAAGGGTTAGGATAAGGGGGAGGGGTTAGAAAATGTTTTTTGATAAGGGGTAAGCATAATTATGCTTATATAATTTTTGAAAAATATTCTACCTACCCTTTTATTCATCCTTTATTGGGTGCATTTGAGCTTCTTGACCCTTTTATTTTCTTTTGATAAGAAAAATAACTTATTTCTAACCTTATATCTTCCAATGGCTCAGATTAAACTTATGAGCTCATTTTATTCTCTACCTAAATACTGATCTGCCAAGATTAAATGATTTGGTCAAATATTTATTCACTAACTATCATGACATAAAATTTAAAGGCATGAATGATCAAGATTGGATTGTATGATCATCATGAATTGTGGCATTTTGAACAAGATGCACACAATTTATTTGCAAAAGTGAAGTAAACTAAGAGTAGTGGCATTTGAATGTGCAACAATTTCAGAATTTATTTTTGCTTATTTTTTATGGGGTTCATATTTTATATCTTTTTTTATCTTTATTTATTTTGGTTCTTTGATTATTCTTTTAGGACATACCCTCTTTTCATTTTTTAATATGGAAAACATTTGTAGAAATGCAAAGGTATGTACAATATTACAAGACTTAACAAAGCCAATTCAAAATTATAATCCCTATTATTATAGGACCCTAATGGTGGCTCGACTTGGGGATGACATATCCTAGTGAGATGTCACGAACTTTCTAATCAGTGGCCTTGGAACTTTGGCTTTGCTTTGCTTGAAATTGCTTTCTGTGATCTCCTTTATTCAAACATATGATGTTATATCTTTTAAAGCTTAATATTTCCTTTTCAGGATTCAACTTTACAAGATAATCATCCACTGCAATCTAAAATTTTCTAGGGTATTTACAATGAGTAAAATAGAACAAATGAACTATTGGTTAATATGGTGAAAATTAGTGCTTCAGCATTCGACCATTGACTAGTCCACCTAGTAAATCTGTTCCATCTAATTCTTTCAAGAAAAATGCATTGTTGCCTTTGTAACCATAAATAATATATGGGCCCTTCCAGAGAAAATCAAATTTCCCATGTTTTCCTTTGTCTTCCCTTCTGGAATCCCATTTTAGTACTTGATTACCTATAAATAAAACATCTGCTTTAGTTCTCTTATCAAATATCTTCTTGATTTTGTCTTGAATTACATGGGCTTTGATATAAACTTCTTCCCTAAGTTTGTTTTAAATGAATTTTTTGCTTTATCCTCCTTTGGAAGTAATTTGGTTCTATTTGCAGCCCTTGAATCATTTTCATTACTGGCACTCCTAATGAAGATGGAAAAACAACATCCATCCCATATACCAATTGATATGGATATGTACCAATGGATTTATTAGTATTTAGTCTGTCTACCAATAGGGCATTCACCAACCTTTTATTCCAGCTTTTCTTGTTATCTTCTAATAGCTTCTTGATGATGTTTACTACGCTTTTGTTTGAATATTTTGCTAGTCCATTACCTTGAGGGTAATAGGCAGTGGAATGGCCTAGGGTGATATGGTATTGGTTACAAAAGTCTATCATTTTCTTGGATTTGAAGGCAACAACGTTATCAGTGATGAGCTTTTGTGGGCATCCAAATCTAGAAAGGATGTTGTTCTCAAGAAATGAAATAATGATAGAGTCTATGGCTTGTCTAGAAGGGGTGGCTTCTATCCACTTGTTAAAGTAATAAATGGCTGTCAATATCCATTTATGTTGGGTAGAGGAGGGTGGGTGAATTTCACCAATGAAATCTAAACCCCATTGTTGAAATGGAATTTCTACTGAGATAGGTTTGAGGGGTAATGGTAAGAGTTTCTTCTTCCCTTCAAATATTTGACATTTGTGATAGGAGGTCACATACTTTCAGACATCTACAAAAAGGGTGGGCCAGTAAAACCTGCCCTCAAAATTTTGTTAGCAGTTGTTTTCCAGTATAGGTGTCCTCCACAATCTCCTGCATGAAATTCCTGCATGACTTTGTCAGCTTCATATTTTAATAAACAATTTAATAGGATGCCACCATGATCTTTCAAAAATAAAATATTATCTAAGATACAATATTTCATTTCTTTCATTTTTAAGAATCTACTTTTGGTTCTAGATAAACCAGGAGGAGCTCGTAGGTTGAGTAAAACAAATGTAAGGTCTGCATACCATGGTGAATCTATAAAAGGTTCACTGATTTGTGGAGTTGCCATCTCTTCCTGATCATCTATGGCAGCAATGAAATTTATGTCTAAGGCTTGACAGTTCGATTCAGCCATGAGTTTGGCCAAACCTTGGCCTTTGATTAATTTTGTAGGCTTGATTTCAATGTCATATTCTAGTACTGTGGCAATCCATTTGCCTCTTTTTCCATCAGGCCCATTCTGAGTTAGAATGTCCTTTACAACTACATTTGGAACATATGCTATTATGCGAGAGTATAGAATGTATGCTCTGAAATATTTTATGGCTTTCACTAAAGAAAGAGCTTGTTTTTCCATGATATTATACTTTAGTGTTGCATCTCTCAAAGTTTTACTGAATAAAGAAATGGTTTGTTCAAGACCCTCATCGTTCTTTTGCAACAATACTGCTACAATGGTGTGTTCTGAAGCAAATGAAAAAATTATGAAATCCCTATTAAAATTAGGACTTATGAGGACATGTGTTTTAGTAAGTGCTTCTTTGACTGCTTCAAAAGACTACTTAGCCTCTACTATCCACTTAAGTATTGAATCTTCTTTTAACATGTTGTTTAAATTTCTAATTAGTTCTGTTAAGTTGGGGATGAATCTTCTAAGAAAAATTATTTTGCCTAAAAATGCTTGTAATTCTCTATTGTTTCTAGGATGACTAATATTTAGGATTTCTTCTATTCTAGTTGGATCAATTCTAATGCCCTCTTTTGAAATGATGCGTCCTAGGATTTTTCCTTCTTCTAATCCAAAAAGTGATTTTTAAGGATTTAAGGATATGCCAAACTTTCTGCATTTTATGAATACTCTTCTTAAATGATCTAGATGTTCATTATCTGACTTGGAAAACACTATGACATCATCCATGTAAATGACTAAAAATTCATGGATTTCCTTTGCAAAGTCTATGTCCATAGCTCTTTGGAATGTTGCTCTAGCATTCATTAGTCCAAAGGGAATTTTCAAGTACATGAAAGTTCCCCAAGGAGTGGTGAATGCAGTCTTAGCTTGATCTTTAGGTTGGACTAGGATTTGGTTGTATCCAGAAAATCCATCAAGTAATGAAATTATGGATGACCCTACTACCCTCTGGAGAATTTGGTCCATTTTAGGGAGGGGATAGTTATCCTTCAATGATACTTTGTTTAAGTTTCTGAAATCAACACAGAGTCTGATTTCTCTTGTTTTATTTCTAGTGGGGACTAAATTAGAAACCCAATTAGAATATCTGATGGGTGCTATGATTTGAGCATCGTACATCCTTTTTAACTTATTTTTCTATTAATGGCATAAGAATGGGGTTAATTCTCCTTATATTTTGTTTAAAGGGCTTCTGATTTTCTTTAATTAGTATCTTACGCTGGATAATGCTGGTATCATAAGACTTGAGGTCTTCATAATTCCAAGCAAAGATATCTTGGAATTCTTTAAACAAGCTAATGTACTTCAACTTTTCAGCTGGAGGTAATGTCTTAGATATCTTGATAAGCTTGGGATTTTCTTTTGTTCCTATGTTGCATTCCTCTATATCTGACCTTAGAGGCTCCATTTTAGGTTTTCTAGCTACATCATTGGAGTCAAAGAGGTCTTCTAGTGGGGCTAATCCTTTAGGTAAAATGTTGTCTTTGAGATTTAAAACTTATGATTCATCATTGATTTTCTACTATTTCTAATTTTTCTATTCCTACTTTAGTGAATCTAGTTGGTTCTATCTTATTTACATCATTTACATCTATCTCGTCAATTATGGTATAATCTAATGTACAATCGGTGTCTATATTACTGTTTTGAAATTCTTCTTTAGAAATCATAAAATCACGAATTTGATTTTCTTGTGAAAAGATTTTCCAATACTTCAAATTATCAAGTATAGTTGGTCTATGTCTTACCTCAGCAGTGTATTGATGATTTGGTTGAAAGGGTAACCTACATGTGTTGGAAAAAGTGTCTAGGCTATGTGCTTGCATATTTTTATTTCTTGGAATGACAACAAAGTCAGTGTTAAGAAAACATCTTATCAATTCTAAGATGGTTTCTCTATAACACCTAAGTCTTATCAACCTGAGAAGTTGTAGTAATGTACTCTCCCTTGACTTATTTTATAATGAGTTCTAACTGTTCCATGATGGAAACTCTTTTAGCTCCAAATTTTCTTATGATATGAAGGCCTACCACTAATGTTTCGTATTCTGCCATGTTGTTAGTGCATTTCAAATTTAATCTGTAAGCATGTCCTTCTGAATGATCATTTTCTAAATTATAGATCCATACTCAAGCTCCTACTCCTAATCTATTTACAAAGCCATCGAAATCTAAATTCCACATAGATTTATGTGTTATGTTTTCACTATCGACTTCTTTGTGTTTCTCTTCTACAACTATGATTTTATCTTTGTCATTGTCTGAAATACACAGGATAAATGAGTCTAGATCAGAATGCATGGAATAAATAGGGTAATTCTGTGGTTTTTCTAAACTACTTACCATGAATTTTATCAAGGTTTCTCTATAAATCCTCCTTTGCTGACCAAATACAGAAATGGTAGCATATGACATGTCTAATTGCAGTGATCCCTGTAATTTTTCTCCCCATGAGCGAGATAATAACATACCATATTTGGGAGGGATATCAGCAACTACTATGTCCATAACAATACTCTTTTTTGGGCATGGGACTAGAGTTACACACAGGGCTTTTATCAGGCCAAGGCATTTGACTTGACTAGAATCAAAGGAGAAAAGGTCTTTGTAGGGTCTGGTGATGTCTAAGTTTAATTTTTCCATGACTACTTTAGGCATTAATTTATGAGATGCTTCTGAATCTAACATAACATTATGTAAGATTTTATCATGAATGTTTAAGCTAATGTAGGATGGAGGGACACCCCCTTGTTGATGTTTTCCATTTACTTCAGGACCAAATAATAACTCAGGTTGATCATCATTGAGGTTGACAGCATCTTCGCCTTCACCAATGTTTAATGTTTCAGTAATTTTTGTCTTGTATGATTCATTTTTCACCAGCTCTGTTAAAGGAACTGGTATTCTTAATTTGGCTATCTCAATTTTGATATTGAATGGAATTTGAGTTTTTCCTAATTTAATGATTTCATCTTTACCAATTGTGGTTTGTGTGTTTTTGTCTTCTTTATCAATAGTTGTTAATTCAATTTGTGTGTCAACTGTTTTGTTTTCAACTTCCTTATCTGGAATGGTTTGAGTAGCAGTTGATGAGATTTATACAATCTTTGGTTTGGAATTATTCTGAGTTTCCCTAGGGAGAAGTTGTAGAATTTTGGTCACGGGAGCTTCTATTATTTTCTTAGTTTGGGTGTGGACTGATTTCTTAATAGGAACCTCTGTGTTCTTTTTGCTTCTAAGGCTATACTATTTATGAACTTCGTAGATAGCATATTCATAGCCTTGTTTGTAGTCAAAGGACTCTCTAGATTATAATTGTAATTGATGTAACTTGTATAACTCTTGTTCTTCCTGGGTAAGAAAAATAGCATCTTCATTGTTTACTCCCATCAAGTTTATCTAGGTGTCTTGGTATTCTTCATTCTTTTGTGAACTTTCAACGTAATTTTCCTGAAAGTTGGTCTAATCTATTGATCGGGTACAAATTCTCTTGATTTACCAGTATTGGGATTTTTACTAAAGTTGGGGTTTCTAATTTGGGGACCTTGTTGATTTTCCCACTAAGGTTTTCTTTCCATGTTCTCTAGTCTATCCATTAGTCTTTCTACATTTTTGGCTAAACTATCTATCTTAATATCTGAATTGGATGGTTCTTCCTTAATGGTCACTCTCCTCTCATTCCTCATCCTAGCTCTTTTAGCTAGTAAGTTAGCTTCTACACTAACCGCATCACTTTGCATCTGTTCTAAAGTTGCAGGGTTTCTTTCTCTTAACTGATAGAACATGTCAGCATCAAAACCATCTGGAAATTTGATTAGGGCCGGGCTTAGTGGAGGTTTGATATTTAATGGAATTGCATTATAAATATTGTTAAACCTAGTACAGTAATCCTAAACAAATTCATTAGGAGATCCCCTAATGTTCTCATATTCAAATAATATCTAGAGAGGGTTTTTTCTTTCTTTCCCATCTATTTATAAACAATTGGTGGAAAGCAGTTAAATCAGCAATATGGTTAGTAGGTAAATATTTAAACCATTTTTTAACATCTCCTGCTAATGTTTCTGAAAATAATCTCATTTGTACATTGGCCTCATCAACTTCATGTAACTCAAAATAATATGTCATTTTATCTACATGTTTTTTAGCAGTATACTGACTAGTACCATCGAACTGAAAAAAATTACTCTAGTAATCTTGTGGCATGGCTTGTAAAGGGGCTTGTAAGGCCAAAGGAGAAAATCTGGCTGCCATGTCTAAGATTTTAGCTTGACTGGGAGGTAAAGTAGTGGTGCTTGAAGATGAACTTGAAACATTTGAAGATGAACTCGAAACGTTAGGTTGGAGAGGAAGCTTAGGTATGAATGGTTTTGTGGAATGAACTATGGTGGATATTATAGGTGACATGGAACTGAATGAAGTTGTATTTATAGTTTCTAAAGATACTGTAGAGAACTTAGGGGTAGCAGAAGTTAGGGCATCTAGTTCAACTAACTGTTGAAAATATGCTTCGTCTATATCTTTTATCAAAGTTGAGGTTAAAACATCAAGTTTGTCAAAAGTATCTAGAACATGTTGATCTAATTCAATTTGTATAGTATCCTTCTTTGATTGAATAAATTGAATAAAATTGGGGTCTATTACAATATCATGGACTGATTTTTCAGATTTGATACGAAATAAAGAATGCTCAAATGATAAATCAAATTGAATATCATGTATGCTTGATAACTCCTTAGGAAGTGAATTTTCTTTGATTAACTGACTACTACTTCCTTGAATCTCTACATTTTTAGGTTTTCTTAAAATTCTGTCAGGATCATCAATAATTGTAGCAAGTTGTGGATCAGGATGAGCCCTGGTATAATATGTTCTTTTAGAAGCTAGAATTTTAACTTAAAATGATAAATTCGAGCAGCACTTTAAAACCTTAAGCTGAAAAATGAGGAAAATTGTTTCCTTTAAGATTTATTTTAACTAGGGACTAACTTTTCCCCAGTATGGTCGCCAATATGTTACCACTCTAAAATTTCCAAAGGTTTTTCTAAGCATTAAAAATAAATATCAGAGGTAACTACAAACCAATTTTGGAGATAGGATCTAGCCTTCCTAAACTCAGAGATGGCTCTCTCTTAATGATTTAACTTTGTTTGTTTAATAGATTTCAGGCTAGTTATGTATGCTTAATTTGGATTGGTTTTGATTGGTTGGTGGAATTAATTATTTAGATGAATAGGTGCTTTTCAATTTTCCATTGGGTTATGGAGTCAATATTCATTGAAAACTGAACAAAATCAAATTATAAAGAAAGTGTTACAGGGAAATATAGGTGAGCAAAATCAGATCTCAAGGCTGAATGGTGAAGTGATTTTTCAATCGGGATCAAGGATAAATTAAGAATTCCTTAAACCAAATAATGAATAAGGATGAATAAATTTATCAGGAACAGAGAGCAATTAAGAATTCTCTAAACATGATATCAGAAGAAAACATCGAAATGTATAACAGTTCAAAGCAGAGTGTAAAGCTTAAGCAAATTGTGCAGTAAAACTCCTATTATAACATTCAAATTTAGAACCCATATAAGTTTATGGAATACTTCACTAGCACATTTGGCCCAATTTCCGACGGCCAATTCGTCGCTATTCCGACACATAGGCGTCGCAAGAGCGACAGTTTTAGGCGGGGCAAAAAGTGGTTAGCCATTACATTGCAATTCTGACACTTCAATAAAGTGTCGGAAGAACGACACTTTTTCCGATGTTTCCAAACAAATGTCGCTCTTCCGACGTTTTCCAAACCGTCGCTCTTCCGACTTTCCAAACCGTCGCTCTTCCGGCGTTTCCCAAACTGTCGCTCTTCCGACGTTTTACAAGCTGTCGCTCTGCCAACGTTTTCCAAACCGTCGCTCTTCCGACGTTTTCCAAAGTGTCGCTCCTTCGACTTTCCAAACCATCACTCTTCCGACACTTCCCAAACCGTCGCTCTTCCAAAATTTTACAAGCCGTCGCTCTGCCAACGTTTTCCAAACCATCGCTCTTCCGACATTTTTCAACTGTCGCAATTCTGACGATATGTCGTCCGACGTTTAGAATGCTGCTCTTCCGACACTTATGTAACGTCGCTTGTCCGACTAAAACGTAAATATATTTAAAAAAGAAACATCGCTCTTTCGACGTGTAAGGTGTCAGTCTTCCGACGAAAAAGTAAAAATATTTAAAAAAGAAACGTCGCTCTTCCAACGTGTAAGGCGTTGGTCTTCCGACGAAAGAGTAAAAATATTAAAAAAAGAAACGTCGCTCTTCCAACGTGTAAGGCGTCGGTCTTCCGACGCTTGGGTAAAAATATTTAAAAAAAAAGAATCGTCGATCTTCCGACGTAAGGCTAAAAATATTTTTAAAAAAATAAAACAATCATGTTAGTAACATATATAAACTTCACAGAGAACTATAGATTCCAAAGCGATGCCAACCCATCGTGTCACAGGAATGAGTGCAAACTTTTCATATTATATTAGTCACTGTAATGGTGCCAACCAAATAGAACGAGCATTAAATTCCTCGTGTCTCCACAAAGGCATACGAATGATTGGGTGGGCATACCAAACCCACAGAGCACCAGCTATGTGAATCATCATACCAGAGAGCAAGCACTGTATAAATTCAATGTTCCATGGTGTAATGATCAAATTATATTTAGTCTTGGATTGCATTACTGAGAGTGATACAATGTGTCATCCTACTGAGATAACCGAGCCATTTTTATCTATTATCTAACTGTGATTTACTGTGTGAAGTTATCATATAAAAATTATTATCATCTCGCAAATGCGAGCCACAAAAATTTAAAGCATGCCACTGTTATATAAGATGAAAATCCAAAACACATCGAGCCTTTGCCATGTCATCAAACAATGCAACAGATATTGAAATTGAATACAACTTTATCAACCTGTAGTGAGAGTCATCTAAGTGTTGAAAATATTAAAGTCACCTGCAACTCTGTGCGGGAGAAAGAAAAGGGACAGCAGAGCCACCATTTTTTTAGAAGAACTAGTTTGATGTTTGCGTGCACTCCATCCCGGGTTTAATACCCTGCAATTTTTTTTTTGTTCTGTGGCAACAGTCGGTTTTGCATTAAAGGGTTCGTGGTTGAACACACCATGCAACCTCAATTTCTTTTAACAGTCTTTTCGGGTCTTCAAAGCCCTCACTAACCTCCACCAAATGGAAAATTTCATTTACGTGCCAGTCTTTTGAAAGTTTTTTAATAGGGCCACGTTGGAAGTGGACCCCACTTGCCAACTCAACAGCCACGTCAATCAATGCCGACCAATCGCGTTGTTTCGCGCAGCTTTGGGCCATGACGTCACAAAACCCTTTTCGAACGCGAATTTTGGAATGAAATCCAGCTCATAAGCTTTTGAAATCCGGGCGGGTCCTACCACCGGCCAATCACAAGCCGTTCGCATTGGTTTGAGACCTGCTGACGTCACGGTGTTTTGTAACGTGAAAACGTTTGCAACTTGGTTTATTGAAGTTTGAAATCCGGGTTAAAGGTTTATTAATCTTTGGTTAAAAGTAATGTTACGGGCAGAGTATTAAGGTTTTAAAGAACCGTGTTGTATTGGTTATTTTGTTATGGTTTATTACCGCGCGACAATTTTTTTTAACTTTGGATATGTTTAATATAAGCGGTTATATATATATATATATATATATATATATATATGTTATATAGTTTCGTTTTGATTTTTTTTTGTTTTCAAAAGGTGCAGCGCCTTATATAAAAGAAAAAGAACAACCCGTAGAAAAAAAAGACAAAGAGCATTTTTTTAAAAATGCAGTGACTGTGTGAAATATTTTGTAAGAGAGCCCGAAGGCTGAAAGCAAAATATAGCACTGTGTGTGCATTTTTTAAGTGACAGAGGAGAGATTAATTTACACTGTGTGCGCAACATTTGAAGAACCTTTTTTTTTAAATGCAAGAACAACAGTTTTGTGGCATATTTTGTAATTGTTTTTCATTTTAATGAAATAGAACCAGTTTGTGAATACCTGTCCAGCAAGAAAATTTGTAATTGAATCTCTGTGTTTAAGTTGGGGAATTTTTTATTCCTCTGTATGTGTTTTTGAATACTCAGAAATTCCAACACTAAGCGATCCTCACATGAGCTAAATAGTAGAGTAAGCTTTTGTTGAACGACACAGAGGTATGTTCGATCCCTGAGGCATCACATAAATTAGGATCCAAGGTTTTTATAAGCCACAATCCATACAAAACATGTTCATCGAGCCTTTGTTGACCATTGCAAGCTTTGACAAATTATATGAGATATTTTGAACATAAGAACGAGCCATTGTAATCTACAGGTGCAAGTGTCACTTTAGATATATACATATAATCCATAGAGAATTGAAGCGATATATTCTTCATATGCGATTTTCTATTAAGCCAGAGAGACAGATTTGAAACACTGTGATGTCACAGAATATATTCATATTAACCACTCAGAAGAGCAATCGAGCCACTAGAATAAACCTTTGCATCACAATAGAGATCATGGTTTTACACTTATATGCCCAAAATATTGACCATTCCTTTGTAGTTTGTCAAAACTTAGCAACAAGAAACAATACAGAGGAAGACTTCTATCCACAAGCCAACAGAGTGTGATTTTCAACCTCTTTTCCACAAGAAAATGGATGAATTTTTATTTTCTAAATTCAAAAAAAAAATGATGGAAAATGAAACATTTTAGTTAAAATTTAAACACTGGACTAAAAGACGCTCTATGTTTGTACTGTTTATCTTAATTTATATTACTTTTATGTACTTATTGCAGGGACAATTTTCTGCAAGCTTTACAGGAAACAAAAGAATGTTGGGAGAAAATTTTGCAGAGCAGAATGTTGGGGAAGACGAGAAACATTTCTCTAGAGCCCATAACATATTTAATCTCAAGGGAAGTGGACATGAGAACAAAATGGAGGGTCCTGATCATCACCACCATCATCGTCATAGGCATCGTCGATAGGCAAGCCATGAAGCAATTTCTTTCCAATCAAAGAAAATATACCTGCAAGTTTTAGGCTCAACGACAGTGATAGTTCATGAAGAATCCTCAAAAACTGAATGGAATAGCTTGGAAGCCAAGAAAACTAATGTGGTCCCTTGGCATAAACCTGGTGAAAAGTATGATGAACCTACATTTCATGTTGATTACAGTGGGCCCAAAACTCACCCTCCAAAGAATAACTAGAACCTTTTATGTTGTTACAACTTTTGTATCTTGAGACATCACTGCCCATTTTTACTGCCCCTCCAATACAAATATGCAGATTGAGAGCCCCATGAGAGCAGGAAGCACAGAATGTTCAAATTACCCTTCTATGTTGGTTCAACTTTACCACTATATACTCGAGTTGTTACCATGCAATGGAAACACACAATATGGAAGTAAAGAGCCCAAGATGCAGCTGGATCAAGGTCAAGAACAGAGTCCATTCATTTGTTGTTGGAGACAGATCACACAAACAATCAGAGCGGATATATTCAATGGTGGATTTATTGGCTGGGAAGATGGAAGATTCACGGTATATGCCAAATCTAGTAAACAAAAAATACTGAAGCTAATCCCTAAACACTAATTCATACGACTAGAGTAATATGTTAACAGTATAACTGGTGAAACCCTAAAAACTAGAGCAAATAGAATATGGGTCTTCAAAAATTTAATCGATCTACTTTGATTCGAGATATAATCAATAGATTTCAACGGCAAAGAAAGAATTTGTAAATTATCGTATCGACATGTTGAAAAATAGAACTAAAATACAAAAGCAACCGCAAATAAAGTGTGAAATTCACAGATTGACCTATGATGGAGCCGATTACAGTTGGAATTCCTTCTGACTTGTGGAGCAAGCAGACCTGCAACAGGCACTTGGGATCAATTTCTGTATGGTCTAATCCTTCCTCCAAACCTGCAATAGTATGGCTGCATCCTTCCTCAAAATTGGCGACAGTATGGCCGCATCCTCCCTCCTTCCCTGGACAAACCATGCAACCGGATGGAAATGAAAGAGGGAAATTAAAAATATTAACCGGAGGGAAATGAAAGAGGGAAATTAAAACTTTTGATATTTGAAAATTTTTGACATTTTGAAATGAAATACGTGTGTTTTTTAAGGCCAATCAAATTCCATTAAATAAAATGTGTGAGACTTTTCTTGGGGTTAATAAGGGGTTTGGGTAAATAAGTGGTATTGTTGATTATAAATAATTATTAATGAGATTAGATCTAAGACATTTATTTAAATATTAATTATATAAAATTTTTGAATTTTTATTTCATAAACTAGGGATTTTGGTTGATTTTTTAATCTAATTATGTGATATTAAAGATGAATTATGGTAACTTAAAAATAATTTTTATGTGGTTAAAAGGGAAGTAGTAATGTTATGGTATGAATGATTATTTTCAATGAAATTTTTGGTTTAGTAATGATAACTCATCTATGGACATTTTCCATGATTTTTAAGACGAAGTCAATATAGGAAAGGTGATACTTAAAGGGCTCCCACATGCTTTAGAAATTTTATATCTATTGGTTTATAAACATTAGAGGTGGAAAAATATCCTAAGCTCTAGAGCTAAGTTTTTTCCAACTTAGCTATATCTTGAACAACAAATTGTTGTTGACATCAAGAATATGATAGAAATTTGGTGGGTTGTAGGGTAGTCTTGTCATGAAATAAATGTAATGTAGTTACTAGGTAGGTTGGGGGAACCATTTTGGTGGAACTTGGCCATAAATGGGACATCTATCCATGCATAGTTTTTTAAGAACAAATACACCTAGTGGATTATCATTGTACGAGAATCATTTTAGGATCTAGGCTACTGTGCACACACTAACTAAAGGGATATTAGTGAAACCCATAAAAGTATTATAGGTGCTTTTATATAAATAGGTGTTCTTGTGTTCCCATTGGTTAGTTATGGACAAATGACAATAAAGTAAGAGAAGTTATAGGTGCTTTTATAGAAATAGGTGTTCTTGTGCTCACATTGGTTAGGTATGGGCAAATGACAATAAAGTAAGAGAAGGATTTGACTACTGGACAATTAGAGGAATGATTCCACACAAAACCAAGTGTGGTGCTGCAGCGCTTTCTAGGCTAAGGGCTTTTGAAGGGGTTCCCCCACCATATGACCGGAAGAAGGGAATGCTCATTCCAAATGCTCTGAAAGTGTTGAGGCTTCAGCCAGGTCACAAGTATTGTCTGCTAGGAAGGCTTTCCAAAGAAATTGGTTGGCATCACTATGACACAATTATGGAATTAGAAGGGAAGAGAAAGGCAAAGGCTCAAGTATCATATGAGAGAAGGAAGCAATTAGCAAAATTGAGATCAAAAGCAGTGGAGTTAGCCGAAAAGCATCGTGCCCCAAAGATGGAGCTCTTAGCTTCAATAAAGTATTAGATAAGTTGCATGTTGTGCTCAATGAAGTAGTCAATTTTGAAATGGCCACCCTCAAACGAAACGACCCAACCCGACCCGAATGCGTTTGGGTGTGTGCCCTCACATGGCCTGCCTAACCGAACAAAGGCACAAGGGAGAAAAAAGCAAACAAGCCACACGAATGTGCACAAGGCACCCATGTGGTCACAACTTAGCAAATTTGATACGACCGCCCTCAAACGAAACGACCCAACTCAAACGCGTTTGGGCGGGTGCCCTAACATGGTGCGCCCGACCAAACGAAGGCACAAGGGGGAAAACGACAAACGAACCACATGAACGTGCACAAGGCACCCCTGTGGTCACAACTTAGAAAATTTGATACGACTGCCCTCAAATGAAACGACCCGACCCGAATGCGTTTGGGCGGGCGCCCTCACACGGCGAGACACAGCGTGCACAACCGAACAAGGGCACAAGGGAGCAACCGGAAAACGAGCCGCACGAACGTGTGCCACAGGGAAACTATGCGGTCACAACTTAGAAAAATTTGATATGGGCGCCCTCAACCGCACGGACCTTACCCAAACGCGTTTGGGCGAGCACCCTCAACTGAAACGACCCGACCCGAACGCGCTTGGGTGGGCGCCCTCAACCGAAACGACCCAACCCGAATGAGTTTGGACGGGCGCCCTCAAACGAAACAATGCAGCGTGCCTGATCGAACGAAAGCACAAGGGAGAAAACGGAAAACGGGTCGCACGAACATGTAGTACAAGGCACCTGTGCGGTCACAACTTAGCAAATTTGATATGACCGCCCTCAAACGAAATGACCCGACCCGAACGCGTTTGGGCGGGCGCCCTCATATAGCGCAACATGGCGTGCATGACCGAATGAAGGCATAAGGGAGAAAATGGAAAACGGGCCGGACGAACGTGCAAAAGGCACCCGTGCGGTCACAACTTAGCAAATTTGATACGGTCACCCTCAAACGAAATGACCTGACCTGACTCGAAAGCGTTTGGGTGGGTGCCCTCACACGACGTGCCTAACCGAACAAACACACAAGGGGGAAAATGGCAAACGAGCCACACGAACGTGCACAAGGCATCCCTGCGGAACATGGAAAGAGACAAGTTGGAATAAAGGGAGGGAGTTTTCCAACTAAGAAAAAAAAGCAGAATAGAACTAAGGGTACCAAAGAAGTTAGTATTTATGCAGGGGAAATTGTGCGTATGAAAATTGTGCAAGACTTGCAAGGATGCATGAAGCTACACCAGTGATGGTTCCCTCAACATAATAACACCTATTTCCATGGAAAAGGTTGCAGTATGCACACAGGGTGGTGAAGAATCTTTAAATTCGAAGATGAGAAATTCAACACCCACTGGAAAAAATTCCAACTTGACCTCTTGAGAATTACGAAAATCCATTGACAACCTGGAGGGGAAATATTCCCAACTTCTTACTACAAAGGATGAAACTGAGACAAGAAAAGACAAGAGAATTCCCCATGTTTTCCCTTTGAATGAGATGAGCGAGACAACGTTCACAACACCAAGCAAGAGACACATAAGATTGAAATAATTCTTAGCATTGATGGAGTTTACAAAGGTGTGGAGAGCCCACCAACTAGCAGAAGGGTTGTCGTGACTCTCAAGGGCACACCCTTGAACTGATACTTTCTGCCTTTTCATATTAACACCAACCATGAATTCCACCTTTAGACTAGTGAACTCCCATGCCCGAGGGATCAAATCAACCACAAAATTCATTAACTCTCCCCACCCTGTATCCATCAATGAAATTGGTATGAAGGCAAAGGAGGGATCAATTAAGGGTTGTCCAACTTCATAAGACTCCACATGTGAGGCGTAAATGGGCGCGTGGCCAACACCCCCACAAACCACCACCTCAACCTTAATGATGAGATCCTGACGCCAAATTTTATGCGTGATCTGAATATGTGCATATATAGGAGGAGACACGAGGGGCATAGAAAGGAGGGCTTTGGAAATATTCAAAAAATAATTCTCATGGTGCATATATCCAACTAGAAAAACAAGAGAGAGGGACAATTATATTGAGTGGGATTATTCATGGAATATCTTTCCAACCTGACATGTCATTGATCTCATACTAACCCGCTTCCTTCGAGAAGGAAGGCTTGATTTGTTTGTGTATCCACCTCTTTGTTTTGGCTTCTTAAAATGTGGTAATAAGCCTTTTGAGAGAATAATTTTAGGGTACTATTGATATTTCTAAGGAGGAGGGATAAATTGTTGTTCTTCAGGAGAAAACCTTTTTGAAGGTGTTGAATAGTGATAAGGGAATCCCCCAAGATCACTAACTTAGAGACATCTCGATCATTAGCCAATTGGAGACCTGGAAGAAGCCCATACATTTATGTGAGATTGTTCATTCTTTGGACTAGCCCCCATAAGTACTTTATTTTTCATATTCCATCGAGATTTAGGAGAATCTCTCCCCCTCCCCCTCCTGCCACCCCAACTATTTAAATTTTAAATTTTATTGAACTATTATGCTTCTATTATAACTCTTTATAAATGTATAAATTTATATAATTTAAATGTATGTGGTAAAAAAAAAAAGAAAAAAAAAAACTTAACATATTAGAATCGTGAAGATAAAGATAAAAAAAATATAAACTAAAAATACTATACAAAAAAAGTGGTGTTCTATGTAAATTAACAACATAACTTCCAACATGATCCTCATAAAACTAACTAAACCCATATTGGTCTATTGTCAAGTTTGATATTTCAATAATTTTTTAGATGAATTTCATGAAATTATTAGAGTTTTTGTTTAGCTGGTTTAAATTTGACTTGAGATTTCCCTAGGCACCCTCACACGACTCGACCCGACCCACCCCGGCCTGCCCGAACACGTTTCCTTGGGCGCCCTCACACGGCACAACCCGACTTGACCCGCCCAAATGCATTTCCTTAGGTTCCCTCACACGACCCAACCCAAACGCATTTGGGCGGGCGCCCTCAAACGAAACGACCTGACCCGAACGCGTTTGGGCAGGCGCCCTCAACCGAAACGACCCTACCAGAATGGGTTTGGGCGAGTGCCCTCAACCAAAACGACCCGACCCGAACGGGTTTGGGCGGGTGCCCTCAAATGAAACGACACGGCGCATCCGACCGAACAAAGGCACAAGGGAGCAAACGGAAAATGGGCCGCACGAACGTGCATAAGGCACCCGTGCAGTCACAACTTAGAAAATTTGGTACGGCCGCCATCAAATGAAATGACCCGACCCGAATGCGTTTGGGCGGGCGCCCTCACACGGCGCACACGACCGAATGAAGGCACAATGGAGAAACCAGCAAACAGGCTACACGAACGTGCATAGGGCACCCATGCGATCAGCACAAGTACTTAGCAAGTTTGATACAGCCACCCTCAACCGAAACAACCCGACCAAAATGCATTTGGGCGAGCGCCCTCAACCGAAACAACCCAACCCAAATGCATTTGGGCGGGCGCCCTCAACCAAAACAACCCTACCCGAACGGGTTTGGGCGGGTGCCCTCAAACAAAACGACACGGCATGCTCGACCGAACGAAGGCACAAGGGAGAAAATGACAAATGGGCTGCACGAACGTGCATAAGGCACCTGTGCAGTCACAACTTAGCATATTTGATACAACCACCATCAAACGAAACAACCCGATCCTAACACGTTTGAGCGGGTGCCCTTACACGGCGCACACGACCGAACGAAGGCACAAGGGAGCAACCGGAAAACGGGCCGCACGAACGTGCATAGGGCACCCGTGCAGTCACAAGTACTTAGAAAATTTGATACATCCACCCTCAACAGAAACAACCCGACCCAAACGCGTTTGGGCGGCCGCCCTCAACCGAAACGACCCGACCCGAACGTGTTTGGGAGAGCGCCCTCAACCAAAACGACCCTACCTGAACGGGTTTGGGCTGGTGCCCTGAAATGAAATGACACGGCATGCCCGACTGAACGAAGGCACAAGGGAGAAAACGGCAAACGGGCCGCATGAACGTGCATAAGGCACTCGTGCGGTCACAACTAAGCAAATTTGATATGACCGCCATCAAATGAAACGACCCGAACGTGCACAAGGCATCCGGGCGGTCACAACTTAACAAAACTTATACGGGCGCCTTCGAACGAAACGGCCCGGCCGGGCGCGGGCGACCTCACACAGTGCGACACGGCTAACGATACCACAGGGCCGGAGCAAACGACAAACGGGCCGCCCGAACGTGCACAAGGCACCTGAGCAGTCACAACTTAGCAAAACTGATACGGGTGCCCTCGAACGAAACGGCCTGACTTGAATGCGCCCGGTCGGGCGACCTCACACGGCACGACACGACGGGCCCGACTGAACGATGCCACAAGGGAGAAAACGGCAAACGGGCCGCCCGAACGTGCATAAGGCACCTAGGCAGTCACAACTTAGCAAAACTGATACGGGCACCCTCGAACGAAACGGCCTGACTCGAACACTCCTGGTCGGGCAACCTCACACGGCGCAACACAGCGTGCCCGAACGAACGATGCCACAAGGGATAAAATGGCAAATGGGCCACCCGAATGTGCGCAAGGCACCCGAGCGGTCACAACTTAGCAAAACTGATACGGGCGCCCTCAAACGAAACGACCCAACCCGAACGCGCCTGGTCGAGCGACCTCACACGACGCGATACGGCGCGCTTGACCGAACAATGCCACAAGGGATAAGATGGCAAACGGGCTGCCCGAACGTGCATAAAGCACCCGGGTGGTCACAACTTAGCAAAACTTATACGGGCGCCCTAGAACGAAACGACCCGACCCGAACATGCCCGGTTGAGCAACCTCACACAGCGCGACATGGCGCTCCCACTGAACGATGCCACAAGGGAGCAAACGACAAACGGGCAGCCCAAACGTGCACAAGGCACCCGAGCGATCATAACGTATCAAAACTGATACGGGCACCCTCGAACGAAACGGCTCGACCCGAACGCGCCCAGTCAGGCGACCTCACATGGCGCGACACGGTGCGCCCGACTGAACGATGCCACAAAGGAGAAAACAGAAAACGGGTTGTCTGAACGTGCACAAGGCACTCGGGAGGTCACAACTTAGCAAAACTGATACGGGCGCCCTCGAACGAAACGACCCAACCCGAACACGCCCGGTCAGGCGACCTCACACGGTGCAACATGGCATGCCCAACCGAACGATGCCACAAGGGAGCAAACGGAAAACGAGCCGCCCGAACGTGCACAAGGCACCCAGGTGGTCACAACTTAGAAAAACTGATACAAGTGCCCTCGAATGAAACAACCCGAACCGAACGCACCCGATCGGGCGACCTCACACGGCGCAACACGACGCACTCGAATGAACGATGCCACAAGGGAGAAAATGGAAAACAGGCCACCCGAACATGCAAAAGGCACTCGGGCGGTCATAACTTAGCAAAACTGATACGGGCCCTCGAACGAAACGGCCCGACCCGAACACGCCCGATCAGGCGACCTCACACAGCGTGACATGACGTGCCCAACCAAACGATGCCACAAGGGAGCAAACGGAAAATGGGCTGCCCAAACGTGCACAAGGCACTCAGGCAGTCACAACTTAGCAAAACTGATACGAGCACCCTTGAATGAAACAACCCGACCCGAATGCGCTCGGTCGGGCGACCTCACACAGCGTGACACGGCGCGCCCGACTGAACGATGCCACAAAGGAGAAAACAGAAAACGGGCCGCCCGAACATGCACAAGGCACCTGGGCGGTCACAACTTAGCAAAACTGATACGGGCACCCTCGAATGAAACGGCCAGACCTGAATGCGCCCGGTCGGGCGACCTCACACGACGCGCTTGACTGAACGATGCCACAAGGTATCAAACGAAAAACAGGCTAGCCGAACGTGCACAAGGCACCTGGGCGGTCACAACTTAGCAAAACTAATACGGGCGCCCTCGAACAAAACGACCCGACCTGAATGCGCCTGATCGGGCGACCTCACACGGCGCAACACAGCGCGCCCGAACGAACGATGGCACAAGGGAGAAAACGACAAATGGGCTGCCAGAATGTGCACAAGGCACCGGGGCGGTCACAACTTAGCAAAACTGATACGGGAACCCTCTGACGAAACGACCTGACCCAAGTGCGCCCGGTCGGGTGACCTCACACGGCGTGCCCGACCGAACGATGCCACAAGGGAGAAAATGGAAAACGGGCCACCTGAACATGCACAAGGCACACGGGTGGTCACAAATTAGCAAAACTGATACGGGCACCCTCGAATGAAACGGCTCGACTCGAACGCGCCCGGTCGGGCGACCTCACACGATGCGACACAAACACTAAAATAAGTAAAGAAAAGGAGGTAGTGTGAAGAGTTATCATCTGCATAAAGTGCGTACTTCCTCCAAAATGAATGAGAATTATCTAAGACTTGCAAGAATAAATATGTTAGATGGAACTTACAATTCTGCTCTAAATGCAAAATTGACTCAAGGCAGAGGATATACATTCAAACTAGTACATTTGGCAGAATTGTTTTTTTTAATATTTTTATCCAAGCATCGGATGACCAACGCCTTACCAAACGCCTTATCCAAACGTCGCAATAGTGACACTTAGCTCTAAGTGTCGTAAGACCGATGCCTTATCCAAACGTTGCAATAGCGACACTTTCTACCAATCCGTCGCAAGACCGACACTTTCCACCAATCCATCACAATTCCGACGCTTTGCTCCAAATGTCGCAATAGCGACACTTAGCTCTAACTGTCGCAAGACTGACACTTTCCTCCAATCCGTCGCAATTCTGACGCTTTTCTCTGAATTTCGCGAGACCGACACTTATCTCTAAGTGTCGCAATACCGACACTTGTCTCCAAACGTCGGTATAGCGATAATTGTGGGCGAGATTTGAAATTGATAAAATTTTGGGAAATTTCCGACATTTGGTCAAAAGTGTCGGAATTTCTGCCAAATGTACTAGTGCTTAGAAAGAGAACATGAACAACTTAAATTTATACTTGAATAAGATAGCTCAACACATGAATCCTGTAATGAAATTTCTTTATAACTTGTTCTAATTTTCAACTGGAAGTTAGTACAATAACCCTTAGGCAGGTGATCAGTCAGCTATGAAAATATTCAGAAATCCACACTTGATACTTCGAATGATGAAGTATTTATACAAAACTTTACGAAATATCCTATCAACTAACTAGGATTTATTTTAGGAAAATAAAATATCTTTATGCAAAAAGATAGTGACACCCTTTAACTAACTGATATATGGCCCTGATTATTTGATTGTTGTTACTTGTTTGTTTCTTTCATCTATCTTTTCTTTCACCTGTATGTTCTTTCACCTATATGTTCTTTCACCCTTCATAGTAAATCACACCATTTCTCCCATGTTTCTTCATCTGGGATTTTTAATTTCATCATCTTGCGGTAAATCTCATTTGCCTCTGAATATTTGGCAAACGTAGGCTTATTTACAAAAAAGTGATTTAACTCATGTTGGAGGTAAAAGAAGTTTTCTAAAGTTTGAAGGAGCACTTTGTCTGTGGGAATTCCCTTCATTGAGGAAATGTTGGAAGTTTCTTTGGCTACTTCCCTTAAATTCTTGTCATAATCCTCATGTCTCATGAGTTTGTCATTTATTACTAGAGGATTAGGCAGACCCTTCTGTCTCAATACATCAAACTTGTTCAAAAACGTGTTCACTGTGAGTTCCATGGTTTGAAATTTATCCTCAAGTTGTATCATCATATTTATTTTGGAAATCACTTTCTTCACTTCTAGTATAGTCTTTGTTCTGTCAACTATCCCGAGTTCTTCTAATTCATACTTATTTTTAGAATTCAGGAATTTGATTATTTCAGAGGCTTCCTCTAGTTTCTTTCTAAGGTTGGTTTTAACTTTCTGAATTGCCTCACTAGCTTCCTTCACCAAGTCATTCTGCTCAAATATAATCAGTATAGAAGGAAAAATATCATTAACTGAGTTAATGATATTGGCCCATAATTGTTGTTTTGCTTGGGCTAAAGGCTCTTTTAGTGACAACTCCTTCTCTAGCTTGTGGATTCTGTCAGTCAGTCTATTGGATGTTTTTACTTCAGCTTGATGCATTTCTTCTGCCAATTTCTTTCCATCTTCGAAGCTCTTTACCTGTTCCTTGAGCTTATTTATCTTTGTATTTTGAATGGACATATCTTCCATGGCTTTGATTAATTTTCTGGCCTCATCAGTGGGATGGGTTGTTGGTATTGTTGATGTTGGCGTAGTTACTGGAGCTAATGCTAATACATGAGCTGATGTAGATGCTATGGGAATAGCAGTAATGGGAACTTCTTCCATGCTAGTTTTTTTTCCCTATACAAGTTTATCCATCTCTATCTCCATTTCCTTAAGTTGAACTATCAATTGGATGATTAGATTCATCATCTCATCCTTTTGATTGTCTGTCTCCAAAACCTCCTTGGTTTGTGGATGATCAGTAGTTGGTAATTTTAACTGTTTCTTCAGTGTAGCTATGTCTGCATTTTTCTTTTCTATAAGTTCTTCTGCTGCCTTGATGTCAGTTGGATTATAACCAACTTTAATTACCAAATATTCCAGTGACTTAATCATATTGTCTTTTGCTTGTGATGAGGATTTCTCTAGCTTTAACTATGAATTTATATTTGCTATGGAATTATGAAACTTCTGGACACTTAGAGCTTTATGTGTCATGGTTGAATATATCATCTCTCCTGCCTGCTTGTGGAATTCAGTTTAATCAATTGCATGCACATCCTTGGCAAGAACTTCAAAGCCTTTCTTTTTATAATCTTTTGAAGTTTTGGGGGACTGTACCTTCGACTATAGGAATTTCATCTACATTTTCCTTTTCTTGAGGTCAAAAGATGAAAGCAACCTATTCTGATCATTGGGAGTTTGCTTCTAGTATTGTGCATATGTAACAGCCTTCAATGCTTCATTTTTTATTTTAATCTCTTTATATTTCTCATTGATATTATTTTTCCTTTTCCATTGGCTTACTGAATGTTGAAATCTATGCATTGTTTTTCTTTTGAATGATTTCTATGCTGGAAGATGATGGCAGAGGTGTTTCTTCTGTATGTGTTGTAGGTGCATCATCCCTGATAAAAATCTTTGTTTCTATTGCAATTGTCTCTTCCTGCTCTATTACTGGGTTTAGCTTTATTTTATTTCTGTACATAAGCTTGAATTTATTATCAGATGTAGCTTCTGTTGAATAAGAGCCTTCTTCTCTAGACCTTTTTGAATTCCTATCTTGTGGGTCTGGAGTAAGCATGATGGAACTAGTATCAAGCTGCTCCTCCACCTCCTGTAGAGTGTTTTCCAACCACTCTTACTGATTGGAATATTTCTCAATCTCAGGCTTAGATTCATGGATGAAAGGGGTGAGTTTAGACTTAATTATCAATTCACTTATGACACCCAAGGGGTCATATGACCATTTGAAACTATTGTTGAACTTTAACTCTTGTAGGCATCTGTCTACTTCCTTTCCAGCATTCCTACTATTGCATATAAAAGGCCCTACTTTGTTTTTATCTTGAACTGGATTTTCTTTTTGGCTGAAAGGAAATTTATCTCATCAGAATTCAAGATTTGTCTAATTTACTCTAAAGAAAATATCCTCATTGGGAGGTATTTGGGAAGCTTGTAAGGGACTAATTAGCTTCCGTACACTGATCTTTGTGTGATTCTGGTATAAATACCAGTCTCCTATCTTTCTCTGATTATAAAACTGTAGAACCATTTTTATTTCATCACTAATTATGGGCGGAATGCTATTGCTAAGCATATTAACCATTGGGTATACAAAAGAATCAATAAAGTCTTTGAAACTAAATTCATTGGAATCCTTTCTAATCAAGGATTTCCAAAAGATTACAGACTGGGGATTACCCTCTGTGTCTAGTTTTTGTAGGTTGACTGCAAACCTTTCTAACTAAAAATATATGAACAAATGGAATAACACTAAGGATTATTTGAACACTCCTTTTGGCAGTTTTATCAGTTGATCATGCATTGTATCTACCAGGAATTGGGAAAAGTTGAAAAGTAAAGATGGAGGCTGGCCTAGGAAAAAAGTAGAGAGGAAACCAATGATGGATTCATCTACCCACTCATCGGTAAAATATCCTAGGATACAGGACAAGATGGTCACAATTTTTTTGGTTCGTTTTGGAAACATGGTAGCAGAGTATGGTGGGTTCCTTTTAGGAATTTGAGCTGATTTAGGGAGGAAAGTCTGAAATATTTAAAGCCTTTTAGGAAAATCTAGCTTTAGGTAAAGCTCAATAAGGGTTTCAATGGAGAAAGTCACTCCCTCTGGTTGTGATATAATCTGCAGCATTTGGTTAATGGATTAAGCAGTGATTGTAATTAGGATTTCTTAGTCAGGGGTGACTATGGCTCTTTCATTTGGAAAATAGCTGAGTTGGCATAGTCTTATGACTTCAGGGAACTGGTATGTTGGAAATATTGTCATTGATGGAAAAGGAGGTAGCAGAGGCAAAGACAGACAAAGGACAGAAGTAGAGGCAAAGGGGAAGACATCAGGTCTTTACAGGGAGCATGAGAAGAATAAAGGGAGAGTCTATTTACAGAGACAGTGCAAAGGAGACCTGCATTAGCTGCATAGAAACCAGAGATTTGTAGAGACAGAATATAGAATAGAAGGCCTTTGAATCAGAAGATCTGGCTGAGCTAAAGGGTTTGTAAGTAACTCCTGCATATATATTATAGAAGAATTGTTCAATATTACATGGGCATTGTAAAAAGAATAATTGTGCAGTATTACATGGGCATTGTGAGAAGAATTGTAAAAATGCGTTATACAAGTCTCTGTGACCAGTGCTGAATTATGCTTAGACTTATTCCGAGTTAGGAATAGAGTATTGAATGTGGCCATTCTGCATTCCGGATGAAGGCTGTGAGTTAACCAAACTCGGGCGCACTTGCCCAGAGAGAAATGAAACCACTGTTTGAAATTATATGTGTATTTATAGATGGCTAGATGAAATCTATTAACAAGGGGTAAAGGGAGTGTTACACAGCAATTTGTCACCGTCCCTGCAATCCCCATCCCGCACATTGGAGGGCTCATTCCGTGACCTGTGAGCAGAGACAAGACTTGAAAATACTTTCATTGCATCCCTCTGAAGATGATCTTTCGTTGCCCTGAAGACATCTCCCTGCAAAAAACCCTAAAAATAGCTCTTTTTCCATTGGCGCGGTTCCACAGTTCAGCCCTCGCGCCAAGGGGGCAAATCCTCCAAAGAGGGCGCGCCAATTGGCGCTCTGTCATAGAGCCGCACCCGCGCCAACCATATTAAGAGGTGTTTTTAAAAAATAAAAGGCGGAAGTTTCGTCCTAACAAATTCCTGGACTGATATCTATCTCGAGTTGGGAGGTTTGGCTACGGATTTCCATAGAGAGGAAGTGGTTTGCCACCTCTCATGGAAGCTTCCTTGATGATAGGGCCAATCCCATAATTATAGGGATGCCAACTCCTCTTCCTCCTTTTATAAAAGCTTGCTCATCTCCATGGCAAGCTAATCTCCAAGTTCCAAGAGCTTTCACATACTTATGCTGCAAGAGCCTTCTTGATTCCCTTAAGGCCAAATCCAAGCAAGGAGACTATTGCCAAGTATCCATAGAGAGAGGCTTGTCCCATCCTTGACGGGCTTTATCGAGACATGTTCTGTTGACGACCCACCAAAGGAGAATTCGGCGTCGAAGCTTTGGTTGTATTTTGCTTTTGACTCATTAATGATAAGCGACTATTGGTTATGGTTCCACTCTTGTTCTTGATTATGTTCATGAGTTATGTCCTCTTCGACTGACATATAGCTGTATATACTGGATTTTATGCTTGCGTTTGTGTTGTTTCTTGCATGTGCATGTGTCCGACCACGGAGATCGTGAGGATTGTGATCTGCCAGGGCAAAGGAACGGGAGCACCACCTCTTCTACAAACAACAGTGTTGGATTCCAGGTAAGCCTTCCTCGCAAGTCAGTTTATTTGCAATTAGGAACCTGCACTGTAGCATGTTTGATTGTTGCTAGACCCGATCTGGGCTAGTAGGGATCGCCTCTGTCCGCAGAGGGGATTTACCTCCTCAAAAATTTGGCGACTCCACTGGGGAATCAGCTTTTTGTTTGATTTGTAAGCTATAGACGGAGCCTGAAGCACAGCCAGATAGCCTTCGAAACGCTTTTTCTCTGCATTAGCGGAGTAGATCAACGCTGCTTCAGTCGATCTCCGGTTTGGTTTACGGACTGAACAACTTGGAGTATTGTCTTCTCTTTTCGGTCAACTTCTTGGTCTTGCTTGCTTGGTCAGCTCTTTAGACTGGTTTTTCCTGTTTGTTTGGCTTTGTTTTAGCCTTGTCATCACTTGTCTGTGTCTGAGATTGCTTGTTTTTCATTTTCCCATAGTAAACTCGGCTGGCGCGCTTTTCAGTGTTACAGTCGCGCCCATTGGCGCAGGTTGCCTGTGTATCACCCGCGCCATTGCCTTTCTGGCGCTAATTTCAAGCTCACGGTCGCGCCAATCCTGTGAGCTATTAGGGTTTGCTGTGTTTCATGCTTTCTGGGACTGACTTGTGATTTTGATCTTGTTTTTTCGGCTGTTTGAGTGCACTGGAGCCTAGTTTGACTGGTTGTAACCTTCATCCTTTGGTTGTTTGCCTATTTCTTTCGATTTTGCATACAAGCCCTAGGGCATCTAGGTGCTTTTGAGAGTCGAGCCTCCCTTGGGAGTTTTTGGTTTTCGTTCATTCAGTCGACTTTGGGATTGCTTCCTTGCATTCGTTTGACAGTTGTCTATCATCTTATTGCGCTTTTTGAGTGATTGATTTCGTTTTCATTCGAATTTCGCTTTGCTTCATTTTGGGCCTAGATCACACGGCTCATTAGTGTCTTTGGGAATTTTCTTGGTTTTGAGAGACTTTTGGTCGATTTGAGATCTGATTGTTTGTGCCATTGAGTGAAATCTGCTTGTTTTTTCTCTCGTATTATCATTTCTTGAATTGCTTCCTATTTGTTTTCGGTTTGTTTAATGCATCTAGCTATCAAAAATTGAAAATTAAAAAAATATATATATCTTTTGCTTTTGGTTGATTAGCGAAAATTAAAATCTTTTCGATGTTATTAGTAATTAGTGAATTTGAAAGAAAAGTTTTTAGTTTCATTAGCTACATTAGAGATATCACTGATGGTCTTCTGATCATTTTGTTTGTGTAAAAAGCTCTCAACTCTTCTGTAACTAGCTTTCATCGAACGAAATGATATACTGTGGCATGTAGTTTTGCATTTAGAAGATTTTTGAGACAGCACATTCGTTAGGGCCTAAAAACTGAAACGTAATTGAAGATAAACTTTAAAATTTACTCAATTTACACTAAGGCAGCATTGAAATCTAACAAAACACATTTAGAGGTCTAGGCTAGAGACGTGTTCCGGCGTCTTAAAACCTAGTAGCTGTCGTTCGCCTCTTGGCTTTAGACAACACTAGTACGGACTTGTGCTCCCCGTACCGTCGCGTATATAAAGGGAGACCCCACTAGGTTTCAATCCTTTATCCATAGGAAGCTGAGTCTACCACCCTATACCCGTGATACACCGGACACAACATTCGGGGAGATTGCCTGCACGTACGGAAAGTCCTTGGTTGATTTCTCTTTCATTATTGGAACCAAGGTGTATATTGCAGTTCACGGTTATTTGGTACACCCTTTTGCCTAGTATTCCTGAGTGGTCATTTGATCTTTTCTGACTCCCTAAATTTGAAAGGATCACCAAGCGCTTGTCCTTTCACGCTTGTTTCAAACTTGAAAGAGATAGAGTCACCTTTTAACCGTTTCTCGACTCTTAAAACATGAAACGGTGAAGTTTCTTATTTTTCAATGTGTTAAAAAATTAATCACCCGCGATCGCACGCCCTGTTAGATTTTGCTTGTTGACCGTTTGATCATTTGTCTTGACTCTTTTTCAGCCTGTGTGTGGTTTTGAGTTTTGATGGCAACTTTTTCAGAGTTTACCAACCAAGGAATCCCCTCATAAGGGAATCCTATTCATTTTCCTCCTTTTGGGAATGTTGGTGCTCCTTACATGGCAACGTTGTCCCTTCCTGGGTTAACTGTTGGGTTGCCTGTTTGGTTGTTTTCAACCTCTGTGGTCCCGAATGTCTCCAATACTGTTCAATCAGTTCCTCCGCCGAAACAACATCATGTTGATTCCCAAGTGGACCTCTCCCCTTCTTCGCCTATTTCTGCGTCCCCTTCTTCGACTTCACCTGGTCAAAGTCTGGATTCGAGTAACCAGGTGGCTAAGAAGAAGAAGAAGAAGACAAAGAAGAAGAAGTCTGATAAAAGAGAGGCTAAAATTGCCACTACTATTTCTGAAACATCTCCTCTTGATATACCTTCCAACCCTCCACGGAAAGTCAAGTTCCCCTGCATGTTGTGCACGGGAGACCATCTTCTTCGAGACTACCCTGGCATTCCCAAGGTGCTTGAAGCATGGTCCAACGGCCCTCCGCCGTTGCCTTTGACTTCCGGGAGCCAGGTTGGGGGCACGTCTTCAACTGGTGCTGATAAGGCTCCTAAGAAGCAGGGTAAGATTACCAATCCCTGTAAGTTGTGTGAAGGGCATCATGCCATTCACCTTTGTCCTTATATGGATGAAGCCAAGTGAGTTTTGGACAACTGAACTGTTTCTACACCACACCTCCCGGTCGGTTATAAACATCTTTCTTTGAGTCCTCCACCAGCTGATCCCATGATTAGTTAAGAGTCATCCTTGGTCGATCTCGCTCCCTCAGAAATTCGAACTCAAGAATCTGTCCCTAACCAACCATTGGTCGTGGGATCGGTTGAGCTAGCCCCGTCCGCGGTGCACCAGATCTTTTCTGTTGAGAGTGGGTCTCACATCCCTCATGTCCTTCTAGTTTCTTCATATTCTTCAGACTTGGAGAAAGATTCTCCGGTCCCTGTACCTCAAGAAGCTTCTCCTCCACCTCCCATGATGGAGGTTCCGGAGGATACTCCTCCCACCTTCGAGATGGAGGTCATGGAAGATGCCCCTTCTTCTTCTGTAACACCAAGGGAAGACCTTCTCGGTTCGATGGTAGCCCCTTCGAGTAGTTTAATCGCTTCCTTTGATTGGAATCGATTTGTAGGATTTCGCCTTCCATCCTATGTGCCTTTCGAGATCACAGTACAGGCTTTCAGTCTGGTTGTACCCAGTACCATTATAGATGAAGGCACCTCTGTTAGTATTCTATCCTCAACTACCTGGCAAGCTTTCGGTTCACTGCCGCTTGCACCTGTTACACAGAATCTGTTGAATTTTAACAGAAGGACGAGTCAACCATTGGGGATCCTTCCAAGGTTACCTATTACTTTGGCAGGTAAAATCATCCATATGGATGTGATGGTTGTTCCAGGCCCCTTGGATTTCAATCTGCTCTTGGGGCGCGATTACACCTATGCCATGGGAGCCCTCGTCTCCTCCCTTTTTCGTGTGGCCTGTTTTCCGCACAAAGGACAGATCGTGACCATTGATCAGCTTTCGTTCTTTGGTCCTACTATGGCAACTGGCCTGCCATCACCCCCTCCTGGTTTTTATCCACCCATTGTATCTGCCCCACCACAGGTCAACTATGTGGCTACCTACCCCATGCCCACACTCAGTGACGACGCCGTCGTGCATAATGTACTGGGGGCATTGGGTCATGATTTCCAAGATGTCATTCTCCCATCTAGTACGGGACTCTTGGAAGCCATGGATTCTTGTTCATCATGACGAGTAGTCTGTCAGAGCATAGTTCTTCCACTTGTGTCAAGCTCCTAAAAAAATGAAACAAGTTGTTTGAGGATAGTTCTTTTAAGTGTGTCAACCTCGTTAAAATAATGAAACACGAGCCTATTAAATTCGAGTTTTGTTAACTTTAGATCAAATCTCTTGTGTTGAACCTTCACTCCATTTCCAATGGACTGAAGCTTGGGGGGCATGTTCCTCGAATTGAGACATCATGCTGGGGGGCATGCCCGTTTCCTTATTTCAAGCATAGTTTGTGTTTAAAGCTTGCATAAAAATAAAACTCATTCTCAAGCATAGTTTGCATATGTGTGTTCATGTGTGCTTTTAAGCTTGCGTAAAAATGAAATGTGTGATTAGATACATTGTGTGAACTTTTCATTTGGGTCGTTTGTTATGCAACTGATACATTAGATAACATTGTATTAGATATCCGCATGACATATGAAAACATCATCACATGTCAAGAAAGATCCATCCAGAAATAGATATGTATATATATATCGAAATGTTTACATAGTGTGCATCGCATAGAATAAAAAAATATATATGTTCGTCTTAATACATCCGAAGACAACATGTCTCTCAAAAAATATGCATGATAAAAGTCCTAAGAGTCTAATCCGCATGGTGCTCATGATAACAAGTGACTGCACACACTAAGCATCTCAGAAGTCAGTGGAGGTGACTAGGCACTCCCACCGTATGTCTCTGGTACGCCATCGGTACATCCGCCAGCCGGGCGTAGTCTGGGATCCCTCGGGCGATGCCCTTGAGATTCTGGATTAAATCCCCCCCTCTGCACCCTCTGCCTAAGGATCAGGTGCGGGAAGAGTCCTCCGTGCGATGGGAGACATACCGGCTGGTCTCTCCGGACCCACGTCTGCATACATAAAAAATGTGTCAGGATGAACATGTATTAACAAAAATCATAAAACATAAAAATCGAAAAGAGAAGAGGTCATACCCAACTCCTCGTCCCAATCATCTCCCTCCGGCAGTGGGAGATCTGGATCACCAGTGAAATCGGTTCCTGCATATGGCCAGTCTTCCACTACGATCAACTGACGCCGCAACCACCCAAAAAACTCTGGCCTCCAGGACATCTGTTGGCCCCCTCCAGCTCTGGGCATCAGTGCTTCCCAGTGAGCCATTCTTGGCTCTCGTAGAATCGGCTCAGCTACTATGGCCCCTTGGCCCTGGAAGATTGGTAATCGTTCCAGAATGAATGATACCAGGATAGAACCATAGCCAAACTGTTTCAGTTTCGCCTTCTTACACTTCGTGAGTTGTCTCTTGATATTTATTGTCACTGATGTGGCCCAGTCGAATAATAGGGGACTCATGCACTCTGAGGCCAGTAAGAGTTGGGCCTTTGTTGCCTCGTGCAGTTCCTGCGATCCTGCGGCCTGCATGATGGTATGAAGCACTACCCTGAGTGCTAGATCAGGAA
This sequence comes from Pinus albicaulis, assembly GCA_034641835.2. Classification (NCBI taxonomy): domain Eukaryota; kingdom Viridiplantae; phylum Streptophyta; class Pinopsida; order Pinales; family Pinaceae; genus Pinus; species Pinus albicaulis. Next base: position 465,434,189 of record CM076569.1, on the reverse strand, counting down.
TAGTATGGATGTCTACCTTTCCAATTCCTAATCCCAGTCATGCCCCTCGGCACACTCGTGCCATCACTTGCTCCATCTTCTCACCAGACGGTCTACTCCCTGTCAATATGGGCACCGGACCTCTGCGCGATAGTCTGGTTATGAAGTATACGTCAGAAACCTCCAGTTCTAGTACTTGGTCCCGTAACTTGAACACTTGTTCATGTTTGTCCCATATGCTGATCAGGTACTGTAGGAGCTCAGGCTGAGCTCGTAAGCAAGGTGTCAGGAAGAACTTCTTAAGCCCACAGTTCTTGAGGGCATTCATGCAAGTTTCATTCTCCATGGCCTGTTCATCCTCTTCCCCGTGCTCCCTCTCTTTCCACTCAATGACCATTTTGATCGGTTTCCTGCATTCACATGGTCAAAAACTTCAATTAGACCTCTGCTATCCTTAAAAATTCATGTAATTCATTCATTGTGTGGAAATTTCAAACAGAAAATTGGATTGCGCCATTGGCGCGACTGTTTTCCTAACAGTCACACTAGTTGGCGTGGGCCCTTTGGAAATAAAATGCCATTGGCGCGGGTCCGTGCCAGATACCCGCGCCAATGGGCGGAGCCCTAAAAATTCAAAAATTCCTTACAGAAGTCTAATATGCAATAAAAATTTATGAAAAAAGGATTGAAATGGAGTACAAAGGAGCGCCTCTTACCTGGAACAGACGGAAATCTGAATGGTAGCCCGGATCGGTCGCAGTCGCCGTCAGAAGTTCGCACACAAAATGGACCACTGCTGCTCTTCAGTGAGGTAAATAGTGAAAAGTAATTTTATTTTTACCATTTGACATATTTATAACTTTTTGAACTCAAAATAGGTTTTGAAAGTTATTTTTCTGAATATTTTAATGTATTTGTGTCGAAAATGGGTTTTACACTTGCCTTTTTGTGCAGCAACAGGTCTTTCACGCAACTGAAACGGTGAAACGAGTTGTATTTTATACTTTTTCGGACTCGGTAAATACACGAAAAAGTCACTCTGGAGTCATCTTTCAGCTCTTTTCTGACTCTCTAAACATGAAAATATTGTCGAGGCCCTTGTCGTTTCGATCTCGTTAAAGTGGACATGAATCAACATCTACCCAGTATACGTTTACCCCTTTTTCGGGCTGGATGGATTATTTACAAAAAAGGAATACCCTAGCCTATCGCAACTAGGAGGTTTTCTCGGATATTGTTTTCTACCTTTTCGGGTTCGAGGAACTATCTACGAAAAGGGACCGCTAGAGTTTACTTTTCTGCTGTCTTTTCAAACTCTCTAAATATGAAAAGACGCCGAGTTCTCCCTTTGTCAGACTCGTTAAACCCTGATGACATTGGATTCAGTCGAAATGACGTTCTCCGAGTTCCTCCTTCCTAGGGCTCGTTAAATGTACTAGGATGGATTCGCCCGAAGGGCAGACTTATATTACAAGCATATGTTATCCCCTTCAATCTTGTTATCAAAAAAAATTGGGGTACTCGCCAGAAATGGTGGGGGAAAATGGAACCAGCATCATTGTCGTGTCGGCAGTATGTCACTCTTGAACATGGCACTTGTCTGCATTCGTGTCAGGTTGGGGACATCTAATCTTGTTCTTCACTTGCCTCCATGGGTTTGGATAATCCCTTTTGACCTCTCATCTGTTCTTTGCCTCGTCGCCATGACCTCTGATCCGTTGATGTCAAATACTTCCAAGTCCATTGTCGTGTCGTTTATATGTTCAAGAGAAGTTGACCTCTGCAAATATCAACCTCCCTCTGATTCTCGTTTGATCCTGATTCACAAAAAACATCATGTTTCTCTGTCTCGTGTCGATGATGTGGGAGACATTATGGCCCACCTTTGATCAAGGTCACTTCTTGTCGACTTCAGCTCATTATCCAGGAAGTTGATCTAGAGACTCCCTTATGGTACCTTGGAGCCTGCATGCCTCAATGGCAGGTTCGTCGCATTCGACGTGAGGTTTTCATCATTGGCCTCGAATCCCGAGTGATTCTCGGGTGTTCGACGTCAGCCCCATTGATTCGCATGTAGGCGGGTGTACCTATGTGCCTTCGGAAACCATTGTCATTATTGGTGGTTTCACTCTCGCATTATTAACAACTTTCATCATTGGTGGTAATCGGCTAGGTAAACAACATGTTCGACTGACTCACATATTCGTGCTTGAACATGCTGTTAGGGTCGAGATGAGGTGTAAGACTGCAGATTGTGTCTTGTTATAATCTGGTTTTCGATATTGTGGATTATTATGATTATTTACATGACTCACTGATTGGATGGTTGCGACCATACCTGAGTCTATTTATCGATCTTCATTGGATGGCTACGTCCATGCCTTGGATCTAGATTATTGTACACTCTGTTATCGATGGCTGCGCCCATACCACGCATATATATCATGTATTTGAGACATCAGTTGCACTTCGCTCCACAGGTTTTTCGATGGCGGTGTTTTCGGTCGACATGTTCTCGTAAAGCATTTCACCCCTCTCTCTCTGGACGCATCATGCTTTGGGGGCATACGTTACCATGACCGATTGTCCATGATTCTGCAATCCCCATCCCGCACATTGGAGGGGCTCGTGCACGACCTATGAGCGACAGACGAAAATGGAGCAAGACTCATCCTGCGAAGATGAGCAAAGTGACCAAAGACATCTCCCTGCAAAAAAACCTAAAAATAACTCTTTTTTCATTGGCGCGGTTCCATAGTTCAGCCCTCGCGTCAAGAGGGAAATCCTCCAAAGCGGGCACGCCAATTGGTGCTCTGTCATAGAGCTGTACCCGCGCCAACCATATTAAGAGGTGTTTTTAAAAAATAAAAGGCGGAAGTTTCATCCTAACAGATTACTAGGCTGATTTCTATCTTGAGTTGGGAGGTTTGGCTACGGATTTCCATGGAGAGGAAGTGGTTTTCCACCTCTCATCGACTTCCTTGATAAGGCCAATCCCATAATTATAGGGATCCCAACTCCCCTTCCTCCTTCTATAAAAGCTTGCTCATCTCCATGGCAAGCTAATCTCCAAGTTCCAAGAGCTTTCACATCCTTATGCTGCAAGAGCCTTCTTGATTCCCTTAAGGCCAAATCCAAGCAAGGAGACTATTGCCAAGTATCCGGAGAGAGAGAGGCTTGTCCCATCCTTGACGGGATTTATCGAGACATGTTCTGCTGACGACCCGCCAAAGGAGAATTTGGCGTCAAAGCTTTGGTTGTATTCTGCTTTTGACTCATTAATGATAAGCGACTATTGGTTATGGTTCCACTCTTGTTCTTGATTATGTTCATGAGTTATGTCCTCTTTGACTGACATATAGTTGTATATACTGGATTTTATGCTTGTGTTTGTGTTGTTTCTTGCATGTGTAGGTGTCCGACCACGGAGATCGTGAGGATTGTGATCTGCCAGGGCAAAGGAACGGGAGCACCACCTCTTCTACAAATAACAACGTTGGATTCCAGGTAAGCCTTCCTCACAATTCGGTTTATTTGAAATTAGGAACCTGCACTGTAGCGTGTTTGATTGTTGCTAGACCTGATCTGGGCTAGTAGGGATCGCCTCTGTCCGCAGAGGGGATTTACCTCCTCAACAGGGAGTTTCCGCCCTCCTTTGATGACTAACTAGAAACTGTGGTAACATATTGAGAAATTGACCCTGCATACCCAAACAGATGGAGGATATCCCTCATGCAAGGGAGGAACTCTGTGATAGAGTCGGGGAAAGGCCCTGTGTTAAATAATCATGGGACGAACAGAGAGGATAGGTAACAACCTACGCGTGAATGGAGCTGTGCATTGTAATGATCGGAAGTGTGTGCTTAAATGTTGGAAGTATACAATGAACAGTGGAGCGAAGCCCGCTCGATAAACTGTGTGTGAACTGGAAGCGAGAGTATACAGAGGTTATAACATGGAAGCATCTCACTGAATGAGCTGGCGTGGAACCCTAAGCAAGAGTAGTCAGAGGTTCTATCCTTGTCTAAGATCGTGAATAAAAACAGTGGAAGATGAAACTAAATTAAAGAAAATCTCTTTGGTTGCTGGAGCGAAGGAATTCTGAAGCAATGGCATGGTCTTGAAATGAAACGTTGTTGAAGAGCACGACAGAAACCTGAGGGAGAAGGAGAGGAACCACGAGTGCTGTGAATAGTGACAGTGGGTTTGGAACACCCGACGGTTTTCATCGCACCGCTTTTGTAAGGTAAGTGGTAATTAGAAAAAGAACGTGATTCCACAAGTTGGACGACGCATGTCAACAGGTGGTTTTCGGAAAGCATTTTCATCGCGCGTTAAAGCTCGGGGGGAAAATTAACGTGATATCATGCCAAGCCATTTGATAATCAGTGGTTGGAATCAACGGTCATCGTGATTGCGCGATGTGTGAACTTTAAAATGAAGGTGTGTCTAGTGGGTTTGAAATATTAACCGTTTATTTAATTTCATAAAATTTGAATGTTGGACGTGTGGGGCTCGTGGATTTCAATGTATGTCGCGCTGGTTGAATTGATGGGGTTAATATTATAAACCGAGGTTTGAAATTCGTGTTAAAAGGGTCGAATCCATACTATAACTAAAGCCTGGGTTTGTATACAAGGGGAGGATTTTAATTGTAATTCGAGCGCATTATAAAGAAGGCCAGGATTATAAAATAAGATATATATATATATATGGTCTGTGTGCATTGGAATAAAAATACCAAAGAGTATATTAGATGTATTGAGGGTTTATGACCTTTGAAGGAAAACTCCCGCCGCAAGAAGAGTTGTCAGATTTAAAATTGGATAAGTACAAAGGCATGGCAGGTGTTTTGTTGAGAGAATTTTAAATTAATATCTCAAATCTCCCATTTGATATATTAAAGGATTCTGATCTATTAGCTTAATTTGCCAGCTCAGAATAAAATAATGTAGTGAGATTGCCCTGATTGGGGAACTAAAATTGTAAAATAGGTATATATATACAGCAAATACGCAACTACAATGAACTTGGTGAATATGGACCTAACAAAGGTAAACAAAGATTGCAGATTTGAAGAGATGTGCAGCAAAGGGATTCAAAAGTGCAGAGAACAGGTGTACAAGCATAGAAAACTGGAGAATATGCAGAAGACAGTGAACAAAGTATGCAGGAAAATTGCATGACAGCAACAGAAAGGACAAAACCAGCAAGCCAAGGGCTGAGTGAATTTTATATACTGTAACTGAAAATGTAAATGTTTTAATTGCTTTATATTGTTTGTGATGCAAAGGCAAGTATCCAAAGGAAAAGAAAAATCCCACTGTAACATTGAAATTTGTACATATTGTTATATTTTTTAAATGAGTTGGACAAAGGAATGAGAAGGCAGAAGCCAAAGAGTCATGGTTGTTCACTCCAAATTCCTTGTGGAATACAAACAATCATGTGATGAACTCTATATATAATATCAACTTGATATGCATAGAGAGGTTAGAGAGAGTAAGGATAGAGAATGCAGAGTATAGAAGATTGAGGCAGAGAAGATAAGGAAGAGAGGAGCAGAAAGAGATGCTACAGAATAGAGCTGATATCTGAGGTAAATCAACAAACATTTCTTTAGATAAATTGAGGAAGTTGGAGCTTCCCTATCAAGTTGAAGCTTGATAGCTGTCAGTTGTAGCTGACTGAGGTTGGAGCCTCCTGTAGGTTGGTGCCTGCAGAAAAACAGTGGTGAGAGGGAGTTGGAGCTTGCCTTTGCATCACAACAATAATAAGATGTGGTTTTCTCCCTTTATGGGTTTCCACTTACATCTGTTGTCTCTATGTGTGTTTCTTATATGTTGATATGATCCACTCAATCTGTTTATTTGTTTGCTACTCTCACAATAAGGTTGATGTCACATTAATTTAATACTTGCTGCAACATTTTAAGACTGTTCACATATTAAGCTATAAATAAGTTTGATGAAAATTAAGAAAAAGCTAATGCATGTGTTAAACTGATTCACCCCCCCCCTTTCAGTTTAACCAAAGATTCAACAATTGGTATCAGAGCATGTTCCTTTTGTATCAGTTTAACAACTGAAAGGAGATCCTAGGTTCCTAGGATGGCTAGTAAAGAAGGATGCTCAACCAATAAAGCCCCTTTTTTCACTGGTGCAAATTATGCCTTCTGGAAAATCAGAATGAGGACATACATAATGTCTCTAGGAATAGAAGTTTGGGCTGCTATGGAATTAGGATATGCCCCAAAGGCAACTGACTCAGAGAAAGAAACCAAACAAGATTTTGTAGCTAACGCAAAAGCCATGAATGCCATCTTAAATGGATTGTGTGAGGTAGAGTTTATCAAAGTAATGCACAAAGACACTGCCAAAGAGATGTGGGATACCCTAGAGAACATCCATGAGGGAGACAATAAGGTAAAGACTGCCAAACTTCAAGTCTATAGAGCCCAGTTTGAGAACCTAAAAATGAATGATGATGAAGACATTGCTAGCTTCTTTCTAAGGGTTGCAGAAATAGTAAATAACATGAAGGCTCTAGGAGAAACCATAAAATAAGTTGTAATTGTACAAAATATTCTAAGATCTCTTCCACCTAGTTTTAACCCCAAGGTGTCTGCAATAGAAGAAACATATGATTGGGAAACCTTGACCATGAACCAACTACTTGGAAATCTAACAGCATATGAGATGAGGCTCCCACAGAAGAAGCCAAGTACGAGGGAGGGAGCCTTTAAAACAGAAAAGAAGAAAGAAGAAAAGGAAGACATATGCTCTTGCTTGGATGAAGAAGAGGCTAAATTTGTCAAGAAACTGGATAGAGGCTCAGGTAAATACAAAGGTAAACTTCCCTTCAAATGTTTTAACTGTGGAAGAGTTGGGCACTATGCTGCTAAGTGTCCTCACAAGAAAGTAAGGAATCAAGCTCAAGAATCAGAGAAAAATACATTAAAAAACTAGCAGAAAGGAAAGAAGTTCAGCAGAAAATCCTTCTATGCTCAACAAGACAACAGTGCATCTAAAGACTTAGATGAACCTTCAAGTGAATAAGGAACCTCTGAATTTTTATTGATGGCCATAGAAGAACTTGAAGGACTCCTGCTAGAAGATGAAGAAGAAGAAGGTGAAGTTGACCTTGAGGGGGAGCTAATAAGTGCCCTGGAGGAGATTGATAGACTCAAACTGAAGTGCAGAAAACAAAAGGACATTCTCCTCAAGTATGTACGAGAAGAACAGAATTCAGAAGTCCTCATGCAACTAAAGATAGAGCTTGAAGAAGCCAAGAAGATAGAAGACATGTTACTTAAGCAAATCAAGGAGAAAACTCAGGAACAAGAGAAGTTGTAAGAAGAAGTAGTATGTCTCAGGAAGAAATTAGAAAATGCTCAAAGGAAAGTGGCTATAAATTATTCTCAAAAAACAAGCTCTGGTAAGTTGAACGAAATTCTGGATGCTCAAATATCTCCTATGATAAAAAATGGAATAGGCTATGAAGGAGAATCAAGTAAAAGCAAAGAAAAAGAAAACAGAGAGATTATTTTTGTAAAAGCAAAGAAGGATTATGAAGCAGCTCAAATAATTCCTACAAAAAAAGAAACATGTAAGGAGGGAGATAGAACCCAGAATAATCCTCTAATAACTAAGAATGAAAGAAATACTCAAACAACAGAAAAATATTCATATACCCCTGAGTATGTCAAATTTGGAAGCCATCAAAGGAGATTCTTCCCTCCTATGAAAAATGCCACCTATTATGTCTGCCACAAGCTGGGACACATTGCTACATACTGTCATGCAAAGAGGAGTAATTCAAACCAACAAAAGATGCAAACAGTGAAGAGACTGTCTCAAGCAAACAAATGGAGAATACAACCTTACATCAAGTGTGCAAATAGTTTCTATGGTTACTATTTTTATTGTAAGGAATTTGGACATAAAATCATTGAGTGTAGAAAATATGGACAAATATTGATGTTCAACGCCTCAAGGGGGTTTATGAATCAAATAAATTTTGTTCATACTCACAATTCTGCAAAAATTATGATCAAATGATGTGTATGCAATAAAATTGGACATATGCCTTCCAAATGTCCTTTGAGAGAATGTGATTCATCATCTCACAAAAGATACCAAACAAAAGGATGCTTCCAGTGGAAAAAGAAGGTGAATAAGTGTGACCTGGCTCTAACTGCTAAAGACCTGAAAAGCCAATGGTATCTGGACAGTGGCTGCCCAAAACATATGACTGGAGACAGAAGCAAATTTATAACTTTTGACGAAAAGAAAACTCGTAATGTTATTTTTGGCAATGAAAAATCAGGAAAAATCAAGGGAAAGGGCTCAATCAACTTAGATAATGGCAGAGGTAAGGCCCAAGATGTACTATTTGTAGATGGGTTGAAAGAAAATTTGCTGAGTGTCAGTCAAATATGTGATAAAGGCTGCGAAGTTATTTTCAGAGCACAAGACTGTGAAGTCAAATCAAGCACCATAGGTAAGACTCTGCTCAAAGGTGTCCGAATGGAGAGTAATGTTTACATAGTGAAAGAGGAAGATGAAGCATGCCATCTTAGCAAACTTGAGGAGTCATGGTTATGGCATAGGAGATTGGGACATCTCAGCTTCGATCATATCATCAGACTGAGCAAAAAGAAAGCTGTTAGAGACATGCCAGAAATAAAAAGGCCTTCTAATACCATATGCAAATCATGTCAATTGGGCAAATAGACCCGCACATCCTTTAAGGACAAATATGAGTTATCAACTAGAAGACCACTCCAGCTTGTGCACATGGACCTGTGTGGACCTGCAAGAACTAATACACCAAGTGGAGAATCCTACTTCATGCTGATAATAGATTATTTCTCCATAATGTCATGGGTTGCATTTCTCAAGAATAAATCGGAAGCTCTGGAAAAATTCAAAATATTCAAAGCTTTAGCAGAAAATCAGACAGGATGCAAGCTAAAATGCATCAGATCAGATAGAGGAGGTGAATTCACAGATTATGACTTTGCAGACTTATGCAATGAACATGGCATAAAGCAACAATTTACTATTGTAGGGACACCTCAGCAAAATGGAGTAGCAGAGAGACAAAACATATCTGTACAACAAATTGCCAGAGCTATGATGCAAGAGAGTAATATTCCTCAAACCTTCTGGGCAGAAGCAGTACACACAGCCATGCATATTCTAAACAAAGCCCATTTAATGCCAAGCAGTGACAAGACTCCCTATGAACTATGGCATGGTAAACCAGCTTCAATCAAGCACTTTAGAATCTTTGGAAGCAAGTGTTATATAAATAATAATGATGAAAATCTTGGGAAATTTGATGTAAGAGCAGATGAAGGGATATTTCTAGGATATGCATCCAAAAGTAAAGGGTACAGGTGCTACAACAAGACTCTTCGAAAAATAGTAGAAAGCATTGACGTGAGATTTGATGAAGAACTTCCAAACAATACAAGAGATACAGACTGCAGCATTCCATCAGAAAACCATGAAGAAGAAAACCAAGATGATGATGAAACAAGAAAAACAACAGAAGATGATGAACTGAGATCGAAAGCCCCCTCAAGATACACTTAGAAGAACCATCCTGAAGATCAGATCATTGGAGACAAAAGAGTAGGGGTCTAGACAAGAAGGCAGCTAACTGAACAGATAGAAGAGGTATACATAGCCATGTTATCACAAATAGAGCCAAAGAAGTTTGAAGAAGCCAGCAAGGACAAGTATTGGGTGAATGTAATGAATGAAGAATTGGACCAAATTGAGAAGAACAAAACCTGGGAATTAGTCCCTAGACCCACTGAGAAAAATATCATAGGCTCAAAATGGATATTCAAAAATAAACTGAATGAGCAAGGACAAGTAATAAGGAATAAAGTAAGACTTTTTTGCAAAGGATATTCACAAATCGAAGGACTTGATTACGAGGAAACATTTGCCCCTGTAGCCAAAATGGAAGCTATCAGAATGTTTCTGGCCTTTTCATGCTACCAAGACTTCAAGGTATATCAAATGGATGTGAAATCCGCATTTCTGAATGGAGATCTAGAAGAAGAAGTCTACATGGAACAACCAGAAGGCTTCTCATTAACAGACAAAGAAGATTATGTATGCAGACTAAAGAAGGCTCTATATGGACTAAAACAAGCTCCTCGTGCTTGGTACTCAAGACTGGAAAAATACTTGCAAAAACAAGGCTTTAAGAGAGGTGGAGTAGACAACAATCTATACATAAAATCTCATGAAAATGAACTCCTTATTGTTGTAGTATATGTTGATGACATTATTTTTGGAAGCAACAGAGATGAGCTAGCAAAAGGGTTTGTTGAGGAGATGAAATCAGAGTGTGAGATGTTTATGATTGGAGAGCTCAGTTTCTATTTAGGACTTCAAATTCAACAAAAGAACATAGGTACATTCATATCATAGGAAAAATACTTAAAATAAATGTTGAAAAAGTTCAAAATGGAAGACTGCAAACCTGTGTCAACTCCCATGATCACGGGATGCAAGCTATGTGCTGATGATGGATCTGCTGATATAGATGAAATACTCTACAGATCCATGATAGGAAGTCTACTGTACCTGAAAGCATCAAGACCAGACATCATGCTAGCAGTAGGACTTGTGGCTAGATATCAAGCAACACCTAAACAAAATCACCTTCTAGCAGTAAAAAGAATATTCAGATATCTACAAGGAACTGCACAGTATGGACTTTGGTATCCAAAATGCAAAAGCTTCACTTTGACAGCATACACAGATGCAGATTGGGCTAGCTATGTGGATGACATGAAAAGCACAAGTGGAGGTGCATTCTATCTAGGAGAAAGTCTGGTGGCATGGCTAAGCAATAAACAAACATCTATTTCTCTATCTACAGCAGAAGTAGAATACATAGCAGCAACAACATGCTGTACACAAGTCATATGGATGAAGCAAACCCTCCAAGACATGAAGGTAAGCATTGATGAACCTATCTCTATCAAATGTGATAATACAAGTGCTATAAGCATATCAAAAAATCTTGTGTTTCATTCAAAAAATAAACATATCCCAATCAAGTATCATTTTCTCTGAGAACAAGTGGCTCAGAAGATAGTAAAGCTGGAGTATGTGCCAACAAAAGAACAAACAACACATATATTTATCAAACCTCTTGCTAGAGAACCATTTGAATATTTGAGAGATAGACTAGGGGTAGTATCTGTAGATGCTACACTCTAATATGAAGAGAAAGCACAGTATCAGGGGGAGAACAGAAACGAAAATATCATTCCAAGGGGAGATCAACTAGCAAGGAAATCATGAAACAGGTCCTCAAGATCAATACAACATGGGCAAGAGTTCAAAGCACACCAAAAAAAAATTGAGCAACCCCTTGCCATTGATGTCAAAAGGGGAGGAATAGCAAGCAATAGAAGGAAGGGTCCTAACAGGCAAGCAGAGGAAGTGTATTGCCATCAATGCCAAAGGGGGATACTGTTGGAAATATTGTCATTGATGGAAAAGGAGGCAGCAAAGGCAGAGACAGACAAAGGACAACAATAGAGGCAAAGGGAAGACAATAGGTATTTACAGGGAGCATGAGAATAACAGAGGGAGATTCTATTTACAAAGACAACACAAAGGAGAACTGCATTGGCTGCATAGAAACCAGAGATATGTAGAGACAGAATATAGAATATAAGGCCTTTGAATTAGAAGATCTGGCCGAGCTAAAAGGTTTGTAAGTAACTCCTGCATATATATTATAGAAGAATTATTCAGTATTACATGGGCATTGTAAAAAGAAGAATTGTGCAGTATTACATGAGCATTGTGAGAAGAATTGTAAAAATGTGTTATACAAGTCTCTGTGACCAGTGTTGAATTGTGCTTAGACTTATTCTGACTTAGGAATAGAGTATTGAATTTGGCCAGTCTGCATTTCGGATTAAGGCTGTGAGTTAACCAAACTCGGGCGCACTTGCCCAGAGAGAAATGAAACCACTGTTTGAAATTATATATGTATTTATAGATGGGTAGATGAAATCTATTAACAAGGGGTAAAGGGAGTTTCCGCCCTCCTTTGATGACTAACTGGCAACTGTGGTAAGATATTGAGAAATTGACCCTGCATACCCAAACAGATGGAGGATATCCCTTGTGCAAGGGAGGAACTCTGTGATAGAGTCGGGGAAAGGCCTTGTGTTAAAGAATCATGGGACGAACACAAAGGATAGGTAACAACCTACGCGTGAATGGAGATGTGCGTTGCAATGAGCGGAAGTGTGTGCTGAAATGTTGGAAGTATACAATGAACAGTGGAGCGAAGCCCGCTCGATAAACTGTGTGTGAACTAGAAGCAAGAGTATACAGAGGCTATAACACGGAAGCATCTCACTGAATGAGCTGGCGTGGAACCTTGAGCAAGAGTAGTCGGAGGTTCTATCCTTGTCTGAGATCGTGAATCAAAACAGTGGAAGATGAAACTAAATTAAAGAAAAGCTCTTTGGTTGCTGGAGCAAAGGAATTTTGAAGCGATGGCATGGTCCTGAAATGAAACGTTTGACTACGAATGAAACGTTTTTGAAGAGCACGACAGAACCTTGAGGGAAAAGGAGAGGAACCACGAGCGCTGTGAACAGCGACAGTGGGTTTGGAACACCCGACGGTTTTCATTGCACCGCTTTTGTAAGGTAAGTGGTAATTGGAAAAAGAATGTGATTCCACAAGTTGGACGACGCGTGGCAACAGGTGGTTTTCGGAAACCATTTTCATCGCGAATTAAAGCTCGAGGGGAAAATTAACGCGATATCATGCCAAGCCATTCGATAATCAGTGGTTGGAATCAACGGTCACCGTGATTGCGTGATGTGTGAACTTTAACATGAAGGTGTGTCCTGTGGGTTTGCAATATTAACCATTTATTTAATTTCATAAAATTCGAATGATGGACGTGTGGGGCCCGTGGATTGCAATGTATGTCGCACTGGTTGAATTGATGGGGTTAATATTATAAACCGAGGTTTGACAGTCGTGTTAAAAGGGTCGAATCCATACTATAACTAAAGCCTAGGTTTGTATACAAGGAGAGGATGTTAATTGTAATTCGAGTGCATTATAAAGAAGGCCAAGATTATAATATAAGAGATATATATGTTCTGTGTGCGTTGGAATAAAAATACCAAAGAGTATATTAGATGTATTGAGGGTTTATGACCTTTGAAGGAAAACTCCCGCCGCAAGAAGAGTTGTCAGATTTAACATTGGATAAGTACAAAGGTGTGGCAGGTGTTTTGTCAAGAGAATTTTAATTTAATATCTCAAATCTCCCATTTGAGATATTAAAGGATTCTTATCTATTAGCTTAATTTTCCAGCTCAAAATAAAATAATGTAGTGAGATTGCCCGGATTAGGGAACTAAAATTGTAAAACAGGTATATATATATAGCAAATACACAACTACAGTGAACATGGTGAATATGGACCTAATAGAGGTAAACAGAGATTGCAGAGTTGAAGAGATTTGCAGCAAAGGGATTCAAAATTGCAGAGAACAGGTGTACAAGCACAGAAAACTGGAGAATATGCAGAAGACAGTGAACAAAGTATGCAGGACAATTGCATGACAGCAACAGAAAGGACAAAACCAGCAAGCCAAGGGCTGAGTGAAGTTTATATACAGTAACTGAAAATGTAAATGTTTTAATTGTTTTATATTGTTTGTGATGCAAAGGCAATTATCCAAAGGAAAAGAAAAATCCCACTGTAACATTGAAATTTGTACATATTGCTATATTTTTTAAATGAGTTGGACAAAGGAATGAGAAGGCAGAAGCCAAAGAGTCATGGTTGTTCACTCCAAATTCCTTGTGGAATACAAACAGTCATGTGATGAACTCTATATATAATATCAACTTGATATGCATAGAGAGGTTAGAGAGAGTAAGGATAGAGAATGCAGAGTATAGAAGATTGAGGCAGAGAAGATAAGGAAGAGAGGAGCAGAAAGAGATGCTACAGAACAGAGCTGATATCTGAGGTAAATCAGCAAACATTTCTTTAGATAAATTGAGGAATTTGGAGCTTCCCTATCAACTTGAAGCTTGATAGCTGTCAGTTGTAGCTGACTGAGGTTGGAGCATCCTCTAGGTTGGTGCCTGTAGAAAAACAGTGGTGAGAGGGAGTTGGAGCTTGCCTTTGCATCACAACAATAATAAGATGTGGTTTTCTCCCTTTATGGGTTTCCACTTACATCTGTTGTATCTATGTGTGTTGCTTATATGTTGATATGATCCACTCAATCTGTTTATTTGTTTGTTGCTCTCACAATAAGGTTGATATCACATTAATTTAATACTTGCTGCAACATTTTAAGACTATTCACATATTAAGCTATAAATAAGTTTCATGAAAATTAAGAAAAATCTAATGCATGTGTTAAAATAATTCACAACCCCCCCCTCTCAGTTTAGCCAAATATTCAACATGGTAGGTCTGTGGAAATGTGTATTTTGGCAAGTTAGAGTTCCACAGATGAATATCATCTGCCTGATCAGCAAACTTGTCATGGCTCTAGCAATGGAGCTCCAAAATATTTCTATCAGTCACATTGTCTATTATTTTAAAGTCCTTATCAGCTAAAGGAGTATGGTCGACATCTAACAGGCGTGGTTGCATAGGATTTACAGTTTGAACGTTTTTAGAAGCCATCAATTTGATTTGGAATTTATTAATTAAAGGGCTTAATTTATGGTGATGGGTACTAAAAATTACCTAGAGTACTGAATTTTTGGTTGTAGAAGAGGTTCGGGGTGTAGCGAGGCTTTAATTCTAGTAAGCAATGATGTTTTTGGTCTTTTCCACAAATCGACAGAGATAGGGAAATAACGGAATTGCAAGGTTTTATATTTTTGAAAACTGGGGGTTTATCGCATGGCGCAGGGTTTTATTTATTTTTTAAGTGGTGGTTTATCGCATAGCGACGGTGTGGTTTAGTTGTTTGGGAATGGGGGGGTGTGGAAAACATGGAGGCGCCACGTGGCAGGGGAGTAGGTGGAGAAAACCACTTATTTCGCACCCCCCCCGCCCGCCCTTGGTTTTAAACATCGAATGTCAGGGAGTGCAAAATGAATCGTGGGTCATCAGATGTGATTGGTGATGATCGAATGGATGACAAAGTTTAGAATTTTCAAAAGGAGGTGGGGTCTAGAAAATGTTATGCGAAAGGTTCAAATGAAAGTGGAGTGGGAAATTTTTTAAGCTAAAGGTTTCAATCAAAGTAGGACCATTTAATATTTTTGTGCTTTGACTTTGAAAAAGTGGGTTTTTTACTTTTTTATGAAAACATAAAGTTTAACCAAGCGAGAGGGGGTTTTTAAAGGAAAAGGGGAATTTTAGCAAGAGGAAGGGATTTTTCAAAGGGGAAAAAGGGATTTAGGAAGTGGAAATGGTTTTAAAAAATGTTTTTTGAGGTTTTCGAAGGGAAAAGGTTAAGGGATGGGTCTTTTTTTTAGAACTGGGAAGGGGAAAGTGGTTTCCATGAGAGGAAAAGGGGGAATGTTTTAGAAAATGTTTTTGATAATGGATAAGCATAATGATGCTTATATAACTTTTGAAAAGTATTCTACCTATTCTTCTATTCATGCTAACATTTTTTCCTTTTCTTTATTGGGTGCATTTGAGCTTGCTGAACCTTTTATTTTCTTTTGATAAGCAAACTAACTTATTTCTAACCTTATGTCTTCCAATGGCTCAAATTAAACTTTTGAGCTCATTTTTATTCTCTACCTAACTACTAATCTGCCAAGGTTAAATGGTTTGGTCAGATGTTTATTCACTAACTATCATAACATAAAATTTAAAGGCATGAATGATCAAGATTAGATTGCATGATCATCATGAATTGTGGCATTTTGAATGTGCAACACTTTCAGAATTTATTTTGTTTCTTTTTTATGGGGTTCACATTTTATATCTTTTTTTATCTTTCTTTCTTTTGTTCCTTTGATTATTCTTTTAGGAAATATTGTTACACAGTATTTTGTCATCGTCCCTGCAATCCCCATCCCAAACATTGGAGGACCATTTATGTGACTTATGTATAGTGTCATGCCTTGCAAAAAGTGTCATTGCATCCATTTCCATGAGAAGAACATTTCCTCTATTGACTATTCCTGGAATAGACCATCAAAAACATATGATTTTGGGTCGGCGTTGGTAGGAACTTATGGCCTCGCACCCATAGAGAAATTAGCACTGGGCCCCGCGCCCTTTGGCGCTCTGTCTCAGTGGACTGCCCGTGCCGAGCTGTTTATGGAAATTTTTTTAAAATAGAAGCGAATTTTCCATTGCCAACCACTTCGTGAGCGGATTCAGCATGGGTTGTTCGACTGAATAACGTTGAACATATTCCTTTGGCTTCTTTTTTCCTAAATTTGAGCAACCTCCCAAAGGATAAGACCTCCCTTCCTCCATATGAGGTATCCTAGCCTCCTCCTCCTCTCCTATAAATACATCTCTCTCACATAGATGCAGCTAGCTGAAATGGTTGAATAGCTGAAAATTTTGTATAATAGCTAAGCAGTCTGATATAGCTGGTGTGAGATAGAGCATAGAGAGACCTATTGTCGAGAGAGAGCCTAGGCTTATTTCCTCGCCAAGTCCAATTCCCGATGAATGCTTAAGATGCGTTTTGACTGGACCTGCTGAAGGAGGCTGCAACGTCAAGGCTCTTTTGGTTGTAAACTCTTTCTCTCTTCTTATTAATACATGACTGGTGTTTTGGTTCCCATTTTGCGTTTGATATGATTAATGTTGTGCAATACGTTTAATTCTCCTTGACCAATTATATGGTTATGAATGAAAATATTGTTTCATATGCTGCTATCATTCTCTGATCCTTGCGCAAGCAACTGAATACCACCGCTGAAGGACCACGACATGTTAAGACAAAGATTAGGAGACTGCTGCCACAGCTATGACAACTGCGTTGGAACAAAGGTAGGACATCTATCCCGACTCAGTTTCATTCATTAACTAGGAATCGACACATTAGCATGTCCTCTTGTTGTTAGACCCACCCTAGGGCTAGAGGGATCGCCTTTGTCCGTAGAGGGGATTTACCTACACAACAAGTTGGCGACTCCACTAGGGATCAGTGTGTGTTTGTCATCTCTTTTTTCATCGAGCATTTGGCTTGTCGAGTCTATTTGGTCGTTTCATTGTTTTTCTGCTTTACTTGACCTGTCTGACTGTTTTAAACCACCCTGTTCAGTTCCAGAGTGTCAAATCTTACCTATGCTCAGTGGTTTTTATTTTTTCCCATGTTTTTCTAGCTTGGTGCTACTTTTCTTTGAACAGTCGCGCTGATTGGCGCATGTTGCTTTTGTCACAGGTGCGCCAACCCCTGTTTAGCACGGATTATAGCTAAACAGTGGCGTTGAATCCTGTAGGATTGAATTTGGCCTCTTTTATGAGTTTTTGTCATTGTTTCTTGGCTCTATATTGGTTTTTAACCTTAAAATTGGTCTACTGAGATTGTTTTGACTCTGCAGTCTAGGTCTTCTTAGTTGTTTTTCCATCATATTATCAGTGGAGCTTGTAGCCCTAGGGTTTCTAGGTGCCTTGTGTTGTTTTCTTGGTCCTCTCCTCAATGAGCCTTCTGAGTTAAGTTCAAGTCACTTTGATCTTTGTCGTTTCAATTCATTGATTGATTGTGTTATTCTTTCTTTCGGTTGGTCGTGTCTTTGTTTTGTTGAATGATCATCTTTGTTTTCATTTAGCTCTCCATTCATCACTTTGAGCATAGATTACATTGCTCGTTGGATCGTTTTGAAAGCCCTTTGTTTACTTCAAAGAGTGCATACTTGTTTTGAGTGCTTTTTATGTTTGTATTCCATTGATCTATTTGTTTTAGATCGTGTCATTCGAAGTACTCAAAACTAGTGTTTATTTTTCTTTTTAGTGTAACAGTGCATTACGTTCCTCATTCATATAAAAAGACAAAATTTGCATTCTTTCACTTAAATTGAAAATGAAAATGTTCTTTTGCATTACTAGCTCTTAGCGAACTAAGAAAGAGTTTTCGTTTTCTACTTGGGTTGTATTAGATGCATTAGTTAAATTCTTCTTGTGTTCTAATTGATTGTTGTTGTGTCATAGATCCTTATCCTTCTCTTAGCTAGCATTCATTGAATGGAAATGATTTTATTTTTCATGTAGTGTGCATTTAAGAATTCAAGATCACATTCAGTAAGGCCTTGAAATCGCAACATTAATTCAAGATCAATATTAAAATGAATTCAATCAACCTAAGGAATCATTGAAACCTAACGCATATATTTTAGAGGACTATGCTAGTGACGTGTTCCGATGTCGTTAAACCTAGTAGTTTTCATTCTCCATCTGGCATTAGACAAAACTAGTATGGACTTGTGCTCCCCGTACCATCGCGTATATAAAGGGAGACCCTCATAGGTTGCAATCCTTTATCCATAGGAAGCCGAGTTTGTCGCCCTGTAACCGTGATACACCAAACACAGCATTCGGGGAGACTGCCTGCACGTACATCAAGTCCTTGGTCATTTCTCTTTCATCTTATCACCAAGGTGTATATTGCAGTTCACGGAAACTTGGTACAGCCTCTTGCTTAGATTACCTGAGTAGTCATTTTGGTCTTTTCGTGACTCTCTAAAAGTGAAAAGATCATCGAGCACTTGTCCTTTCACGCTCGTTCAATCTGAAAGTGAGTAGATTCATCTTTTGCCTATTTCTCGATTCTTAAAACATGAAACAACAAAGTTTCATTTCAATGTCATAAAATTAACTGCCTACGATCACATGCTCGTTAAATATATTTTCTTGGCTTGTTTTTTGTAGTTCCTTAGTGTTTGGTCTTAAAGCCTCCATAGGCTATCTTATTTCCTTTCTCTTTTGAAACAGTGTCACAGTGGCAGAACCACCAGTTTCTTCATCCTTTTCACTACCTCCTAGTGGTGATCCTTCTCCTCAAGTTTCTTTAGAAGCATCTCAACCCACTAGTTCTGTCGATTTCTGGAAGTCTCTCCTTCCGATTATCTTACCTCTTGTTACTTGATCTCCTCTTGACGAGCCATTTGATATCAATTGGAAACTTCAGGATGCTCGGTCTGGTTTTGGGAATGAGAAAGAATTCCCTCCTCTTACTTTGGAATCACCTTCGCTAGCTACTGCCTTGCTCGGCACTGTTCGTCATCGTTTTCACGATCAAATATCTTCATCTGACATGGATTCTTCGAGTCCCATTAGCTTTATGTTTCTACAAGAGAATATCATCTCCCTCCAAAGAACTTTCATTATGTCTTAGATTGACCTTATTCACAATCAGTGTCTCTCCCACGTGGTTATCGAATTTTGGGTCAGATTATTTCTGGCATTCAGTCATTGTATCAGAATCCAATATGGACCGATACGTCAACTCCCTCTGCGATTTTGATTGTATCAGTATCAGGGGCATCACCCTCGACTCCTATGACATCGACAATTGTAACCTTTGTTCCCGTTCGACCCACTGTCTGTGTGGCTTCATCTGCACTAGTTGTTAGTATGAATCCATCATCATCGGGGCCTTATGCTATCCGCAGGTCTATTTTTGCCAATCCCACAATACCTGTTAGGCCCATCGTGAGTGGATCACAACCTCGCATTGTGGAAATCCACCCTACTTGCACTGCACCTATGGTTTCTACTTCCATTCCTAGTGGTTATACATTCAATGACTATCTGTTGGCCATTCAACAACAATATTCTACCTCTCAGGGTCCTCAGTAGCAGAATTCTACCCCTCAGGGTTCTTAGAAGTTAGCAACTTCTGGCAATCCTCCACATCATTATGATGTATACGGTGATAACATTTATTTTGTCTGATTGATCCCAGTCAATTCGCTTACCAACAGGGATAACCCTCTGGTTCAAAAGGACAACCATTCGAGGGACAACCTTCGATCCAACAGGGACAACCCTACGGTTCACAGGGACAACCTTAAGGTCCACAAGGAAAACCCTTTCAGGGACAACCTTAGGTCCAACAAGGACAGCCCTTTGGTTCTGCTGGTCAATATTATGTTCAACAAGGTGCATCTTATGTTCATGGGGGGTAAATATATCCACAATAGGGACAAACTTTTGTGCAACAGCATCAACCTTACGTTCAGAAAGGCCAAGATTTTGTACAACAAGGACAACCCTATGGTCCTGCGCTGGGTCAACCTGGTCTTCAGGGGAAACATGGCCCGTCCCAACCATTATGCCAACCTTTTCCACAAGGGCAACCTGATGGCCCTCGGTATCCAAGCCAATCTGCTCCACAGGGACAGCCTACCCAACCTCAGTATCTGGGTCAACTTGCACCCCAGGGGAAGCCCGTTCAGCCACAAGGCGCCACTTATATTCCTCCAGATCAATATCAGGTTGTATATAGTGCGCCCCAAGGCATTACTTATGTCCCTCAAGGTTAGTCTCAGATGGTATACAACGCTCCTCAGGGCCCTGCATATCTTCCGCCAGGTCAAAATCAAGTGTTGTCTAATGCACCTCAAGGCACTGCTTTCATTCCATAACAAAATCCATATGTTGTTCAACAAGGACCTCAGTGGTATGATCAGAATCAACATCCTGGTCCTCAACCCACATATGGGAAGAACTTTCAAGCTTATAACCCCTATGGACAGAATCCTTCGAGACGAAACATATGGGGGCAGAATGTCTCTCAACCTGGGTGGAATCTGAATGCTAGTCTTTATCAACGACCTACAATGCCTTTCAATACTCAATTACCTTTCCTTGCTACATTGGAACTACCTGATGTTTCAAAGTTAACAAATGATCCAATCCTTCATAACCCGTATTGACCTCCAGTTCCAACTAAAATTCCTGGCGATTGTCCCAAATTTGAGGGCAAGTCTGGAGAAGACCCCCAAGTGCATGTTATGACATGCCACCTTTATTGTTCCTCTAACTCTTAGGTTGACGATTCTATCTAACTTTGTATTTTCCAACAGACTCTTACTGGTGCTACTACCAACTGGTACATCAAATTATCTCGTGGTGTCTTCCAAGATTTCAACTCTTTAGCCATGGCGTTTCTCACACACTTTTAGTTACTTGTTCGGTATGAAATTAGGACGCACCTCCTCACCTCCTTGAAGTAAGATCGAGCTACTCATATCTCATATCATATTCATGAATGGAGGCGTCATCGTCACCTGATTAAGTTTGAAATTCCTGATCAACTTCTAACTGATTGGTTTACTACCTCCTTCATTGCTCTGATTGCTAAGGACATTGCTATGGGGGCATGTGTTATTGAGGAACAAGCCATTTCTCATGCCTAGTGCCTTGATCTTGTGTACTCTTAGTCTGGCACATTGTACGAACTCTTGCCTGATGCTCCTAGACCTGGAACTTCCAAAGCACGGGCGACGCCATATGTTGATAGTATCATCAGTTCCGTGTCTCAGACTTCACGGAAGTCTCCTCCTCCAAATCCTGGGAAGAAAAAATCTACTCCTTCCAATGATATTGCTTCTCATCCGACCCCGAATTCTGGTAAAACCGTGGAAGTGAATGCCATTCATGCCAATCTCGCAGATAAAACTTCCAAGGGTAAAAATAAGAGTAAAGGTAAGGCCAAAGCTGATACCCCGAAATAGGATTCTTAGAAATCTCGTGTTGATGATGGTTCTCAATGTAAACCGAAGTACCCTTACTTGATTTTTGACGAAGAGCACTACACCAAGGACTGTCCTCAACGGGCCGAAGTGAGTTGATTGCTCAAAGGCACCCAAGGCACTCCCGCTATTCTCAAAGAATCGTTTCCATCACAGCAGACTCATTTGGTAGAGAAACCGCAGTCCTCTGCCCCATTTGGCTCTCAGTTTTTCATGATGAACGATTCTACATCTGTCTCTATAGCTACCCAGTCAAAAGATTATATTGAACCGCATCAGGCAATAGGGAAAGAGATCGTTGATGGTCCTCCTCCTCCGCCTGCTTCTGGCCCTCTTCAGATTGAAAGGCCTAATAATTAGCCCGTTGTATGACCACCTTCCAAAGGTGTACTCCGTAAGTCTTCTTACAATATTAATGCCTGTGTTGCTCAAAATTACAATATTGTTGAGGATTTGGCTCAGGTGACATCTTCTATGTCTACATTAGAATTAATTCAGAGTTGTTCATCTCAATGGAAGGCTTTGTTATCTCCCATCGATGGGGTTGATCCCGTTGATTCGAGCCTTATCACTTTCGACTTGGAGAATTTCAGCCCACGTCTCCCTCACCAGCTTGCACTGATCATCCAAGTTGGGATTAATGGACTGAATATCAATTGAGTGGTCATGGACGAGGGTGCGTCTATGTGTTTCATGTCATCTGCCTACTAGAAATCCATCGGTTCTCCAGCTCTCAATTCAGCTCCAAATGCTCTAGAAGCATTTGATGTAAGGGAATCTAAACCTTTTAGTGTTCTCGCTAGTTCACCAATTACTTTAGAAGGGAAAACAGTCAACTTCAAGGTTGAAGTAGTTTACGCCAAGCTCAATTACAATATTCTCCTCAGTCACAGTTGGACTCATGCCATGATTTGCGTTCCATCCACTCTCTTTCATGTTTTTCAATTTCCAAACGAAGGAAATATCGTCACTGTCGATCAGTTGTCTTTTTTCACTTCTTCATCTTTCGAGAGCAACGTTCCATACGCAGATCAAATTCCTACACCTTATGAGAGCGTAGGGTTGGGTCCCTTCAAAGATCCTGCCCTCATGGGTCTTTTTCCTCTTCCTCCACCCAACACTGTTCAAGTTAATATGATCTCCAGGTCTTCTGATCCGTGAGTCATCCCTTCACCCGAGAAGATTGATTCATTTGGAGATTCAATGTCATTAAGTCCGATCGATATTGATTATTGTGAACTTATTTCGGCTTCGGATCCTCCGCCTCCTGATCATGCTCCTTTGGGCATGTCTCTAGACAATTATTCTCAATCCCCTTGGCTCGACGATTAGGATTCACCCGATCCCTTGAGTGAGATATTTCCCTCCGATGAGGCCATCATGGAAACTATGTCTCTTGAGGATCCTCCTTGGGATGATATTCATCATCGTTCCTCGTTCATGCTTGGCCTTGGGGCCATGTCTACTTGTCCCGAGAGGTTTGCTTCTCAATTTCCTTCTCCTTTGCTTCAAACTCCCATCCTGACACATGAAGTATTTTCAGAAGGTAACTTGGGCAACATCACACAAACGAAGCCTATCGACATCTTCGTTAAACCAGGGGTTATCGAGAACATCCATATTGGGGTGACCTGTTCTCCCAATGAGATCTAGGTCTATACTAGTCTCTTTCGCGAGTTTAGTGACATTTTCGTGTGGTCTTACGAAGAAATGCCTGACATCGATCCAAGTATAGTGGTGCATGAGATTCCTACTTATCCCTAGAAAGGCAGCCACTATTAAGGGAGAAGTTGAAAAACTTCTTAAATCTAGTTTTATCTATCTGATTTCTTTGACAGAATGGGTTTCCAATATTGTTCCTGTGGATAAGAAATAGGGTACTATTCAGGTCTGTGTTGATTACTGTGATATCAACCGTGCTTACCCTAAAGATAATTATCCCAGTTCTTTTATTGACCAGATCATTGATGAATGTGCTGGGAGTGAGATATTTTCCTCTATGGACGGGTTTTTTTGGGTATAACCAGATTAATATACTTTCGGCTGATCAACATAAGACCGCCTTTATCTATCCTTGGGGTACTTTCGCCTATAAAAATCTCCCTTTCGATCTTAAAAATGCTGGGGCTACATTTCAGCGAGCAATGTCATATGCTTTCCACGATATAAAGTGCATTGTTTAGCCTTATCTGGATAACCTTCCAACTCATTTGGCTAAGCGTAAAGACCATCCTGATCATCTCCATCAGATTTTTCTTCGATGTCGACGCTATAACATCTGGCTCAATCCGCATAAGTGCGTCTTCTGCATTGAATCCGGTAGCCTCTTAGGGTTTATCATTTCCAAATACAGGATTCGTCTCGATCTCCTCAAGGTTGAAGCTATCATTAATCTCCCCTCTCCTTTCTCCTTACATCAGTTGTAGAGTCTGCAGGGGAAAGCTAACTTCCTACGTCATTTTATACCTAACTATGTTGAAGTGGCCAAAGGATTTACGTGATTACTGAAGCAAGGCGTCTTGTTCCTCTGGGATGAGATCGCCCAAAAGACCTTCGACGCACTGAAGACGTTGCTAGTCAATGCTCCTCTGTTTTGTCCTCCAGATTATCATTGCAATTACTCCCTCTATTTAGCTGTTGTGTTTAGCACGATTGCCATGGTTTTGGTAGAAGATGATTATAATGGTGACGAGCATGTAATTTACTAACTGTCTCGTAACCTTCTCGATATTGAGACGCATTATGCACATGTCGAGAAGTTGGCGTTGGCTGCCATTCAAGTTGTTCAACATTTTCGTCACTACATTCTATTGCGCATAGTGACTATGATTTCTGATTGCAACCCTATGACTTACATATTGACTTGTTAATTGCTGGGGGGAAAATTCACGAGGTGGATTATCATCCTCCAAGAGTTCGATTTGTATTTCACTACCGCCAAGTCGAAGAATTCATTGGTCTTCGTCGATTTGATCTGCTCTCTCCCTTCCGATTCTGCTCCATCTGGTTCCGAGGAACGCATTCTGGACGACACGCTTTTTCTTATTAGCACCCTCGATCCTTGGTACGGTGATATCATCATATATCTTTAGACTTCCACCTTCCGATCTAAGTTGACGAAGGATGCCCATCGACACATCCGTCATCAATCGCAACCCTATCGTATAGTCAAAGATACACTCTACTACATCGGAGTTGATTCCATTCTCGCCAGTGTTTGACTCTCAAGGAGGGTGAAAAGATCCTGAATGATTGTCACAGTGGCGCCTATGGCGGTAACATGTCTGGATATGCTACTGCACAGAATATTCTTCGTGTTGGCTATTTCTGGCCCACCATATTTAAAGATTGAATTGTTGCTTTATGTAAGTGCCATGATTTCCATATCTATCAGTGCAAGTTGCACGTCGCCTTCCCATCTTCACCTTGTCATTACCGTTGGTCCCTTTGCGAAGTGGGGCATCGATTTTATGATGTGTAACCCTTAATCGGGTGGGGGGCATGATTATATTATCATATTCGTGGACTACTTCACCAAATGGGCCGAATAAATTCCTACACTTACAGCTGACGGTAATACAGCAGCACAGTTTCCATTCAATCATGTCATTTCTAGGTTTGGTGTCCCTCAAGTCATTGTTACCGAGCATGGTTCTCATTTTCGGCATTACATAGTAGCTGAGTTGAATTCTAAGTTGGGTCTACGTCACAACAACTCAACGTCGTACTACCCTCAAGCCAATGGCCAGGTTGAAGGCGTGAACAAATTTCTCGTCACTATGCTTCAACATACGATTGGGATGCACAAATAAAACGTGCATCTCATGTTGTTTTTAGCTCTTTGGGCTTACCGAACCTCAGTGAAGGATGCGACCGGATTCACTCCATTCCAGCTTGTCTATGGTCTGGAAGCTACCCTTCTGATTGAATGTAAAATTCCTTCTCTCAAAATAGTTGTTCAATTGTTGCCGAATACTTCTCCAGAATAGGAGCGTCTTCTATATTTAGAGAGGCTTGATGAAACTCGCCGCTTTGCTACTTTGGTTATAGAAGCACATAAAAAGTGGGTCAAAGCTCATTTTAACCAGTCAGTTTCCCCTCGTTCCTTTATAGAAGGATACATCATCCTCCTATATGACCAAGCTCACGATAAGTTGGGGGTAGGAAAATTTCAACCCATGTGGCATGGGCCTTACATTGCTAAGAGCGTACTACAGAATGGGGCTTATGAGCTTATTGATTATGAAGGTCATCCTTTGGATTAGCCCATAAATGGGTTGTATCTTAAAAAGTACTATGGATGATTCATTCATGCATGTTTCTTTGTACATAGGTGTTTTTTCATTTTTGTACATTTTTGGCTTGGTGTACTTTGCGAGTGTTTTCCTACTTATTGGATCGTTGCTTATTGTTCAGATGTTTATTACCCTTTATGTCAGTTTCACGGATGGTGCTTCCCGTAGTACCTGGAACCTATCTTCCGCATTCTGGGTGATTTATGATCCTGTTGGTGAGTTGATAGACCTTCAAGGTATCCGTCTAGGATGAACAACGAACAACGTCATTGAATATAGTGTTGTTATTGAACTATTAACCGAGGCCATTGATCTCGAAATCCGTGCATTGATTGTTAACCTAGACTCATAGCTTGTCGTTCTTCAGCTTAATGGGCATTACCATGTTAGAAATCCTCACATCTTAAGGTTTTATTTGTGTGTTCATTTACTGGAAATACATTTTGATTACATTACATATCAACATATTCCTAGGCGAATGAATGCGTTAACTGATACAATAACTAATATTGTACTAGATAAACATTTGTGTAATTTGTAAAACATCATCATCACATGACAAGATCCATCCAAGAAAATATATATATATATATATATATCGAGTGTTTGCATCCATGTGCATCATAATTTCAAAAAATATGCATGTTTTTTATTACATCCTCAGACATCATGTCTCTCAAAAAATATACGGAAATAAAAACCTAGGTGTCTAGTCGGCGTGACGCTCATGATAGCATGTCACTGCCCGTACAAGCTGCCTCAATAAGCAGTGAACATGGTTTGACACCCCATCAGTGTGTCTCTGGTATGTGTGAGGGACATCATCAAATCTCGCATAGTCAGGGATCCCATGGGAGATTCCCTCCAAGTTACGTATGATTTCCTCCTCCTCACTTCCCTCACCATGAGGGGCCACATCAAAGTCACGAGGAATCCTCCGTGCTATCGGAGACATGCCTGCAGGTCTTTGTAGGCCAACATCTACAATACATGGATTAATGTCAAAACATGCATAACAAAAAAAAAATCATAATACTCATCAAAATAAAAAATGAGTCTTACCCAATGCTTCATCCCAATCCTCTCCTTCTGGGAGTGGGATATCCGCATCACCAGTAAAATCCGTGCCAGAATAGGGCTAATTCTCCATGAAAATCAGCTGCCAACGGAGCCACTCAAAGAACTTTGGTCTCTAGGACATCTGTTGACCGCCCCCTGATCTTGGCATCAAAGCAGCCCAACGGACCATCCGTGGTTTCTGGGCTGGTGGTGTCGGAACTATCACCTGCTGACATTGGAAAATTGGTAATTGTTCCAAGATGAAAGGTACCAATATGGACCCATAGCCGAACTGCTTCAACTTACCATTCTTGCATTTTTTCAATTGGAGTTTTATGTTGATTGTTACTTCCTCTGCCCAGTCGTAGAGTGTAGGTGTCATGCAATCCACTGCAAGAATTAATAGTGTTTTTGTGGCCTCATGTGGAGCTTGAACTCCAGCAGCTCGCATGATGGTGTGTAGCACTACTCTGAGTGCCAGATCGGGAATGGTTTGGATATCCACCTTCCCGCTTTTAGATCCTTTCCATGCTCCTTGACACCCTATCGATAACCATGCTATGGTTTTCCATTATGGGTCGAGTACCAGTCATGATTGGTATTGTCCCCCTCCGCAACAATATGGTTATGAATTAAATATATGAGACCTCAATATCGAGTTCATGATCGTGAATAATGATTTTTTCCTGATCAATGTCCCAGACACTAATCAACTACTATAGTAGCTCCGGTTGAGCTCTGAGACATGGTGCCATGAAGAATTTCTTGAGCCCGCAATCCCTAAGAACATCCATGCATCTCACATTGCCCATGGCTTCCTCATCTTCTTCTCTATGCTCTCATTCTTTCCATTCGATCACCATTTTTTTCTTTCACACCTGCAAAAACATCCATATGGTTGTCATTAGTCAAATAAAATGCTTTTGAAATGTTTAAATTGGGCTCATTGTTTGAATTTTCAAGCTAAAAATGGTTTCCGCAGTTGGCACGCCCCCGTTTGATTTTAAGGTCGGTTGGCACATGTCCGTGCCCGATACCCGTGCCAACCACTACGCCCTAATTTTTACAAAACCCCCCCATAGATATACAAAAATGGGTTGTATGTAATGAAAATGCTATCAAAATGCAGGGAAAGATATGAGTTCTTACCTGGAACAGACAAATTCACGATTGGCGTTCTGGATTGCCCGCTGTTAGCTCTGCAAAATCACAGTGAAAAAGGGTAACAAATTTCTCACAACAGGTAAAAGTGAAAAGTAATTTACTTTTTACCATTTTTGGCATTTTATAAACTTTTCAGAACCCTAATTAGGTTTTAAAGCATATTTTTCGATTATTTTGCTATTTTATTTAGAAAAATGGGTTTTACGTGCATCTCTTGTGCATCAACAGGTCCTCAACATGACAACGATGACGTAACGAGTTGTATTTTATACTTTTTTGGACTCAGTAAAAATACGAAAAAATTCACTCCTAGAGTCATGTTTTAGCTCTTTTCTGACTCTCGAAAATTGAAAAGATTACCGAGACTCTTGTCGTTTTGAACTCGTTAAATGGCTGGGAAACGATATCTACCCAGTATTCGTTTACCCCTTTTTCGGGATGGGATGGATTATTTACAAAAAAAAATACCTTAGCCTATCGTGACTAAGAGGTTCTCTCAGACATAGTTTTCTACCTTTTCGGATTTGTGAGACTACCTACAAAAAGGGACCTGTTGGAGTTTTATTTTCCGCTTATCTTCAAACTCTCTAAACATGAAAAGATGACAAGTTCTTCCTTTGTCAGACTCGTTAAAACTTTAAATGACATCGGATTCTGTCATCGTGACGTAATCGAGTTCCTCCTTCCTAGGGCTTGTAAAATGTACTAGGATGGATTTGTCTGAAGGAAAAAATTACATAACAAGCATATGCTATCCCCTTCAAGCTTGTTTCCAAAAATAATTGGGTTACTCGCCGGCGATGGTGGGGGAAAATGGAACCAGTTCTCAGTCGTGTCGGCAATATGTCACTCTTGAACATAGTACTCATGTGCATTCGTGTCGGGTTGGGGACATATCATTTCGTCATTTTTGCCTCCATGGATTTGGGTAATTTGTGCTAGCCTTTCATCTACTCTTTGCCATGTCATCATGACCTCGGATCCCTTGATGTCAAATACTGCGAAATACGGAGTCGTGTCGCTGATATGTTCAAGAGAAGATTTATGTTTGCAGTTTTCAACCTACCTCTGATCCTTTTTTCTGGTCCTCATTCATTATCATCTTATTCCTCTGTCTCGTGTCGATGATGTGGGAAACATTATGGCCCTCCTTCGACCATGTCACTTCTTGTCGACTTCAACTCATTATCCAGGAATTTGATCTAGAGACTCCCTTCCGGTACCTTAGAGCTTGTGTGCCTCAATGGCAAGTTCTTCGCATTCGACGATAGGTCCTCAACATTGGCCTTCGATCGAATGATTTTGAAGGTGTTCGGAACCAGATCACTGTTCACATTCTGTGGATTGTACTAGTTGTACCTTGCGAGCCATTGCCATTATTGGTGGTTTCTCTCGTGCCTGTTAACAACTTACATCATTAGATGATAATCAGGTGAATTTCTTGAATGTTCGACTTCAACTCACATATTTGCATGCTTGAATTTGTACTTGTTCGGGTCGAGATGGAGCGCAAGACCCTGGGTTCTGTCTGATAGAATCCAGGATGCAGGATATTTTGGTTTATCTTGACTATATGAATGACTCTTTTGATTGGATGGCTGCAACCAAACCTGAGTCTATTTATTGATCCTTCTTGCTGGATGGTTGTGCCCATACGTCGGATCTCGGTTTGATATGTACTCTATTATGGATGGCTTCACCCATGCCACATGTTCATGTATCAGATATCAGTTGTATTTGTACTTGGAGGTCTTTCGATGGCGGTGTTTGGTTTGAACGCGTTTCGTAAAGTATTTCACTCCTCGCTCTCTCTCGGAGCTCATGCTTTAGGGGGCATATGTTACACGATATTTTGTCACCTTCCCTAAAATCCCCATCCTGAACATTGGAGGACAATTTCTGTGACTTCTTTTTAGTGTCATGCCTTGCAAAAAGTGTCATTGCATCCCTTTCCATGAGAAGAACATTTCCTCTGTTGATTATTCCTGGAACAGACCATCAAAAACATATGATTTTGGGTCGGCGCTGGCAGGCAGTTATGGCCTCGCGCCCATAGAGAAATTAGCACTGGACCTCGCGCCCATTGGCTCTCTGTCTCAGTGGACTACCCACGTCGAGCTATTTATGGAATTTTTTTTAAAATAGAAGTGAAGTTTTGCCAACCACTTCGTGAGCAGAGTTAGTGTGGGTTGTTCGATTGAATAACATCAAACATCTTCCTTTGGCTTCTTGTTTCCTACATTTGAGAAACCTCCCAAAGGATAAGGCCTCCCTTCCACCATATGAGGGATCCCAACCTCCTCCTCCTCTCCTATAAATACATCTCTCTCATATAGATGCAGCTAGCTGAAATGGTTGAATAGATAAACATTTTGTATAATAGATGAGTAATCTGATATAGCTGGTGTGAGATAGGGCAGAGAGAGACCTATTGTCGAGAGAGAGTCTAGGATTATTGCCTCACCAAGTCCAATTCCTCGACAAATGCTTGAGACATGTTTTGACTGGACCCGCTGAAGGAGGTTGCAATGTCAAGTCTCTTTTGGTTGTAAACTCTTTCTCTCTTCTTATTAATACATGACTGATGTTTTGGTTCCCGTTTTTCATTTGATATGATTAATATTGTGCAATACATTTAATTCTCCTTGACCAATTAGATGGTTATGAATGAAAATATTTTTTTGTATGCTACTATAGTTCTCTGATCCTTAAGCAGACACCTGAGTACCACTGCTGAAGGACCGCGACGTGTCGTGACGAAGATCAGGAGACTGTTGCCACAACTACGACAATTGTGTTGGAACAAAGGTAGGACATCTATCTCGACTCAATTTCATTCATTAGCTAGGAATCAACGTATTAACATGTCCTCTTCCTGCTAGACCCACCCTAGGGCTAGAGGGATCGCCTCTATCCGCAGAGGGGATTTACCTACACAACATATACCCTCGTTTCATTTTTTAATATGGAAAACATTTGCGGGAATGAAAAGGTATGTACAATATTACAATACTTAACATAGAAAATTAAAAATTATGATCCCTATTATTATAGCACCCTAACAGGTCACTCGCAGATTCAAAAAATAAGACTCGATCTTTAACAGTCTTTTCCCTTTGTTGTCGAAGTTCTGCTTGTTGCAATATGAACTGATCTATGTGCTTGTACCACCAATTTCGTAGTTCCTTCTCATAGATCCTCGATACCATGATCTAAATTCCAAATAAGTTTTCAGGTCCCAGCAACGGAACCATTTGTTGGTGAAAAATGAGGTCTCTAGTTAAGAACTAGGTTCAAGTTTGAGGCCAACAAGGTTTCCGCAATAGTCTAGAACATCATCGGCATTTTCACCCTGCTCTAGGGAGTAGAGCGTCTCACCTGAGGCGTGTCGTGATCTTAATAAGATTAGAGGCTAGATCATTAATGTTAAGTAAATATTACAAACACAGATAATAGCTATGAGCATTTAGAAGCCACATATATATCTCAACTTTAAGAAATAACTATCACTCATCAGGACATATTCAAAGTGCTGAATTAAAATTTAAATTAGGGATACATTCACCATACCCAAGTAAACATCAACCAACTCATGATATATAACACAACAACAACCCGATTTCATTAACTAGATCAAAACAACATACATGTACTTCACAGAGTCTATTACAATTCGGTTAAGTACAAAAGACTTCACACAGAGCTCTCCTGAGGCTCTGCTTCCTCTCGGCCTCTCGCTAGACTGAATCACTAACTAAAAAACTGACTGACTGCCTACCTTTTTGTTTCTCACTGACTGACACTGTCAGTCCTTGCTTCTTTTGCGCTAGTCTTCTCCCTTGTGCTCCACTACCTTCTGCTTCTTCTTTATCACTGGGAGTTCTACTAATTTTTCTTGTCTCCCATCTCTACCATTTGCGTTGTTCTCTACCTATGCCCCGCCACCTGTCTTCTGTCTTTCCGCAACCGTGACAACTCCATGTATACCTTGGTTGCATTCTTCCATCTGTCCTCCAACTCTCCGCAACTCCAAAATTGTTCTATCCAAAAACAAATGTCCCAACATAATATGATGAAGAAGAACTTCGAAAATAGTGTTATGAGGGATCTCAAATCTAGGTTTAATTTTGAGCTTAAGGAAACAATGATGGCAGAGAAGAGGGTTTCCCACAATTACTTTGGCTTGATGAATAATGTTGCAGGAATGTATTGGGCCACTAGTTAATTTGAAAAATGAAGGACATCAAAAATGATAGGGAGACAGAAAAACAACTCTTCCCAGTTGTATTGAGGAAAAGAACAATGAGTTGTGCAGCCTCTGATGGTGCTGTGGTTTCCTTGTCTAGCTGCCACCAGGGCCAGAATGCCGCCCTTGAAACTCTTCAGCCTCTAGCAGCTCAATAACAGTCTCACTTGGGAGAAGCAGAGCCCTTCCTCTGCCATGAAGACAAAAAGATAACAGAGCTTACCTGCAAGAAGGCGGCAGGGGACCCCTCCAACTACAGCCGCACACGTGTTAGGAATAGGGTAGGAGCTCTCTAGACAAGTAGCACTGCGAGAGAGAAGTCGATGGCCCGAATCTACAACGGTTTTAACCCTCCGGTAACCACCACTTCCCAGATCTATTTGGCTGTGACAAAGGATCGGAACCCTGTCATGCCTTCGTTCAAGTACAAGACCACCACTATTCACAGCAGCGAGGATTTGATGAAAGCCTGGCTCCACCAACCTCCGCCTCAGGATCTAACCAGGCCCAAGCCCAGCGACGCGACTTCTGCAGCATCTTGCGCAGACCTTGGAATGAAGGGCTTTAGAATGAAGGACCCCAACAATAGCTGTGTGAATCGGATCAACTCCCCATTGAAAACCAACAACAGGGAAATATTTTCCACTCATAACCTTACTCCATGCCATCTTGGACCCTCGCTCCATCGCACCTCTCTCGAAAAGGAAAAAATTACACCCTGCTTCTAGATCTAGATCATTCTTCTCAATGGAAAAACACAGCTCTGTTGGGTGCGATCTGTAAATCGGGTGTAAAGTTTAATGCATTTCCTAGAACACAAGATGAGGACACTTTCGGCATGTAGTGATTCCTCTACACAGGTAAAAAACTCGAGAACAACCTCCCACTCTCTTTTTATAACATTGAGAAAAACGATACTCTGGTTTTATCCCTTCGTTTGCGAGGAGGAGTTCCTGGGTAGCACTCCTCTGCACAAGATTTCTCCTATAAGGATGTTGTCCATGCACATCACCCCAAGAAATTTGCACCTCCTCCTGAGGCTCCCAAGCCTTTTTTCGTGGACAAAATGGAAGATATACCAATGATTAAAATCTCCCACAAAACAATGGATGACAAGTTTCAACAATATGTAGAAAGGGCCATAATCTGCCGATTCAACGGATTATGGCGACCCTCAGCAGATCTCTATCAATAGGTTCACTCTACTTGGACCAATAACAGTCGTATTTTCTTCTGCTCAAAGGGTTTCTTCATAGTTTTGTTTGCTTTCAAGGAGGACTATCAAAAAGCTTTAACAAGAGGACCTTGGTTCTGGGGAAAAGCTGGGCTATTCCTCACACCATGGTTTCCAGAATTTGACCCCTCCATGACCTTCATCACCAAGCTTCCCATTTTTTTTAGGCTCCCAAATTTACCGACCCCTCTCTGGCACTATTCTTTCTTTCAAGGAATCAAAAATAATCTAGGCCGCTTTCTGGCAATGGATACCTTCAGGGGGGAATCAGGCATATAAAATTTCGGTGGTAGAATATGTATTGAAATAGATACCAGCAAAGGCCTGCTAGATCAAATCAATCTCAAAGTGGGAGACTTCCATTGGACATAGACCATTGACTATGAGAATACCACCTTCCGATGACACCACTGCCACCAAATAGGACATCTTCAAAACTCCTGGTCCTCCTTCCTGACCCAAAAGAAGAAGAGCATCTGCAAATAAAACTCCAAAAGTTGGAAGCCTTGTGTCTCGCCTCCCATGGATGACATCGATTCCTTTAGCTCGGATGAGGAGGAGGAAGATCGAAGCAGATGCAGAGGTTGCAAAGCAAGAGAAGGACATGACCTCGGCAGACCCTAATGTGCCCACTGGTCCCACGAGTGCACATAAACGATCTCATGAAACCTCCTCCTCAGATTCGGATAAGGAGCCCACTCCTTCAGATACCAACAAGCTCCAAGTGATACTAGCCCAACAACCCCGGGATGGATGGGTCAGAGTTTCAAAAAAGAAAGGAAATAAATGTCGTACTGAGGAAGCAACCCACTCAGGGTAGTTTCCAGTGTTTGTCTTGTGGCTCCCTTGATTTTCTGTCTGTATCTCTTGCTTCTCTCTTGGCTACTCTATGGGACCGAGGTTGAATGTTCTTAATTTTCGGTTCCCTGTTATCTAGCCTCTATTGTTTGTAATCCATCTTGTACCATACGCTCTCTTAATAGAAATAAACTAATTTACCAAAAAAAATAATGATAGGGAGACAGTGGATCAACTGAGGCGTTGCAAAGTTATTTACTAGTTTTTAAATGTTTATGGCTATGTTCAGAGCAACGATTCTATTGAAGGCGTGGTTGAATGACCTCCACAGGGATGCTGCAAAGGGTTTACACTCATTCTCGCATCAAGTTATGAAATTGTGGTTTTACCATATGAAATTTTGGTAAAATTCAATATTAAAACAATTATTGATACTCAAGATTGTGTTTTCTCTGATTTGGTTGTTCTTCCTTAGTTGAATTTGAAAATTTAATATTAAACACTTCTTTTCCATATTTTTTTTTTCATCGTAAAATTCCAAATTTATATTAAAAAATATATTTACAATAAAAACAATTTTAACATATAGAAAAAAATATTTCCTATACTCCAAGAAACAAGCTAAACTAAACATCCACATGTAATTTCAAACTATAAACATATTTTAATCGTAAAATTTAATAATTATACATGCATTCATTTAAACGAGAGATACGTGGAGTTCATATTGAATTATTTAAATAATATTATAATAGTCCATGTCAACAAGACGGATGTGGAGTTTCTATCGAATTATTTTAATAATATTATAAGAGTATTTGGCTAGCATGTATGACTAATAGTATTGAAGTACAAGGTAAGCCATACTGAAAAGAGTGTGTTACCACTTAACGTTTTTTTTGTTTTCACTTAACTTGTCGTTTTATTTTATTTTTATAATTTAATTTTTTTCCACTTACCTTTTAACTGGCCTAATACAAAAGACTATTTTAACCATAACACTATTTCTTTAGTTGATACAATAAAAAACGTTATTTCATGAAAAATGGTTTATTCATAAATCGTAGTTCTTAAACACTAAAAAAAACAGATATTCTTAAATAATATATGTTTTTATATTTTTATATATCTTATATATAAATGTAATTCCTTTATATTGATGTTTCATGATATCATAAAACTTATATGCGTTATTTATAAAATTTATAGTTTAAATAAGTAATTTGAATATGTATTATTGTGCATGATATTATTGGTTGCAAATCATGGTATCAAGGTTTATAAGTTTAAAGAGTTGTAATGAAGCATGGAGATTTATACGTCACAAGAGTTGCAAGCTAGCTCTGATATCATAAGTAACAACCTCAAAATTTAATATGCAATTGATTATATTAAATATGAAATCAATAACTAACACAAAATCTATTTAACTAATCAGCATATAAATTTTAGAAATAGGAGCAAAAGCAACTTACCTGTAATGACGATATTTCTTACCTGAGACTCCAAAATTGAATGTTATTTGAATCCTGCTAACCACAACAATTTTTTTGGGACGAATCTCCACCCAACTGTAGGCTTCGCTGCACGTAATATTTCTACAACTTGCCACCCTCGAGCCCTTAATCAACGTACTACTGCTAGGGAATCCTTTGTTTCACAATACCTTTTTCCCAAGAGAATGAAGGAAAGAATGGTGAATCTCATCTTCATCAATTTCTATTAAATAGACCAAACAATAGAAAGGGAACTGCATGCATACGTTCTCTGTATCAACTCGTAACTTTTATTTATGTATTTAAGTTTTACTTTATTTAATATTTCTCTTAATTTAACTCTTTCTTATTTTATTCCATTTTACTTTTTGTTAACTTTACTTATTTTTATTATATAATAGTTTTCTTCAACCCTTTCTTTTTTTATTACTTTTTACTTTTCTTAACTTCATTTATTTTTACTATTTTTATAGTTTACTTTTATATATTTTTATTTAAAACTCCACTTTATTATTTACTATTTTATTTATTTATTATTTATTATGTATTTACTATTATTAACTTACTATTTATTAAATAATATAATATGATGTTATTTATTTATTATTTATTATTTTTATTATTATTATGGGACATTACATGTAGCTTTCGGATTCTTACTCTTCCTTGCTTGCTCCTTCCTTCCTCTTGCCTTCTTTGTCTTTCTTGATCCAATTCCAAAGTGCTCCAAGAAAACTCTAAGTGTCCAAGAGAGAGAGAGAGCTCCAAAACTGAACTGAAAAAAATGTACCAACTGATCCTCAGAAGCAATTTTATCCATTAGCCCTCTATTTTCTTCATTTCCCATTATTTTCCTTCATTTTCCTCCTCACATGCAACCTATGACCTTTCATATCCCTTTTCTCCTAAGTTCCGTTATTTTTCATTAATAAATGTGACAAATATGTCATTTGCCTCTCCAAATCCTTTTCCATTTCCTTTGCAATTTCTTTAGCCATATTAACTGAAATGAACACCCACTAGGATGTTTTGCCCAACATTCAACTTGGAATAAGTGTCTCATCAATCGTGGTTATTATTATTAACTTTTATTACATGGAATTTTCACCAAGGTTGTTATAATCATGGTGGGACACACTACCACATTGCTCGTGGACCAATTTTGGCGTGCAATAATAAATTTATGTTATCATCCTCCACCTTCATCTAATCTATAATGTTTGTTGGCATTGTTTTATGGATGGTTGTTGGAAGTAAGTTTTTTTTAACACTTGTGTTACTAAGTGTTGCCTTCGTGAACAACTTGCCTTCCCAAGCAACATCCTTACCAATAAACAATCAAAAAGTTGTTTCAAATAGGTATAACTGATGAACTCTTAGCTAAACTGAGAGGGTGGGGGGGGTGAATCAGTTTAGTACAATCATGGACATTTAAAACTATTTTCATTCAACTCAATTACACCTTCAGTTCATAAGCAAATTAATACATAATGAATCAACAAAATTAATGTGCGTAGAGCAAGTACTTAAGCAGATTAAAACATCACATAAACACATAATCATCAAGCACATAGACAAAAGATATAAGTGGAAACCCATAAGGGAGGAAACCACATCTTATTATTGTTGTGATGCAAATGCAAGCTCCAACTCCCTCTCACCACTGATTTTCTGTAGGCTCCAACCTACAGGAGGCTACCACCTCAAATTTTGCAAGCTACAATTTGCAAGGAAGCTCCAACTCCCATCTATTTTCTATAGGCTACAACCCATAGGAGGATCCTACATCAACCAGCTCCAACTAGACATCTATTAAGCTACAACTTAAAACAAAAGCATCAACTCCCATGTATTTTTCTCTAGGCTACAACCCACAAGAGGCTCCTACCTCAACCAGCTACAACTAGACATCTATTAAGCTACAACTTGATATGGAAGCGCCAACTCCCTCACACTACAATAAAATCATATGTTGATTTACCTGGATATCAACTCCGTTTTACTCCTTCTTCACTTCTGCCTTTTCAGCCTTCATATCTGCTTCATACCAGCTCCTCATATACATAAAATCTCTATCAGTCCTCTCTTATTCTTTCACTCTCAAACCTTCTGCAGCTTTCTTATATTCTTCTACTCTCTTTCATTCTGCAACTTTCTAACAATCTTCAACTCTCTTCAATTCTGTTGCACCCTCTCTCTCTCTCTCTCTCTGTTTTCGTCACCTTCTGCATACTGATATTACCTATTTTACATAGATAACTTCATGACTGTTTGCATTCTATAGGGAATATGGAGTGAACATGTTTGACTCTCTGCCTTCCACCCATTTGATTCTTCATTCTTCAGTTCTAAATATTACATCAGAAGTAATCATTATAGTACTCATGGAGTTTTTCCTATGCCTATGGAGACTTAGCTTTGCATCACAAACAATATAAAATAATCAACGAAATTACATTTACAGTTACAATAATATTTCAATTCAGCCCTTTCAGCTTCTTTCTTTTCTGTTCATCTTGTCTTCTCTACCTGTTGTCCCTTTGTCTTCTCTGTCTGCTGTTATATTTCCAATTGTGCTGCAGCATTACTGCGTTAGCCCTACTTGACCCATGCCTTTATGTTTAACACTGCCTCTGCCTATTGCGTATCTTACCTACAACGTTTTATGCTCTTCTTTTCTCCTTTGCTCTGTGTCTGGTTACTTACCTGAGTCTCCTTCTGCCCACATTCAGTCTTTGTTATCAAACTGCCACAGCCACATAACACCTCTGCACGAGTGTCGAGTCACTTGCCCAGAGTCTTTTCTCTTGCATTCATCCATTCCTTTTTAACTCATGGTCACAAATATATGACATTGTTCTGCACTTAGAGTCGGGTCTTGCCTGAGTCTACTCCCGCTTAGAATTTTTTTTATACACTTGATTCTTTTGCCTGCATTCAGTGTTTTCTTCATAAACCGAGTCGTCCTCTGCTTCCAACATTTTCTTCATAAAACCACATAGCCCCGGACTTGAAATACATCAGATCTTAACTTTGAACTTTATCGCGTCCAACCTCATATCGCATTTCGGCATATCAAAGTTTTTACATTATAATTCCCTCTTCCACCTCCGATGCGATTTAACACTAGAAAGGCTTTACATCTAGATTTGAAATCCTTTGCAATTTGACTTTGGTGCTACATCGTATCCGGGCTCTTGTTGCATGTCGAAGGATTTAGTTCTTAGCGCTAACAAGTTTCCATTTAACATATGCGATATGCGATTACATCGCATCACAAAC
The DNA here is from genome assembly GCA_034641835.2 of Pinus albicaulis. Classification (NCBI taxonomy): domain Eukaryota; kingdom Viridiplantae; phylum Streptophyta; class Pinopsida; order Pinales; family Pinaceae; genus Pinus; species Pinus albicaulis. The sequence continues at coordinate 465,394,917 of CM076569.1, read as the reverse complement.
CAAATAACTTGCAATGTCTTCACATGTAAATATAGGAATCACCGATTGTGATGTGCAGTATGCGGATGGGTCCCATGCCGAACTTTAAATTCTCTAAATTTTAGCTTTGAAGCTCCATCGCGTCCGCTCCTCTTTATCATACTTCGCAAGTTTTATATTATAGCAATTTCGCAATACTTGTGATTTTGCGATTTTGCAAATCGTAGCGAACTCCCCGTCGCAACCTGCAACTTTTAACGTTTAACAATCAAATTATCCAATGCGATCTGTGATGTGTGATATGCGGGCCAGGTCCACGTCATCGTGCCACGTTTCTCTTCCATGTCACTGCCACATCATCTTGTCACGTCATCATAAATTTCCTGCGATATGTGGGGTCGGGGCCATGTCATCTATCACTTCAGCTTGCCACATCACTGCCATGTCATCACCACATCATTGCCACATCATCTTCCCACGCCATCGCCCACACTTCGCATTTCGCAGTTTCTGTGACTTATCGCATCGCAACTTAAATAGTTTAACTTGCAATTTCTTATCATATAAATGTGAAAATCGTCGATATGGGATATGCCATTTAATCTTCTTCATTGATCAGTGCCCAGATCCAATGTTCCACGTTGCTCCTTTGTTGATCTGCTTCGCATCGCAACTTAAACAGATTAACTTGCGATGCCTTATCATATCAATGTAAAACTCGTCGATATGCAGTATGTGATTTAACCTCTGTCGTTGATCAATGCCCTGATCCAACGATCCACGCTGCTCCTTTGTTGATCTGCTTCACACCACAAATGAAATATCTTACCATGTGATTTAATCTCTGTCGTTGATCTATGACTAGATCCAACGGTCCTCGTTGTATCTTTACTCTGGTTTGTTGACTTTGCTTCTATGGTTGTGTCCATTTGTTTCTTTCAAGTTGTTCGTAGAATACTTGACTCGTTCACGAATTTTCCCACTTCACAACTTGCCCCGCGTTCACGACTTGACCTGCTTAGCGTTCACGAATCAACCCAAACATGCACGACTTGACCCAACACGTTCGTGACTCTGCTTAGCACGTTCATGACTTGACCCGCTTAGCGTTCATGAATCGACCCAAACGTGCACGACTTGAACCAACACGTTCACGACTCTGCCTTTGCTCCTTTTCTGCCTTAACTTCCTTTGCTGCCTTTGTTGCCTTTGTTTCTTTTCTACCTTAACTACCTTTGTTGCCTTTGCTTCCTTTTCCTTTTTTCTGCCTTTGCTCCTTTGATTCTAAAGTTCCTCCTCTCTGTTCCTTTTCCTTTTTTGATGGTATAATGTTGCTCCTATGCCTCTCTCCTATGCTTTCTTACTACATTATTACCTGATCTACTTCTTTGCCTTATTACTGCTGCTTCTCTGCTCCTTTTCTTTAATGATAGTTCTGGTGTTGCTCCTTTGTGCTCCTTTTCCATTAATGACAATATTTCCAACAGTCTCTTCCTTTGGCATTGATGGCAACACATCCACCAATACTCCAATACTTCCTCCAAGACTTCCTCCCTCTTTCATTATGAGAAGTGTCTTTCTTCCTATGCTTGCTTTTCAGAAGAGCCTTTCTTCTTCTGCTTGCTTTTCCTCTCCCTTTGACATCAATGGAAAAGGGTTGCACATTTCCTAGTATAGTTTCTATCTTTGCATTATTTCTCTCTGAGTTGTGTATAGGCCTTCTTCTTCCGACTTTATACCTTGCTGCTCCAGACTGGCGTACAAGATTTTTTGGGAGAACACTTTGAGAATCATTGAACTTGTATGTATATACACAGTAAGCTAATACCATCCCAAAGCATAGACTCCTTGCACCTGTATAAAGCTGAAAGTGATGATAAGGACACCTCATAGAACAAATTATAACAGACTTATATAATCAGAGATGCATCATTGGAATAATACTAAAATACCGAGAATGCTCCATACGACATTGTTACACAGTATTTTGTCACCATCCCTGCAATCCCCGCCCCGAATGTTGGAGGTCCATTTCAGTGAATTTTGTGTATTGTCATACCTTGCTAAAAGTGTCATTACATCCCTTGACATGTCAAGAACATTTCCTCTGTTGATCATTTCTCAAACAGACTCTCAAAAACATATGATTTTGGGTCGGCGCTGGTAGGTAGTTATGGCCTCACACCCATTGGCACTCTGTCTTTGTGGGGCACCCGTGCCGAGCTGTTTTTGGAATTTTTTTTAAAATAAAAACGAAGTTTCCATGCCTAACCATTTCGTGAGCATAGTCATCATGGTTTGTTCGACTGAATAACGTCGAAGTCCTCCCTTTGGCTTCTTGTTTCCTACAATTGTGCAGCTCCCCAAAGGGATGGGATCTCTCTTCCACCTTATGAGGGATCCCAAACCACTTCCTCCTCTCCTATAAATACTTCCTTCTCACATGATTTCGACTAGATGAATAGTCCTTACTATAGATGGTGTGAAGAATAAGATAGAGAGGAATCCATTGTTGAGAGAGAGTTTAGGCCCATTGCCTCACCAAGTCTGATCCCCGACGAATTCTTGAGACGCGCTTGACTGAACCCGTCGAAGGAGGCTGCAACGTCAAGGCATTAAGGTTGTACACTTCTTTTCCCTATCATTAATACATGATTTGTTTTTTGGTTCCAATTTTGTGTTCGATCATATGCAAAATGTTTGATTCTCCTTGACCAATCGAATAGTTGTAAATGAAAATATGTTTTCATATGCTGTCACCGTACACTTGATCCTTGTGCAGGTACACAGACATTATCACTGAAGGACCGCGACGTGTGAAGACAAAGATCAGAGGATCGCTGCTGCAAAATACAACAAAAGCATTGGACCAAGGTAGGTCATCTATCCTAACTCATTTTCATTTATAAGCTAGGAGTCTGAAAGTCCAACTTGTCCCCAGTATGGTCGCCACCTTGTCGAGCAGGTAAATCCCCTCGATGGACAGAGGCGATCCCTCTATCCCTAGAGTAGGTCTAGCAACAAGGTGCTTGAAACCCACGCCGACCGTCGTACCCTAGTTTGAAAAAAACCCCCCCATAAATGTGAAAAATTGAAATGCAAGCAATAAAAATTAATTCAAAATGAAGGTAAGGATACGAGCTCACCTGAAAAACACGGATTTGAGATTGGTCTCCTAGATTTTCCGCTGCCAGCTCCACAAGATCACAGTGAAAAAGGTTAAAAATGCTCACAAGAGGTAAAAAGTGAAAAGTAATTTATTTTTACCAATTTTATCATTTTATAAACTTTTCGAAACCCTAATTAGGTTTTTGAGCATATTTTTTTATTATTTTAATATTTTATCTTGAAAATGGGTTTTATGTGTGTTTCTTGTGCAGCAAAAGGTCCTCAATGTGATAGCGATGAAGTAATGAGTTGTATTTTATTACTTTTTCGGACTTGGTAAAAACACGAAAAAGTCACCCCTAGAGTCATCTTTCAGCGTTTTTCTGACTCTTGAAAATTGAAAAGATCATTGAGACTCTTGTCGTTTTGAACTCATTAAAGGTTGGGAAACGACATCTACCCAATATACGTTTACCCCTTTTTCAGGCTGGGACAAATTATTTACGAAAAAGGAATACCTTAGCCTATTGCAACTAAGAGGTTCTCTCAGATATGGTTTTCTATCTTTTCGGATATGTGAGACTACCTACGAAAAGGGACTTGCTAGAGTTTTCTTTTATGCTTCTTTTCAAACTCTCTAAACATGAAAATATGTCGAGTTCTTCCTTTGTCAGACTCGTTAAAACTTACATGACATCGAAAATCGTCACCATGACATAACCGAGTTCCTCCTTCCTAGGGCTCGTAAAATGTACTAGGATGAATTTGTCCGAAGGACAAACTTATATGAAAAGCATATGTTATCCCCTTCAATCTTGTTTCCAAAAATAATTGGGGTACTCACCACCAATGGTGGGGGAAAATGGAACTAGTTCTCAGTCGTGTCGGCAATATGTCGCTCTTGAACATGACACTTGTTTGCAATTCGTGTTGGGTTGGGGGCATCATATTTCGTCATTTTTTCCTCGATGGGTTTGGGTTATCTGTTTTGACCTCTTATCTGCTCTTTGCCACATCATCATGACCTCAAATCCCCTGATGTCGAATACTTCCAAATTCCGGAGTCGTGTCGCCAATATGTTAAAGAGAAGTTTCCTTCTACAGTTTTCAACCTATGATCCTCTATTTAGTCCTAATTCACTATCATAATATTCCTCTGTCTCGTGTCGATGATGTGGGAAACATTATGGCCCTCCTTTGGCTAGACCACTTTCTGTCAACTTCAGCTCATTTTCTAGGAAGTTGGTCTAGAGACTCCCTTCCGGTACCTTGGAGCTTGCATGTCTCAATGGAAAGTTCTTCGCATTCGACGATAGGTCCCAACTATTGGCCTTCAATCAAGTGATTTCTTGGGTGTTCAAATCCAGCTCATTGATCACATTCCGCGACTTGTTCTAGTTGTACCTTGAGTGCCATTGTCATTATTGGTGGTTTCTCTCGCGCATGTTGACAACTTTCATCATTGGCTGGTAATCAGGCGAAGTTCTCGCGTGTTCGACTTCAACTCACTCATTCGCATGCTTTAATTTGTACTTGTTCGGGTCGAGATGGAGTGCAAGACCCTGGGTTTTGTCTGATAAAATTCAGGCTGCGAGATGATTTGGTTTATCATGATTATATGCATGACTCTTCTGATTGGATGGATGCGACCATACCTGAGTCTATTTATTGATTCTTCTGGCTAGATGGCTACATCCATATCTCAGATATTATTTTTATATGTACTCTATTATGGATGGTTGCGCCCATGCAACATATTCATGTATCATAGATATCAGTTGTACTTGTTCTTGCAGGTCTTCCGACGAAAGTGTTTGGTTTGGGTACATTCTCATAAAGCATTTCACCCCTCCCTCTCTCTCGAACCTCATGCTTTAGGGGGCATCTGTTACACAGTATTTTGTCACCGTCCCTGCAATCCCCGTCCCAAACATTGGAGGTCCATTTCAGTGACTTCTGTGTATTGTCATACCTTGCTAAAAGTGTCATTGCATCCCTTGGCATGTCAAGAACATTTCCTCTGTTGATCATTCCTCAAATAGACTCTAAAAAACATATGATTTTGGGTCGGCGCTAGTAGGCAATTATGGCCTCACGCCAATAGAGAAATTAAAACTAGGCCTCGCACCCATTGGTGCTCTGTCTCAGTGGGGCACCCGCACCGAGCTGTTTTTGGAAAGTTTTTTAAAATAGGAACGAATTTTCCATGCCTAACCACTTCGTGAGCGGAGTCATCATGGTTTGTTCGACTGAATAACATCGAATTCCTCCCTTTGGCTTCTTGTTTCCTAAAATTTTGCAACTCCCCAAAGGGATAGGACCTCTCTTCCACCTTATGAGGGATCCCAAACCACCTCCTCCTCTCCTATAAATACTTCCTTCTCACATGGTTTCAGCTAGCTAAACGATCCTTACTATAGCTGGTGTGAAGAATAAGGCAGAGAGGAATCCATTTTCGAGAGAGAGTTTAGGCCCATTGCCTCACCAAGTCCGATCCCCGGCGAATGCTTGATACGCGCTTGATTGAACCCGTCGAAGGAGGCTGCAACATCAAGGCATTAAGGTTGTAAAAAAACTTTCTCTATCATTAATACATGACTGGTTTTTTGGTTCCAAATTTGTGTTCGATCATATGCAAAATGTTTGATTCTCCTTGACCAATCGAATAGCTGTAAATGAAAATATGTTTTTGTATGCTGTCACCGTTCATTTGATCCTTGTGCAAGTACTGTTAGCCACCTATAAAATTTGTTATAGAAAAAGGTGGCTAAGACTTTTTTGAGCCTTCAAGGAACAAATTTTATTGCTAAAAGTTGTTGGCTCTTGAAGACTCTTGAAGGCCTCATACCTCTATTCAAAATCTTCATTGTTGTTGCCTTTTATACTTAGAAAATTCTACTGATTCCAAGAGAAAGACTGTTGAAAAGCCATCATTTTACCCCCTCTCCCACTCAAAACTAACCTTCATTTTCTCCCCTTTTTCTCCATAAAACTCCTCTATTTTCATGATTCCTCTTTTTCCATTCATGAAAATCACCTTTACATAGTTTAAAACTCATTTTTAAACTATACCGAAACCCCCAAATCCATTCTCGATCCGTTTTTTCCTTTGTAAATACAAAAACCCATCTATCCGTAGTTTTGATCTAAAAATCCAAAGTCACGTGTTAATATAAATGGGTAGATTAAAAAGACCCGATCACGCAAACGCATCGGAGAAATACAAATGGGTTGATTGAAAAGGCCGCATCAAACTTTCCGATGCGATTAGGGCTTATACATATAAACTCCACCCCCCGTTTCTTTATTACATATGACTTTCACCCAGGACCAAGTGTTAAATATCCCAAGGCGCTTATCGCATCGGGAAAGTTTAATGGGTAGTTTAAAAAGACCAAGCCCGAGGCTCCAATTGCAATTGGCTCTTTTGAATATATACGCCCCAGGCCCATCATATTCCATAAACCCATGGCCCCGCAAACAGGCGCCTTTTCATATATATATTTTTCCGCCCCGATCCACCAAAACCTTTGTTTTATTTAAATTTTTGGGGTTTTTGAATAATATAAGGGTTTTCCACCGGTTCTTTCTAAAAACTAATCCCCACCATTGATTGTAAGTCGATCAAACGACCAATACTCAATCGCATCGGAGTTTTTCATCGCATGCCTTTGTTTGCCCTCTCCGATCGGCCATTCCCCCGATTCATTCTCCATCGTTGATATAATCTTTAGATCGACGGTTTGCGCTACATCGCATCGCGCAGTTTCAATCACATGCATTTGTTTCTTCCCCCGATCGCCCATCCCTCCGATTCTTTCCCCGCCATTGATCTGATCCTCAGATCGACGACCAGCGCTAAATCGCATCGCATTTTTACATCGATGCCAGTTGAGTGTTGCCTCCGATTGCGATCCTCCAATTGAATCTGGACCGTCCACGTGTCCAGAACGGACGGTCCAAATTCACTCCGACTTGTTCATTTCCCCGCTCTTCTTTAACCTCCTCTAAATAAATCTCCATCGTCGGATGATTTCCATCCAACGACCACGCTCCTCCCCGAAGCCTCCAAAGCAGTTAAACCTAAAAACGTAGGATTTTCTAATATTTAGTGTATTTTGCAGGGATTAATCGTTTTTCAGTTTGTTCGAAAGAAATGCCGAAGGCCGGGAAAGACATTTCCCGTGCCTTTGATTTATCAATGGAGACCATTCGCAAGGGTCGGATTCAACGTTTTATCAATGCTTCATGGGCATTGATGCCTTTAGAGCCCTGCGCGGCCTGCACATCGACAAGACACTGTGTTATTAAATCACCATTTAAAGATTATCAGTGTTAAAATAACAGAGCACAACAGAATAGAAGATTGAAGACAGATTTGGAAATTACGGCTAAGAAAGGTTATCAAAAGCCTAATCCCCCAAATTAAAACACAGTCAATAGAAAATCATAAGTGTTTAATAGACAGGAAGGCCTCCACCGCCTCGTTTGAGGCAAATTGATTCCTCAGCTACCATAAGTGCCAACTGTGCCTCAAAGCATTCAAAACAAAGGCCGAAGTTATTGATCAAATGAAGATATTAGCCTCAGCGCAACCAGAGAGTTACTTCTGCAAGGAACTTAAATGCTAAAAATATCTGCAGAGTTACTCCGAACATGACACAAAGCCTTAAAGTCAATAAAAGCTCCCACCGAGATTAATTCATAAATGTAAAACAGTTAATACAGACAGAATGTTTGTAAACTTCTCCATCGAGCCCCTCAAAGGCCAAGAAGTCTTGAATCTGTATTAATTGTCCTGAGAGATCTTTTATCAAATCTCACCTCCTCATTCTTCTATAAATACTTCTGTAGAAGATGAGAAGTTGGTTGGTTGTTGGTTGATCACTAGTTGTCATATTGAAACTCTCTGAAATAATACATAGTCTGTTGAAGTTGAAGAAGAAATTGAAGTCTTAGAAGCCCTGATGATGTTGTTGCATGCTTGTGACTAAGAAGGCTCTATCATTGGATCTGTTGTACATGTTTACCTCTGCATGTGAATTTTGCCCTGCTGCCTAATTCAAATCCATTTTTAACCTCTACAGTGGCCTAAAATCTCATGACCCTGCTTGATATTACTATCTCCACTCGAAAATCTGCTTTACAATGAATCGGGCCGAGTCCCTAAGAGTTGACTCCCTCCCGCTTTGGCTTCCATATGACCCGAGTCTGAAAACCATAATTCAAAACGAGAAGGGGCCTATTGTTTTAACGATCGAGCGCAATGCTGGCCATCCGATCTGGCTCAAATCAACGGCGCGGCAATCAACTTATATGGAGGGCCCTCGCACAACAGACCGGTGGTATTTCATGGCCCACCGTTTTATTGCCCTCCGATGCAAGTGTAGCCATTGATCTTGTTCTGAGATCGAACGGTCCTGGGTCAATCACAGTCCTGCCCTCAATCGCAATCGGAACTTCAAAAATGTGCCACCCCGGTCTCCCCGCTCCACTTTCCGATTGCGATTTCCGATTTGGGTCCCACCTCCTGCGGTCGTGTCATCATAATTCACAAGTGTACGCCGTGTTCCTCCTCCACCATTCATATGTTCCGGTGATGTGTCATATTTTATGAACCTTTGCCCCGTTCATTCATTGTCGCTCCATTGTATTATGCATTGTCACCCTCTATTTCTCCATTATTTTCATGCGTTTCTGTCACCCTGCATCGTCTCAACATTTCGCCTAGTCCGTATCACCGATTCCATGGCCGCTGTCGTATCCACACCCCCTGTCTCCGAGTCAATTTTCTCTAATGTTTTGCGAGTTTTGCAGGTTTTTAAAACGACTTAGTTGGCGCTTTAACTTGCCGCCTCCGTTGCAAAGATCTGGAGCATACCAAAGGACATATTCTACTGGCGAAATTAAAGAAAGAAGCCGAGGGTAGGTGGGAGAGGTGACCGCCATTAAAGAAGACATAGATATGGATTCTCCGAACCCTCCAGATAAATTCGCCCCGCATTAACGATCCAGGATTCAAATCCAAAGCCAAGGGCCGAGAGTACAGTACAGAAATGCAGATTATTTCAAATCTCTTACGGCAGCAGATTATTTCAAATCTCTTACGGCAGCAGATTTTCCCTCAGCCGCGGGCAATATATTGTATATATTTTATTATTTCTATCTTGTATATAAGGAGATTTTATCCCCCAGCATTTATTTCATGGACAGGTTGTTTATTACAGTCATTAACAGTTAGTCATTCATAGAGTGGGCGCGAATGTTTTCCGCCATTTTATTCAAATTGAGTCATTAATTTTGTTTCAGCTACCTCCTCCTCTAGAATTCTCCATCACTCCTATAAAGACCGAAAAAGAAGACATTGTAGGGGTTCCAGATTTCTATCAGCAGACTGTGCAGTGAAAAGGCTCTTGTATACACCCTGTAATAACTTCTGTATGAAGTTTCAGAGCCCGTAGGGTCTCAGTGAGGAGGGGTTATGACTGTAATGAGGATTCTGGTCTCTGATATCTCACAGTATGTAATTTCTCTTATGTGTTAATACAATATCTCTTTCATGCTATTTGTCTTCTTGTATCATGTTCTAGAATGCGAGTGGCTCACTAGTTTGCAGTAAGGATTCATCCTTGTTGATGCCCTTTCTGGAATTAGTCAAGCACTTTAAATAGGCCTAGTCATGGTATATTGTTCCATGCTCACTCTTTCCATATTTTCTGCTATATTAGTTGCTTGAGGGGGGTGCTTTTAAAACGCCATTGTCATATAAGGATTCGTAAATGGGTGCACCCTTATGTGGTTCTGTTGTGTATCTGGGTATCACTCTCATGCCAACTAATATCTTCTTATGTTTCCTCACTGCACTCATCATCTGATATTTAATTTCTGTGATATATTATCTGAACTGGCCCTCTTTACAGTAAGCGGTCTCTTAACTGTCTGATGCCTTTGTATTGGAGTTTTACTTGATGTTCCTACATTGTTCTTGTCTTTGTACTAGCTTCTGAGAGAGATTGGTCCCATTCAAAACTAATTTCCTTGTTTAGAACAAGAGATAGTAAGCGAGTTCTTGGACTGACAACCCAAACTAAAAGGGCTCCTTGCTATATTAAGATGTCCTAGGCACTGGTCTATGGCAACTCTAGACTGTCTCTAGGGGGGTGACAAAATCATCCACAACATCTTTCTGGCGCCATTGCCGGGGAACGAATTGAAGAATATCTGTTTCCCTGGGTTCGACATCTCATATTCACTCTCTAATCAGGTGAGCACAGAGAGGTGAAGAGTTGCAGATTTCTCACCTTGGCGACTCCACTGGTCTTTATTTGATAAATTTTATTGGAAGTCCTGGCTTCCCGGAAGCCCCATTTGAGGTCGGATACCTCACAGCCGAAAACACCTGTGTCTGACCCGGAGAAGATCTTTCATAAAAGAGTTTGGAAAGAGAAGAAGTCAGTTCGTTCTGAAAACCCTGAATATTCCGTTGAAGATCATCCGCCCTCTTCTTCTCAAGAAGTTAGAACAGAAAAACCCGAGTTTTACTCAGAAACTCCACGTAGAGGAAATACCTGGATTGAAGGAGAATCTCATCCTGCTTTCGAGGCTGAAGAAATTAAAGAGGTCACAGAGGTAGCTGTTGTTAACCGTGAGTTATTCCCATCTACACCTCAGGCTTCTGTGCAATATATTCCCATTGTTATTTATACTCTGCTTCCTCCTACTCCTCTCCCTTCATCTGTATCTCAAATTCTTGTGCAACCCCCGCCTCCCCCAATGGCCAATGTTCCTGCTTTTCTATTAAATAAATATGCTCCTCTGGCCTTGCCCCAAGTGCTAAATGATATGCCACAAGATTACTTGAAGATTTTGCCAAGATTTAATGGTGAGAATGAAGTTGATGCTCAGAAGCACCTCGAGACCTTCTGCTCCTTTGCAGAGAACTTAAATGTTGAGCATCTGGATGTGGTCCTGAGGTTATTTGTGCAATCCCTTGAAGGTGAAGCCAGAAAATGGTTCAAGACATTGGCAAACCATTCAATCACCACCTGGGACCAGATGGAGAACGCTTTTCTCAGGAAGTGGGGAGAAAAGAAAGATCACGGGCAGAGCCTCGTTGAGTTCAATACACTAAAGAAGAAACATAACGAGGGGGTGGTAGAATTTATCAAAAGGTTTAATAAATTATATTTGAACCTTCCTGCTGATATGAAACCTCAACAAGCTGCTGCCAAAATTGTTTTCATAGCAGCTTTTGACTCTGATTTTGGTTTCTCTCTGCGGGAAAGAATGCCTGTCACCCTGGATGATGCTCAGACAGATGCTCTAGAGTTGGAGGCAAACTTTGCTGCCACTGGGAAGTTAAAAGGAAAAATCGAACAAGAAACTAGAAGAAAAGGCAAAGAAGAAGTTTCTACCTCCAATCAAGAAAAGGATTCAGATAAAATGGATGAGATAAGCAAGATGATAAAGAAGATGGTCAAGCTAGAACTGGAAGCTAAAAATGCAGCTCCCGAGAACTATTACAATGCTCCAAACAGAGGATATAATCCTCAGTACAGAAAGCCTCCATTGCAGATATTGCCAAGGGAAGCGAAAGAACAACAAGATCAGGTACCTCATCCCTTGTACCTGGAAGGACCAGCAGATGACTCCACTGAAGATACAGCTTATGGATTAGAGGATTCAAATCTGGCCTTCTCAAATAATGATGATATGGAGTGCCCCCTGCAAGAAGAAGATGAAGAAGCAGAGATTGACCATTACTGCAAGCAATTTGCTGATTTTATGGAAGCGCAATTCAACGTCAAATATGATCTCAGATCCTCAAGGAAGAGGACCAGAACTCAGGAGCAAGAAGAAGAACCACCTCAGAAAGAAGCATCTGCTCAGAAGGAATCAGCAACAAAGAGATGCATAGGAAAAGGTAAGAATCTTCTAAATAATCCCTTGCAGTCTAATGATCAGATTCCCTCTTCTTCTAAAATAGTCAGTCCTCCTAATGCTGAGCCAGCGTCAAAAGAAGTCAAGTCTTCAGTTGAAAATAAGGAGTCGAAATAAATTGCGACAGAAAAGCTCCCATCTGCTTTCAATTTGCAAAAATAACTCGAGAAGATTAAGATTCCTGTCCCTCTAACTGAGTTATTAAAACAACCTGTATATCAGTCTCAAGTTACCTCTTTCATACCCCCTCCTGAACTACCAATTACACCCGATAGTTTAAATCTTCAAGAAGAAAGACCCATGGTAGTCTTTGGTCCACATGTTGAGGAGATAGACCCTTCCACTCCTCCTTTTTATGTGTCCCTAGTTATTCATGACCTGCTGTTACATAACTGCATGTTAGATTCTGGGGATTCCCATAATCTTATGCCTTTGTCTGTCATGGAGCAGCTAGGACTGCAAATTACAAGACCATACAAAGATTTATATTCATTTGATTCTAAAAGAGTAAAATGCTTGGGAATGATTAAATATTTAGCGGTCAATTTGGCTCAAATCCCAGCAAAGAGTGTGGTCATGGACATTTTGGTTGCTGATATCCTAGCTCGCTTTGGCATGCTGCTATCAAGGTCCTGGGGTACAAAGATTGGGGGATCAATCAAATTGGATCTAACATATGCTACTGTCCCAGTCTTTGGAGGTCAAGAAAGGAGGTTATACAGGGAAACTAGATTTGTCAAGATGGTGACTAAGGTTGACTGCTCAGATAATTCCCCAGTTTATAATAAGGAGGGAGACTTTTCATGTTTAATGTTGGAAGAAAATCAGAATTATGCACATGAACCCCTTTTTGGTCAGATTCAAGCTGAGCAGCCTAAAGAAGAGCAGGAATCAGAAATTTGGACTTTACATTTTGATGGAGCTAATTCAAGAGAAGGCAATGGAGCTGGGGTATTGTTGATTTCTCCTACAGGGAAATGGGTACCACTGTCTTTTAAACTGGAGTATGAGGCTACAAACAATGTAGCTGAATATGAAGCACTATTATTGGGACTGCAGACAGCCAAGAATATGGGCATCCAGTGTCTAAAAGTGTTTGGAGACTCTGAGCTGGTGGTAAGGCAGATCAAAAATGAATGTCAAACTAAGCATCCACGGCTCAGAGCATATAGAAACGAAGTATGGGACATGATAGAAAATTTCTTCTCAGCATTTAATATACAGTTCATGCCCCGGGAGCAAAACAGAATAGCAGATTCTCTCGCTGTAGCTGCCAGTACTTTCTGTCCTCCTCAGAATCCGCTTCTAAGATATGAAGTGGAGGTACGGTACAGACCATCCATTCCAGATAATATAAAGCATTGGCAGGTATTCGAAGATGATGAACAAATGAAAAGGTTTATGGAGACTGTGGGAGAATTCTCCAATATTGAGATTGATGATAATGAAGAGGAAGAAGTTGAAAATATTACAGAAAACAAATGGGAAGAAAGAATAGCAGGTAATAAAGTGCTGCAGCTGAAAGGTAATGTTATACCTAGAGGCCTGGTACCTCTAGAAAGATTATTTAATAAAGATGATGTTCCAATGCAGCCAAACAAAGTAGTAGAAGAAGATCAAGTGGGAAATTTGAATCTGGGTACTTCCACTGACCCCAAAATTGTTAAATTATCCAAAAGAGTCCTAGAAGAATACAAAGAAAAGTATTTGAAGTTGTTTCAATCTTACAAAGATGTATTTTCTTGGTCCTATGAGGACCTAAAAACTTTTGATGTAAATGTAATACAGCACAAGATTCCACTGAGGGAAGATGCAAAGCCATACAAGCAGAAGCTCAGACAGATAAACCCCTTGCTGCTTCCCTCAATTGAAAAAGAAGTCAAGAAATTACTGAGGGCCAAGATAATTGTGCCATTAAGGTACTCAGAATGGATAGCAAATCTTGTTCCTGTTCGGAAGAAAAATGGAGAAATAAGGCTATGTGTAGATTTCAGAAATTTGAATAGGGCATCTCTCAAAGATAACTATCCACTGCCTAAGATGGATCACATCCTGCAGAAAGTAGTGCGAGCATCCAGAATGTCAATGATGGATGGATTTTCGGGCTACAATCAGGTAGCTGTGTTCCCAGAAGACCAGAAGAAGACTGCATTCACTACACCATGGGGAACCTTTATGTATGCTAGGATGCCATTCGGATTAATTAATGCAGGAGCTACTTTTCAGAGGGCAATGGACATAGCCTTTGTCGGAGAACAGGACAAGTTCTTGGTGGTGTACCTTGACGATATCACTGTGTTTTCGAAGAATGATGATGAGCATATTGAGCATCTAAGAAGAACTTTTGAAAAATGCAGAAGGTATGGCCTTTCTCTTAACCCTCAAAAATCTTTGTTTGCACTAGATGAGGGAAAACTCTTAGGGCACATTGTGACTAAAGATGGTGTGAAAATTGATCCTAAGAGAGTTGAAGTGATAAACAACATTCCTTTGCCAAGAAATAAGAAAGAAGTACAGGTATTTTTAGGCCGAATTAATTTCTTGAGAAGATTTATTCCTAACTATGCAGAGATAGTTAGGCACATAACCAATATGCTGAAAAAGGAAAATGAAGTAAAATGGTCCCAGAAGTCTAGAGATGCATTCACAAGGATAAAACGGGCATTTGCTGAAGCTCCTATGCTAGCAGGGCCAGATTACAAAAAGCCATTTATGATTTTCTCATTTGCTTCACCTCATACAATTGCTGGAGTGTTATTGCATAAAAATGAAGAGGGATATGAACAGCCTATAGCTTTCTTCAGTCAAGTGCTTTATGACGCTGAATTGAAATACAATATACTGGAGAAGCAGGCATATGCCCTGGTAAAGTCCCTTAAAGCTTTCAGAGTTTATATTTTGCAATCTCACATTACAGCTTATGTCCCTGCAGCAGCAGTCAAAGATATTCTGGTTCAGGGAGACAGCGAAGGTAGAAGGGGAAGATGGATTGCAAAAATCCAAGAGTATGATTTGGATATAAGGCCTACTAAGTTGGTAAAAGGACAGGGACTTGCCAAGATGTTATCTGAATCAAATCATCAAGCTTTGGGCATTAATCTGTCTGTGATAGCAAATGAAGAATCAGAAAAAGAAGAAGAGCAACATGGACTAGAGATGGCCACTCAAAAGATACATGTGAAATATCTAACTAGTCCTTGGTATAAAGAAATAGTTGAATATCTGTTAACACTTAGCTGTCCTCCAGGATGTGACAAGGTGAAATACAGAGCTGTAAGGATGAAATCTCAGAAATATGCAATTGCCAATGGGCAGCTTTATTGGAGAGACCCTCTAGGCATATTACTTTTATGCCTCACAGAAATGAAGTGCAAAATGTAATGACAGAATTTCATGAGGGGATATGTGGAGGAAATTACAGCTGGAGGGCTACAACACATAAAATTTTGAGAGCTGGTTTCTACTGGCCAAAGTTGTATTCAGATACTTTTGCTTGGGTCAGAGCATGTGACAAATGCCAAAGATTTGCAGAAAGACAGAAATTAGCAGCATTGCCCCTGATTCCTATTCATGTAAATGAACCATTTCAGAAATGGGGATTAGACTTTATAGGAGAGATACATCCCCCATCAAGTGGCCAACATAAATGGATATTGACAGCCACAGACTATTTTACAAAATGGGTGGAAGCCATACCTACAAGAAATGCTACAAATGTTGTAATCATGAGGTTTATAGAAGATAATATCATATCTAGGTTTGGCTGTCCTGCAAGAATTGTAACTGACAATGCACAGGCTTTCAAGTCTGCCAGGTTCGTAAAATTCTGCCAAAGATATAACATCATCCTGACTCATTCTACAGCATACTATCCACAGGGAAACGGTCTAGCAGAGTCATCCAATAAAACCCTGGTGAGAGCCCTGAAGAAGACAATAGCTGAAAATCAGAAAAACTGGGACTCTCAATTAAAGTTTGCTCTATGGGAAAATAGGATAACCAGCAAAAGAGCAACAGGGAAGTCACCCTATGAGCTGGTGTATGGACGGGCTGCAGTGTTTCCTTTGCAATTGGCATTGCCAGTGGCACGTTTTATGCAGGAAAACCAGGAAGAACCAGATGGCATGATCCGAAGAATTAATCAGCCGGTAGAATTGGAGGAAACAAGGAACCAGGTAGATCAGAGATTGATAGAATACCAGGAAAAAATGAAGGATGTCTTTGATCAGCACGCAAAGGATAGGAATTTTCAAGTTGGAGACCTGGTTCTTAGATGGGATATTCGCAGAGCAGAAAAGGGCAAGCATACTAAATTTGATCTATTGTGGTTCGGGCCATTCAAAATAGTGAAGCTGGGAAGAAACAACACCTTTTCTTTAGAAAATCTACATGGTGATTTGTTGGATGCACCCGTGAATGGTCAGTTCCTCAAGCCTTATTTTCAATTCTGACCCAGGCTGGGAATACCTGATTGTATATATTGTATATAGTTTGTTTGGCTTTTATTTTTATAAAGGAAAAGAATGCTGATAATTACTTGAAGTAAGAACCGCAGGGGAATTGAAAAATAAGATGAAATATTTAATGGTCTGTGTGTTCTCGACATGCCCGAGGACGAACATGTCGTCCCCAGATGGAGCCGATGTTGTACATGTTTACCTCTGCCTGTGAATTTTGCCCTGCTTCCTAATTCAAATCCATTTTTAACCTCTGCAGTGGCCTAAAATCTCATGACCCTGCTTGATATTACTATCTCCGCCCGAAAATCTGCTTTACAATGGTTAAAAACCCAAATTTAAATAAATCGGGCCGAGTCCCTAAGAGTTTGACTCCCTCCCGCTTTGGCTTCCATATGACCCGAGTCTGAAAACCATAATTCAAAACGAAAAGGGGCCTATTGTTTTAACGATCGGGCGCAATGCTAGCCGTCCGATCTGGCTCAAATCAACGGCGCGGCAATCAACTTATATGGAGGGCCCGCGCACAACAGACCGGCGGTATTTCATGACCCATTGTTTTATTGCCCTCCGATGCAAGTGTAGCCGTTGATCTTGTTTTGAGATCGAACGGCCCTGAGTCAATCGCAGTCCTGCCCTCAATCGCAATCGGAACTTCCAAAATGTGCCACCCCGGTCTCCCCGCTCCACTTTCCGATTGCGATTTCCGATTTGGGTCCCACCTCCTGCGGTCGTGTCATCATAATTCACAAGTGTACGCCGTGTTCCTCCTCCACCATTCATATGTTCCGTTGATGTGTCATATTTTATGAACCTTTGCCCCGTTCATTCATTGTCGCTCCATTGTATTCTGCATTGTCACCCTCCATTTCTCCATTATTTTCATGTGTTTCCTGTCACCCTGCATCGTCTCAACATTTCGCCTAGTCCGTGTCACCGCTTCCATGGCCGCTGTCGTATCCACACTCCCTGCCTTCGAGTCAATTTTCTCTAATGTTTTGCGGGTCTTGCAGGTTTTAAAACGACTTAGTAGGCGCTTTAACTTGCTGCCTCCATTGCAAAGATCAGGAGCATACCAAAGGACTTTTCCTGCTGGCGAAATTAAAGGAAGAAGCCGAGGGTAGGTGGGAGAGGTGACCGCCATTAAAGAAGACACAGATATGGATTCTCAGAACCCTCCAGATAAATTCGCCCCACATTAAAGATCCAGGATTCAAATCCAGAGCCAAGGGCCGAGAGTACAGTACAGAAATGCAGATTATTTCAAATCTCTTACGGCAGCAGATTTTCCCTCAGCCACGGGCAACATATTGTATATATTTTATTATTTCTATCTTGTATATAAGGAGATTTTTATCTCCCAGCATTTATTTCCATAGACAGGTTGTCTAGTACAGTCATTTACAATTAGTCATTCGTAGAGTGGGCGCGAATGTTTTCCGCCATCTGATTCAAAATAAGTCATTAAATGTCTCCTATCTGCCCCCTCCTCTAGAATTCTCCATCATTCCTATAAAGACCAAAAAAGAAGACATTGTAAGGGTTCCAGATTTCTATCAGCGGACTGTGCAGTGAAAAGGCTCTCGTATACATCCTGTAATAACTTCTGTATGAAGCTTCAGAGCCCGTAGGG
Source organism: Pinus albicaulis (assembly GCA_034641835.2). Lineage (NCBI taxonomy): Eukaryota > Viridiplantae > Streptophyta > Pinopsida > Pinales > Pinaceae > Pinus > Pinus albicaulis. The sequence continues at coordinate 465,376,800 of CM076569.1, read as the reverse complement.
TCTCAGTGAGGAGGGGTTATGACTGTAATGAGGATTCTGGTCTTTGGTATCTCACAGTATGTAATTTCTCTCATGTGTTAATATAATATCTCTTTCATGCTATTTGTCTTCTTGTATCATGTTCTAGAATGCGAGTGGCTCACTAGTTTGCAGTAAGGATTCATCCTTGTTGATGCCCTTTCTGGAATTAGTCAAGCGCTTTAAATAGGCCTAGTCATGGTATAATGTTCCATGTTCACTCTTTCCATATTTTCTGCTATATTAGTTGCTTGAGGAGGGTGCTTTTAAAACGCCATTGTCATATAAGGATTCGTAAATTGGTGCGCCCTTATATGGTTCTGTTGTGTATCTGGGTATCAGTCTCATGCCGGCTAATATCTTCTTATGTTTCCTCACTGCACTCACTTCCTGATATCTGATTTCTGTGATATATTATTTGAATCGGCCCTCTTTACAGTAAGCGGTCTCTTAACTGTCTGATGCCTTTGTATTGGAGTTTTACTTGATGTTCCTACATTGTTCTTGTCTTTGTACTAGCTTCTGAGAGAGATTGGTCCCATTCAAAATATTTTCCTTGTTTAGAACAAAAGATAGTAAGCGAGCTCTTGGACTGACAACCCAAACTAAAAGGGCTCCTTGCTATATTAAGATGTCCTAGGCACTGGTCTATGGCAACTCTAGGCTGTCTCTAGGGGGGTGAAAAAATCATCCACAACAGGATCCATGAAGCTTGGTTGTTGGTGAAGTATTCTGAACTGTTAAATGTTTTTTCCCTTGTTTTCATTATGCTCCATAATTTCTTACTACAGTAGGCTGAAAGTTTTAGGCTAAGAAATGGCTCCTGGAAGCACCTTAGACCTGTTCACCCTTCACTGTTGGATGTTTTCTTCTGCTGAAGTATTTTAGAGGCTTTAAACCTTCTCTTTAGTCTTCATGCTCGTTTATTTCCTTGATAGTTCAAATAGTTGGTTTCAGCATGTTATGGTTCTCCCTGCTTGTCTGCCATCACTTGAAAGCCGTTATTGAAGTCTCCCTTCGAAGTACCATTGTCTTAAGTTAACCAAAGAGGTCGGTTTTGATCTTACCTTTTGCCCCTGCTTAAACAGTTGTTTTGAAGGTCTTTATAATTGTAATCATAGATGTGTTAGGTGTTCCTTCTTCTATGACTGCAATTATCAGTGAATCTTTTATGTTTTCTAAGTCATTTGAAATAAAATCTTTGAGGAAATAGGGTGTTCCCCAAATCTTATATTTCATTTTAAAAGTTGTTTTGGAATCTTTGTTTTCTTAAAGGTGTGATTTGTAGAATTCATGGTTAGCCCTGTCTATCAGAAAGCTCTTTATTGTTCAAATTGTGTTTCCCAATTCCCTTTGTTGAGAATTAAACTTCTCTTTCCAAATCATTGATGTCCATCTCATTCCGAAAACCAAAGGATCCTGTGGCCAAGTTAGATTTTCCCTATCATATCCCATATCCATTGATGAGTATGTTATGACCTCTTTTTGAATCCATTGCCCAATGAACCAAATGTTCCTTCATTCTATATATCTTTCCTAGGTCTTTCATGTTCTGTTGTATCAATCCAACCAAACAAATAAAAAAACACCTGCACTTAATAAGTAGTCTAAAACCAATACTCTAAGCACACAAGATAAACCTTTGCAAACAAACATTTGAGAGATCCCTCTCTGAGAATAGGAGGACTAGATCCCGGAACTCTAAAGATTGGTTCTGATGTTGCCTTGTCTTTTGATTTGCCAAACTATCAAAACACGGGACACCAACATAATGGCGATCACGGTGGGACCTACTGAGAATACGGTGGTTTGAAAACCCTTCTTCAAACTTTTTAGGCCCAGTATAACATAAGTAACCTTCTTCAAGCACTACTTAACAAATGGTAATCATGATAGGACTTAATTGAATCAGTGACAAACTAAGTAACCCTTAAGATTCTCGTTAGCCCTTATCAAACCTTGAAGGAACCAGTTACCAAGCCATAAGAGCAAATCTATTTGTTTGAACACCTTAGCTAAGTGTGAAATCAGACTTAGAACACTCTCTTAACCTATAAGACCAAAATAACTCAGAAAAACCCAAAAACATTTCAGTTTGGCTTCATAATAAACTTGGTGGTGGACCATAAAACCTTTTACCTCCAAAAGAGCTAAAAATTTCCACCTGGCGACTCCAAAATCCTAAAGAGAGACATTAAGACTCCATTGGGAAGACCCCAAGTCTTTATAGCATCATACAAACTCAATTAGAAGGCTTTAAGATTAAAATTTTCCTTCTTCTAAACAGACCAGTTAACCTCTTAAAGATTGTCATACCTGGTTGAACTTGTCTTGTTTATTTGGGTCTAAAAAACACAGCATAGTGGCTCCTAGCAAGATTCACACTAGAGCCTAACCTGACCCAAACCCACCTGAGATAGTTGAAAACCCAGAAAGTATCCTTAGGAAGTCTCCTAAGATTAAAATTATCAATTGTTTTTAGATCACCCTTGAGAGCTAATTCAGTTCCTGAAAACCTTGCAGCTCTACAAGAAACACATGGTGGTGGACCATTAAACATTTTACCTCCTTAGGAGATAAAAATCCTCCACCCGACGACTCCACACTCTGAGACTCCCAGAAGACCAAATGACTCCACTGGTAGAAGACCCTAAACTCATTGACTAGACACAGTGACCTCTTTCTTGATTTACAAACATGATTCCAAGAATACAACGAAGATATGCCCCAATGAGTAGAAATCATATCCCTGGGTTTCCACATAAGATGCCCCAGGTGAATTGGGATGAAAACCTGCTTGTTTTTCAAGGTGAAAAGTTTGATGACCCTTTATTACATCTTATCAAATTTCACATACGTGTATGGAGGTTGAAATTTGAATGGCATGAAGACTACCTAATGAAAGTTTTCATGTTAACATTAGAAGTAAAAGCTAGGGATTGGTACGAATGCTTAGGATCTAGTAGTTTGTTTTCTTTAAGAGACCTTGAATATGTGTTCTATGAGAAATATAAAGAAAACACTACATCATTATCATTGGGTGCAATATATTATGATCCATAACAAAACATCACCCAACACATTATAGATAATGAGGAATCTTTGGAAGAGATGCATCCTGAAGATCTTTTAACAGCCATTCATGAGTTTAATCTCCTATTGAAAAATTTTAAGAACATAGCTGAATCAGTTGAGGAAGAGATGATCCAAGCAGTAAAGAACATTCCTCAAGATATCCCTGAAAACTCAAAAATGGATTCATCATCCCTTATAGCCGAGGCTCAAGAAGACATCCAGCCTCAAAGTCAGTCTTTGTTAGGTCCCTATATTACTAGTATAGTCCCTTCTTGTTGTTAGTGTAACCCCCTTATTGTTATTATTGTACCCTTGTAACCCCCATATTTTTATTATTGTGCCCTTAAATTATTATTGTTAGGTCGGCTAGGATTGCATTGTGGCCCACTAGGATTACATTATGGCCCCATGGACTCCTATATATAGAAAGGAGGTTTTGTAAATTGTATCATCCAAGAATTGTTCATTTATGTAATGTATTGGAGGATTCCCCCCCGAAGTGGCTCCTTTATAAGGCGTTGATATCTCTTTTCTTCTCTTTTTGGAGCTGGTTACACAACATTTGGTATCAGAGATTTGGATTCTAGGGTTTCGCTGCTCCAAACAGGTCATCGTGGAATTTTCACTATAACTTTTTTTCTACGATGTTTCAGAATCTGAAATTTTTAGGGTGCGAAGCCGAAATCCTGAGGAAGATTGTCTAAAAATTTCAGAGCTTGGTTCACAATATTTTCGGAGATATGATCTGTGGAACTTAGGTATTTTTTCAGGCTCCTAAACAGGTCATCGTGGCATTTGCGCTATAAATTTTTTTCTACGAAGGTTCAGAATCTGAAATTCGTATGGTGCGAAGCTGAAATCCTGAGGAAATTTGTCAAAAAATTTCAGATCTTGGTTCTTAATATTTTTGGAGATATGATCTGTGGAAGGTAGTGCTTTTTCAGGCTCCTGAATTGCATCTCAAAGAGGTGATCGTGGGAAAAGTTCAATAACTCTCTCTCTGGGCATTAGATTGAAGTGCCGTAAAAAGCGGTCGCAAGTAAACAGACTGAAGTTTCTTGGCTATTAATTTCAGATACAAAGGACGAAATAATGACACGTGGCAAGTCGTACAAATTCGCTCTACTGAACCAGTCCATAATTAGGTCATTGTGGGAGATTGGACACAACTTTGTCTTGGAGAATCCAAATCAGGTCAGACCTGTGGCATTCAAAATATAATTCAGAGGGATACTTCAGTGCTGAATTTCAGATATTGAAGATCGAAAATAACAGAGATAATACAATTTCAATATCGAGCTCCTCAAAGCAAGTAAAAGGTGTGTATTTTTTTTTCCAAATTGCATAAGTCTTGTTTGAAGAATCAATTTGAATTGATTGAAAGGGCCTATTGTAGAATAGATATCAATATTGAAGTATAAAATGGCCCCTAAAAATAATTCAACACCCATTAAGCCTTTGGAAAGCTCTACAATGACTCATGAAGATGAAGAATGGCAACATGACATATCAAAATTACAAGAGCAAGTGCAACAAATTTCGCTCTCACAAAGAGCAACAAAAAATGACATGGAAGTTTTGAAGAAAGGCGTGGAAACTAAGATGGATGGTTTGAGGAAAGGCGTGGAATCTAAGATAGATGGCATGGAATCTAAGATAGATGGCATGGAAGCTGGCATGGAAGCTAAGATGGATGACATGAAAGACAACATGGAAAACAACATGAAAAACATGAAGAATGATCTAAAAGTAGACATCGAAGATTTGACCAAGTTGATACAAGAAATGTTTCCTAATGGTGAAAAGATAGTAGAATAACCTCATGATGAGAACAAAATAAATGTTAATCGTGATTTCATAAACTCTAATGTTGGCAGGAAGAACCACCATATTCCAAAAATGGATATGAGGAAGTTTGATGGAAAGGATCCTGTAACATGGATACTACGGATGGAGCAATATTTTGATCTCCATAATGTGCAAAACACACAAAAGGTACGCATTGCAACTTTACATTTAGAACAAAATACATTTGTATGGTATCGATGGCTTTGCTCCCGTAAAAAAATTGTCACTTGGTCAATTTTTACAGAGGAAATGATAGCACATTATGAGGATACAAAGAAGAACACCTTCTTTAGCCAATTGATAAATCTCAAACAAAAGGGTTTAGTGGGGCAACACATTGAGGACTTCCAAATATTGAATATAAGGTAACTAATATTCCACAAGAGCATAGGATTGATCTCTTCATAGGCACTTTAAAGGATAGCATCCAACATGAAGTTCATGTTTTTGAACCCGATTCATTGGAGATGGCATTCAGGTTGGCAAGAAAATTTGAATGTAAAATTATGGCGACAAGGAAGCCTACCACTCAATTCTATAAAGAAGGAAGTGTTGCTACACCTAGATTTCCACAACCTACAAGGTTGACACCAAAACAATTGGAAGAAAAAAGAGCAAAAGGGCTTTGCTACAGTTGTGATAGCAAATACACTAAAGGTCATAAGTGTGCTGAGAAGAAATTATTTTACATAGATTGTGAAGAGGAAGAAGAAAATGAACAAGAAGAGGATATACACCGGGAACTAGCCCTAAAAGAGGAAGAAATGAATCGGACCATATCGTGTAATGCACTGGTAGGAATTACCACTCCTCAAACTCTCAAGATAGAAGGAAAAATCAACAAGAAAAAGGTAATAGTGTTGATTGATTCAGGTAGCACCCATAATTTTATTCATTGTAAGGTAGCCAAGGAATTAAATTGTTTCCTATACCCAGCACCAGAATGCCAAGTGATGGTTGCAAATGGAGGAACTATAATTTGCTCTGGGAAATGCCATAATATCAAGCTAACCATGGGGGAATATGTATTGACTAGTCCAATGCTTTCCATTCCTATGGGAGGTGCTGATGTTGTACTAGGAGTACAATGGTTACAATCATTAGGGACGGTAGCTTTTAATTTTCAAGAACTTTTCTTGAAATTTTTTTCAGAAGGAAAGGAAGTCGAATTACGGGGTATTGAAGGGAAGCAGGGAAGGATAATAAGCTCTAATGTCATGACAAAGCTTCTAAAGAAAGAACAACGAGGCGTAATTGCACAATTATGCTCACTAGAAGTTCCGACATCAAAATCATCTATTTCTGCAGATCTCCAACAAGTCTTGGACAATCATTCCAAGGTGTTTGAAACTCCCCAAGGACTCCCACCTATTCGTGATCATGATCATGCTATTCATTTGATTCCAGGAAGTGTTCCTCCAAACATCAGGCCTTATAGATATCCTTACTTCCAAAAGAGCGAAATTGAACGTATGATTGCAGAAATGTTAGAGGCGGTATAATTCAACCTAGTCAAAGTTCTTTCTCTGCTCCTGTAGTATTGGTACACAAGAAGGATGGATCATGGCGAATGTGTCCGGATTATAGGGAGCTAAATAAGCTCACCATTAAAGATAAATTTCCCATTCCTGTGATTGATGAATTATTGGATGAATTACATGGAGCAATTTATTTTACCAAGTTGGATCTTCGTTCGGGATATCATCAAATTAGAATGAAGACTGAAGATATTCCAAAAATAGCATTTCGAACTCATGAGGGTCATTATGAATTTTTGGTCATGCATTTTGGCCTTACCAATGCACCTTCTACATTTCAAGGGTCGATGAATCCATTTTCAAACCCTTCCTTAGAAAATTTGTGCTAGTATTTTTTGATGATATACTAATCTACAGCAGGTCTTGGAAGGATCATGTTGAACATGTTGAAAGGGTGCTCAAACTATTGCAGGAGAAACAATTATATGCAAAAAAGTCCAAATGTTTCTTTGGAGTACAAGAGGTGGAATATCTGGGTCATATTGTATCTCACGAGGGTGTTAAAGTGGACCCTAACAAAATTAAAGCCATTAAGGAATGGAAAGTTCCCACAACCATAAAGCAGTTGCGAGGATTTCTCGGGTTAACAGGGTATTATCGCAAGTTTGTTAAGAATTATGGGAGAATAGCAGCACCTCTAACAACATTATAGAAGAAAGATGCATTTTCATGGACTCCTGAAGCAACTAAGGCCTTTGAACGTCTTAAAGAGGCAATGTGCCTAGCACCGGTCTTAGCTACACCAGACTTCACAAAAACCTTTGTTGTGGAATGTGATGCCTCAGGAAATGGAATTGGTGCAGTTTTAATGCAGGAAGGAAGACCCATTGCTTTTGAAAGTCGTCCAATCAAAGAAAAGTATTTACAGAAACCTATTTATGAGAAGGAAATGTTAGCAATACTACATGCACTAAAGAAATGGCGAACTTACCTAATGGGAAGACACTTCAAGGTAAAAACTGATCATGATAGTCTTAAACACTTTTGGAACAAAGACTATCGTCAGAAGAACAACAAAAATGGGTCACAAAGATGTTGGGTTACGACTTTGAAATAATCTACAAAAAAGGAAAGCTGAATGTTGTTGCAGATGCACTCTCAAGAAAGAATGAAGAGGTGGAAACATTGCTTTGTGCCATTTCTATTATCCAACCAGATTGGATAACTGAAGCAAGAGATGAATGGAAGAAGGACAAAGATGTATGGATACTCATTCAAAAGTTGCAGCAAGATCCTAGTACATCTGATACATTTAGTTGGAAAAATGATTCCTTATGGTACAAAAATCGCTTATATCTTTGTAAGAATTCCCAACTAAAACAAAAGATTCTTCTGGAATTGCACACTTCTCCTTTAGGAGGACACTCAGGATTTCTAAAAACTTACCACAGGGTGAAGAAAGAATTTTTTTGGGATGGCCTTAAATCTGATATTCAAAAGTTTGTGGCGGAATGTTTGGTTTGCCAGCAGAATAAAGTTGAGACAATTAAGACCCCGGGACTTCTACAACCTTTATCCATTCCAAGTCAACGTTGGGAGGAGATTTCAATGGATTTTATCACGGGTTTACCTAAGTCCGAAGGAAAGAGTGTCATCATGGTGGTAGTTGATAGACTTACCAAGTATGCACACTTTTGTGCATTATCTCATCCATTTATAGCAAGTACAGTTGCTACTACATTTATGGACAGAATTCAAAAGCTACATGGAAGCCCAAGGGTTATTGTGAGCGACAGAGATCCCATTTTTACTGGAAATTTTTGGACGGAGTTATTTTCTTGTTTGGGTACTCAATTAGCTCATAGCTCATCTTATTATCCTCAATCTGATGGTCAAACTGAGATAGTAAATAAATGTTTGGAAGGATATCTTTGTTGTTTTGTATCTGATAAACAAACACAATGGGTCAAGTGGTTACCTCTCGCTGAATGGTGGTATAACACTTCCTTCCATACTGCAGCAAAAATGACCCCATTTATGGCACTTTATGGATATCATCCACAATCGATCACATCATCTTTAAGGGAAAATTCGAAGGTTCAAGCAGTGGAAGATCACATCGAGCATCAGCAAGAAGTTCTCCAACTCTTAAAGGATAACCTGAATTTGGCACAAAATCGAATGAAAAAACAGGTAGATCAACATCGCAGCGAGAGAAGTTTTGATGTAGGAGATTGGTATTTTTACGGCTACAACCATACAAACAAATGTCCCTCAAGCAAGCAAAGAAGGATAATAAATTATCGCCAAAGTACTATGGTCCTTACAAGGTGTTGGAAAAGATTGGTACTATGGCATACAAATTGGAGCTTCCTGCTTCTTCGCGAGTACATCCAGTTTTCCATGTTTCGTGCTTAAAGAAGGTTATAGGTGAAAATATTCCAGTTCAAACAATATTGCTAGAACTTGATGAGGAAGGAAAAATCATATTGGAACCCGAAGCGGTCACGGAGACAAGAACTCGACAACTATGGAATCGATCAATTTCAGAGTATCTCATCAAGTGGAAGAACTTACCCACTGAAGATTCTACATGGGAGGATGAGAATTTTATACAGAAGCACCCAGAGCTACTCAAGCGTTGAGGACAACCCTTTTTTGAAGGAGAGGGGCATGTTAGGTCCCTATATTACTAGTATAGTCCCTTCTTGTTGTTAGTGTAACCCCCTTATTGTTATTATTGTACCCTTGTAACCCCCATTTTGTTATTATTGTGCCCTTAAATTATTATTGTTAGGTCGGCTAGGATTACATTGTGGCCCACTTGGATTACATTATGGCCCCATGGACTCCTATATATAGAAAGGAGGTTTTGTAAATTGTATCATCCAAGAATTGTTCATTTATGTAATGTATTGGAGGTTTCCCCCTCGAAGTGGCTCATTTCTAAGGCGTTGATATCTCTTTTCTTCTCTTTTTGGAGCTAGTTACACAACAGTCTTCGCAAGAGACAGAGAACTGTTGTACTCCTGTTCAAAGGAATGTAGAAACAGCCTTCCCTTTGACAGAAAAAGAGGTAGATCAAACTATTTATAAATAGTCAGCCTCTGGAACTTTCTGCAAAACAAACACTCTTGCCCATTTACATAGAGAACTTTGTTGTACAGATTTAGAAAGTTCTTTTGTAGATCATAATGAAGAAGGACCTACTGATAACCCAGTATGTTTGATTGGTATTATTACTTATATTCGTGATTCTCCTAACTTTGATCTATCTAGTGATGATGCTTCCCAAACAAAGATTAATTTTGCAGGATCATCATTAGCAGATTTATGGGAGGAAGATCAATTCCTTCAAAGAAGTAATGAGCCAGTGCAGACTATTTATGATACTGATGATGAAAATTTTCAAAGCCTAGAAGTGAGTGAAGATTCATTGGATCTTTGCTTTGCTTCTTCTCAGATCATCATTAATAATTTCCATATAATTGGGACTTAGCAGACTTTCGGCTCAAAGGATGAGGAGGAAAGAAACAAAGAATTTTTTGAGCAAGCTGAAATCAAGGAGCCTTCTCTTGAAAAAGAGGAAGCAATTGAACATACCCCTGCTCAAGAATATAATAACCTCCTCATAGAGTACAGTCCACTAAACCAGAGCTTACCAGCGCTACAAGAGGACAATACTGCCAAATATGATGAGTCCTCCAGTTCAGATGATGAAGAAGAGGGAGGGAAACAAATAGAATACTGTCCTACTGAGGATATACCATCTTCTCAAGAAGAATCTTCTTCCTTTTCTGTCAAGAATGATGAAGCTTCCAAGCAAATTTCTGAAGATATACTCCTCAAATCTGAAGCCTTGGAAGCAGACAATCCACCAGACATGGAGGACCAAGAAGAAGAGAATCTTCATCTTTTCTTTGTTGATCCTATGGAAGAGTGTGTGGAAATCCCAACTGGATCAAATTATCAAACAGTGACCTTTTGCAAGAGCCAGAGACATGAAAAGTTGTCGCCTTCTGTGATAGCCTTGATATTGAAGGTTAGTCTTCAATATGTTCTATGTATACCTCTGACAAGCAGCCATAGTTTCTTCTTCTTCTTGACATTACTCAGCTGGATGCATTGGCACTTTTGTATCATATGAATATGTAAATACTCCATGTTTAGAATAGGTTAGATAGGAATTTCGATAAAGCTCAACCTTTGAGAATTTAGTTAGTTGTTGTTTTCTATTTTAAAGAATACAAAGGAACAAAAATACAAAAACAAAGAAAGAATGAAAAGAGGGTAGATTGTGAAAACCAGAAAGGTATAGCCCCATACCAAAAAAGAGAAACAAATTCTGAAAGTGTGCAAGCTTAAATATCACTCCTACAAAACACACTTCTAGTTAGTCAAACAGCCTAATCTTGACTAATGAGCTTTAAATTTTTTGCTGATAGGATAGTGAATTCGATTTGCCAAACTGTTTAATCTTGGCTTATCAGTAGGTAGATTAGGCTAGAAATTAAAGGTTCAAACACGCTCAAAATCTGAACCTAAGTTCCCAAACAAAGAATGACTCACATCTTTTTTAAATTTCTGAGTCAAAACAGGGTAAAACTGGTTCTAATCATCTCAAAACCTGAACCAGATAACAAAGGAAAAACAACACAAACAAGCTTAAAAACAGAGCTGAAGAAAAGAGAAGGATGTTCTTAAAACTTTCAGATCTTAAAGCCTTCTTCATTTTGATTTAATTTTTTGAAAATAATAATCTATGTGCAGCCTGTTTTTATGCCATAGATCAGCACCAAGTTAGACCATTCAATCTTGACTTGTATTCTTTTTAAATTTTCTGCTTTAGAAATTAGAAGAATAAAAATCTGTTAGACTGTTTAATCCTAACAGATTAGTAGATTAGGTAGAGAAGCATATGGGCTCAACTGTTTAATCTGAGTCCATGGAGAAATAAGAAGTAGAACTAGATTAGACTTTTTGCTTTCAAAAAGAATAAAATGTTGAAAGAGAGTTTGCCAATCCAAGTGCACTCTAAAGGAAGACAAAATGTTAGATCAATAGGATGGGGTAGGTGGAGAGCTTGTTGATAAAAGAACCATTGTTTTTATAGCTGCTAATATGTTTTCAAAAAGAAGATCATTTAAGCAAAGGAAAGCAACCCAATGGATGAGGCATAGGTCAGCCTCCCAGAGAATTCAAGTTTGAAGTTCTTGATGCCTTCAAGAAGGCACCATCCCCAAGTGGAGCCACTGTTAGCCACCTATAAAATTTGTTATAGCAAAAGGTGGCTAAGACTTTTTTGAGCCTTCAAGGAACAAATTTTATTGCTAAAAATTGTTGGCTCTTGAAGACTCTTGAAGGCCTCATACCTCTGTTCAAAATCTTCATTGTTGTTGCCTTTTATACTCAGAAAATTCTGCTGATTCCAAGAGAAATACTGTTGAAAAGCCATCATTTTCCCCCCTCTACCACTCAAAACTAACCTTCATTTGCTCCCCTTTTTCTCCATAAAACTCCTCTATTTTCATGATTCCTCTTTTTCCATTCATGAAAATCACCTCTACATAGTTTAAAACTCATTTTTAAACTATACCGAAACCCCCAAATCCATTCCTGATCCGTTTTTTCCTTTGTAAATACAAAAACCCATCTATCCAAAGTTTTGATCTAAAAATCCAAAGTCACGTGTTAATATAAATGGGTAGATTAAAAAGACCCGATCGCGCAATCGCATCGGAAAAATACAAATGGGTTGATTGAAAAGGTCGCATCAAACTTTCCGATGCGATTAGGGCTTATACTTATAAACTCCACCCCCCCGCCTCTTTATTACATATGACTTTCACCCGGGACCAAGTGTTAAAGATCCCAAGGCGCTTATCGCATCGGGAAATTTTAATGGGTAGTTTAAAAAGACCAAGCCCGAGGCTCCAATTGCGATTGGCTCTTTTGAATATATATGCCCCGGGCCCATCATATTCTATAAACCCATGGCCCCGCAAACGGGCGCCTTTTCATATATATATTTTTCCGCCCCGATCCACCAAAACCTTTGTTTTATTTAAATTTTTGGGGTTTTTGAATAATATAAGGGTTTTCCGCCAGTTCTTTCTAAAAACTAATCCCCGCCATTGATCGTAAGTCAATCAAACGGCCAGTACTCAATCGCATCAGATATTTTCATCGCATGCCTTTGTTTTCCCCCTCCGATCGGCCATTCCCCCTATTCATTCTCCACCGTTGATCTAATCTTTAGATCGACGGTCTGCACTAGATCACATCGTGCAGTTTCAATCGCATGCATTTGTTTCTTCCCCCGATCGCCCATCCCTCCGATTATTTCCCCATCGTTGATCTGTTCCTCAAATCGACGGCCAGCGCTAAATCGCATCGCATTTTTACATCGGCGCCAGTTGAGTGTTGCCTCCGATTGTGATCCTCCGATTGAATCTGGACCGTCCACGTGTCCAGAACGGACGGTCCAAAATCACTCCGACTTGTTCATTTCCCTGCTCTTCTTTAACCTCCTCTAAATAAATCTCCACCGTCGGATGATTGCCATCCAACGACCACGCTCCTCCCCGAAGCCTCCAAAGCAGTTAAACCTAAAAACGTAGGATTTTCTAATATTTAGTGTATTTTGTAGGGATTAATGATTTTTCCATTTGTTCGAAAGAAATGCCGAAGGCCGGGAAATATGTTTCCCGTGCCTTTGATTTATCAATGGAGAATATTCGCAAGGGTCAAATTCAACGTTTTATCAATGCTTCATGGGCATTGATGCCTTTAGAGCCCTGCGCGGCCTGCACATCGACAAGACACTGTGTTATTAAATCACCATTTAAAGAGTATCAGTGTTAAAATAATAGAGCACAACAGAATAGAAGATTGAAGACAGATTTGGAAATTACGGCTAAGAAAGGTTATCAAAAGCTTAATCCCCCAAATTAAAAAACAGTCAATAGAAAATCATAAGTGTTTAACAGACAGGAAGGCCTCCACCGCCTCGTTTGAGGTGAATTGATTCCTCAACTACCATAAGTGCCACCTGTGCCTCAAAGCATTCAAAACAGAGGCCGAAGTTATTGATCAAATGAATATATTAGCCTCAGTGCAGCCAGAGAGTAACTTCTGCAAGGAACTTAAATGCTAAAAATATCTGCAGAGTTACTTCGAACATGACACAAAGCCTTAAAGTCAATAAAAGCTCCCACCAAGCTTAATTCATAAATGTAAAACAATTAATACAAACAGAATGTTTGTAAACTTCTCCATCGAGCCCCTCAAAGGCCGAGAAGTCTTGAATCTGTATTAATTGTCCTGAGAGATCTTTTATCAGATCTCACCTCCTCATTCTTCTATAAATATTTCTGTAGAAGATGAGAAGTTGGTTGGTTGTTGGTTGATCACTAGTCATAATATTGAAACTCTCTGAAATAATACATAGTTTGTTGAAATTGAAGAAGAAATTGAAGTCTTGGAAGCCCTAATGATGTTGTTGCATGCTTGTGACTGAGAAGGCTCTATCATTGGATCCATGAGCTTGGCTGTTGGTGAAGTATTCTGAACTGTTTAATGTTTTTCCCTTGTTTTCATTATGTTCCATAACTTCTTACTACAATAGGTTGAAAGTTTTAGGCTAAGAAATGACTCCTGGAAGCACCTTAGACCTGTTCATCCTTCACTGTTTTCTGTTTTCTTCTACTGAAGTATTTTAGAGTCTTTAATCTCTCTCTTTAGTCTTCATGCTCGTTTATTTCCTTGATAGTTCGAATAGTTGGTTTCAGCATGATTTATAGTTTTCCCTGCTTTTCTGCTGCCACTTAAAAACTGTTATTGAAGTCTCCCTTTGAAGTTTCTTGTTTACAGTGAATCAAGGAGGTCTATTCCGATCTTGCCCTTTGTCCTTGCTTAAACAATTGCCTTGAAGGTCTTTATAGTTGTAATCATAGATGTGTTAGGTGTTCCCTCTTCTATGACCGCAATTATCAATGAATCTTTTATGTTTTCTAAGTCATTTGAAATAAAATCTTTGAGGAAATAGGGTGTTCCCCGAATCTTAGATTTCATTTTAAAAGTTGTTTTGGAATCATTGTTTGCTTAAAGGTTTGATTTGTAGAATTCATGGTTAGCCCTGTCTATCAGAAAGCTCTTTATTGTTCAAATTGTGTTTCCCAAGTCCCTTTGTCGAGAATTAAACTTCTCTTTCCAAATCATTGATGTCCATCTCATTCCAAAGACCAAAGGATCATGTGGCCAAGTTAGATTTGCCCTCTGATATCCCATATCCATTGATGAGTATGTTATGACCTCTTTTTGACTCTGTTGCCCAATGAACCAGATGTTTCTCCATTCTATATATCTTTCCTAGATCTTTCATTCTCTGCTATGTCAACCCAACCAAACAAACAAACAAACACCTGCACTTAATAACTAATCTAAAATCCATATTCTAAGCACACAAGATAAACCTTTGCAAAAAAACCTTTGAGAGATCCCTCTCTGAGAACAGGAGGACTAGATCTTGGAACTCTAAAGATTGGTTCTGATGTTGCCTTGTCTTTTGATTTGCCAAACTATCAAAACACGGGACACCAACAGGTTCACAGACATTATCACTGAAGGACCGCGACGTGTGAAGACAAAGATCAGAGGATCGCTGTTGCAAACTACAACAAAAGCGTTGGACAAAGGTAGGTCATCTATCCTAAATCATTTTCTTTTATAAGCTAGGAGTCTGAAATTCCAGCTTGTTCCCTTGTTGCTAGACCCACTCTAGGGCTAGAGGGATCGCCTCTATCTGCCGAGGGGATTTACCTGTTCAACAAACATATAAAGTCTGCTCCAAATATACTTCAGTCTATATTATGATCTTCATCTGAGATACATATCTGTTGAGGAAGGTTGTAGATGGAATATGTCTTCTTCTGCAATACACATCTGTAGTACACATATGTTCAAATATGATGATGCCAATATATCTTTTGTAGCTGTGGTTCACCTTTACTGCCTATTGGTGGTGATATGTGATAGACTGCTGACAGGGATATTACAGTAACAATCGAAAGGCCCTTGATACTGATGTGAACAATGAATCTCAAGAATCCTTACAACTTGTTGTAAATAGACCGTCTTTCAATATTGTCCAGAGTATTTTAAAAACAAACCCTTGAGGCTAGATACATTCAATTCATTGGTCAGTCTCACTTATCAACTATACAATTTTATTTATGACATAAGGGGGGTATGTATGTTAATGATCAACCTCTATGCAATGGTGAAATACCAGCAATTCTTTTCTGCTGAAGTAGGCTTTAGATGAATCAATTAAAAAAAAATCTTGAGCTTCAAATAGCAATATTAGCACAACTAGTCCTTCATACTTCAGATACTTTAACTGTTCTATCATAATGATATTCAACAAAACATCTTCAAGTTGTTTAATTGAAATCTCAGCAAATAGACTTCACACAATTTTATGAATGATCTTAAGAAAGAGGCCTTAAAGATATATATGTACTGACTTGAGGAAGGCATATAATTATATCTAGAAATAGATATTGCTTCAATGCTCAATATAATACTTCATATGTAAACAAGATAATGATCCTTTAGCACTTTTATTGACCTTTTCATGCTTTAATAATGCAGCACGACATTCTCCAATATTTACAATAAAAAAATACTTTGCAATAATCAAAGCAACCAAAGCTTAATCCACATATACTATAATGCTGATAACGCTGGGAATACTACCTTGATGTACTTCTGCCATAATACTCTGACCATGAGGACTTGTACCATACCATTGCTCTACTGATAACACTTGGTATTCTTCTAATAGGCAGGCTACTTGTTCCAAATACCAATTGATACTAATTTGATTATCCATGCAGTAATTTCACTTTAGCTCGCACATACACCCATAGTTAAGACAACCTTCATAGTTTCTACTATTGAGCTCTCCACTGTTCTCAACAACAATCATGAATATACTGAATCTGATCCTAGCATCATTAACCTTTTTCTTATTATGTCATTCTGTTTTAAAAGAATGTCACTGCATATTCCTTTCTAGGACTGCTACAGAATCATTGTTGCTCTATATACAGTTCAATTGTTCTAACATAATGATCTTCAGGAAGACATCTTCAATTTCTTTACATGGTTTCTAAAAGGGCAAGCAACTCATAGTTTTATCACTCATTTAACCGCTTTCCTCCAAGGAGACCTTCTATTGATGAATGATGTAATGATATAATGATGATAAATATTTCTCTTACTCATCCTTATTAATTTTGTTTCATTGTTAACACTTGCAGTGTGATGCACAGTGTGATCATCCTCTATGGATCTTTCCAATTCTATAGCTTGAAACATAATTTTTTGTGATTTTAACCATTCATCACTTAGTGTGTTGTTGTCTTCTTAGCTTACATGTCCATGGCTGATGTTCCCTCTACCACCATGGCTACTTGCTGCCTTCTCTCCTTCCATCAACTTGTTGGCTATTAAGTGCCTCAGGTATCCTTCTTCCTCTATAGTTCTCTGTCAGAGGAATTTTCCTTTCCCTTCCTGAACTTTTAGTTGTTCTTATTCTAAGGAGCTCTTCTTAAACTAATTTTATGGGGAATTTTTATGAACTGGTCTCCCCCTGGGATGTTTCTTCTTCTCTATTACTGGCTGGATATTTGCGTTACTTCCTAGAGTAGCTCCCCCTAAGACTATGATGGATTCATTATGTTATTGAAGTAAAAAGGTCCCCCTTTCTCTTTTCTTTCCATACTTTATTGGGGTTCTTCATAATGTCTGCACTTCTTTTTGAACCACAGTTTTTCCTGATTTGATTGGATTCCATCATCTGTCTAGAGTTCTTTAATGTATATGGAAACTTACAGGTTTTTGCTTTGTGACCAAGCTTGTGGCATGAATAACATCTTATTTTACCTAGGTAAGGGTGAGCTGATGTATGGAATTGTGTTCTCCCTTTTGAACATAATTTACATTCAACATATTTATGTCCAAATTCATTACATGAAAAACAGTAGCCATGGAAATGATTAGTGTACCTGGTGAAAGGTTGTGCTCTCCATTTGTTTGCTTGAGGTAGTATTTTCATTTTCTGCATCCTTTTTTGGTTGGAATGGATTTTCTTTGTCTTACAGTATGCCGCAATATGTCCAAGTTTGTGGCAAGAAAAACATGTGATACTTCTCATAGGAGGAAAGAACCTCCTTTGACAGCTTCCAAATTTATTCAATTCATATTCAGGAGTGTATGAGCCTTTTGCAGCTAATTGTTTCTTCATTTCATTCTTTGTCATTTGAGGTTGCTGTCATTTTTGTTTTCTTCATTACCCATCAAGGTCTTGCTGGCTTCTAATTATTTGGATCTCTTTTGGGTTGCTTCATCATCTTTCTCAATGTCTGCCTTCTCTGAGTTCTCCATGGAGGTAATCTCATCACCGAACTGCTTATTTAACCTTCTCCTTTCTTCTATCAGTATTCCAGCTGCAATAATCTCAAAATGATGAGAGTTATCATTTTCTTTTATTACAGCTTTCACGAAAGTGATATTCTTGTTATCTTCAACCTTGAACTTACTGTTTTCTCCTTCATACCCTATCCCAACCTTGATAAGAGGAGATATTTTAGCATTTAGAATCTAGTCGTACTATCCAAAGCTTTTCATTTGTGGAATATTCATAATTAGTTCAATTTGGGCCTTCTTGTATTTCATCTTCAGGCTTACCACCTCTTCTTCCAATCTTCCACATTCCAAAATTTTCTCTCTTATTTTCTGCAGAAGAGCGTCTTCTACTTTCCTTGCTTCTTCAAGTTGTACTTTCAGGCCAAAAATTTCTTCCTTATCTTCATGTTCTCTCTCATCACATATTTGCACCAGTGTCTTAAGGTTTTTGTTTTCATAATCACTCTTTCTATTTCAGTCAAGGTTGTGTCAAGTTTGGATTTTTCCTCAACTGTAATTTCTTCATGGTACTCACATCCATTCACCCTAGCAGGTATCTCATTTAATTGACCTTTTTCCTTTTGAAAGGAATTTTTCTTCTTCTTGATAATGCATCCACTAGTATCTCCTTCATGCATGAGATGCAATTTATTCCAGATTTCTTTTGCAGAAGTTAAATCCATTATTGAATCAAGATCCTTGTTATGAATACTGTTATATATCACACATTTTTCCTTGGCATTCCACTGTTTTTCTTGCAAAGAGGGAGAGTCTGTGTAGTAGCCATCACATACAAGCTTCCATACCTCAGGTTCATAAGCCATTAAATCTGTTTTAACCTTATCTCTCCATTCAGGAAAGTTTGTTGTATTCAACATGGGTACATTTTGATAGTCCATGACTCAACCAAATCTCCTTCAAGCTATTAGGCTTACACCAAAGGAACTAGCTCCGATACCAATTGATGAACTCTTAGCTAAACTGAGAGAGGGGGGGGGGGTGAATCAGTTTAGTACATTCATGGACATTTAAAACTCGTTTCATTCAACTCAATTACACCTTCAGTTTATAAGCAACTTAATACATAATGAATCAACAAACTTAATGTGTGTAGAGTAAGTAATTAAGCATATTAAAACATCACATCAACACATAATCATCAAGCACATAGACAACATATATAAGTGGGAACCCATAAGGGAGAAAACCACATCTTATTATTGTTGTGATGCAAAGGCAAGCTCCAAATCCCTCTCACCACTGATTTTCTGTAGGCTCCAATCTACAGAAGGCTACTACCTCAAATTTTGCAAGCTACAACTTGCAAGGAAGCTCCAACTCCCATCTATTTTCTGCAAGCTACAACCCACAGGAGGCTCCTACCTCAACCAACTCCAACTGGACATCTATCAAGATACAACTTGAAATGAAAGCACCAACTCCCATGTATTTTTCTTCAGGCTACAACCCACAGGAGGCTCCTACCTCAACTAGCTACAACTTGACATGGAAGCACCAATTCCCTCACACTACAATAAAATCATATGTTGATTTACTTGGATATCAACTCTATTTTACTCCTTATTCACTGCTACCTTTTCAGCCTTCATATCTGCTTCATATTAGCTCCTGTTATGCACAACATCTCTATCAGTCCTCTCTCATTCTTTCACTCTCAAACCTTCTGCAACTTTCTTATATTCTTCTGCTCTCTTCCATTTTGTAGCTTTCTAACAATCTTCAACTCTCTTCAATTGCTACACTCTCTCTCTCTCTCTCTTTGTGTTTTCTTCACCTTCTGCATACTGATATTACCTGTTTTATACAGATAACTTCATGAGTGTTTGTATTCTACAGGGAATATGGAGTGAACAGGTCTGACTCTCTGCCTTCCACCCATTTGATTCCTCATTCTTCAGTTCAAGATATTACATCAGAAGTAATCATAACAATACTCATGGAGTTTTGCTTATGCCTATGGAAACTTGCCTTGCATCACAAACAATATAAAATAATCAATGAATTTACATTTACAATTACAATAATATTTCAATTCAACCCTTTCAGCTTTTTGCTTTTCTGCTCATCTTGTCTTCTCTACCTGTTGTTATATTTCCAACTGTGCTGTAGCATTACTGTCTTAGCTCGACTTGACCCATGCCTTTATGTTTTACACCCTATGCCTATTGCATATCTTACCTGTAGCGTTCTATGCTCTTCTATGCTCCTTTGCTCTGTGTCGGGTTACTTACCGGAGTCTCCTTCTGCCTACATTTAGCCTTTGTTATCAAACTTCCGTAGCCGCATAACACCTCTGCATGAGTGTCAGGTCACTTGCCCAGAGTATTTTCTCTTGCATTCAACCTTTCATTTTTAACTCACAACCGCAACTACATGACATTGTTCTACACTTAGAGTCGGGTCTTGCCCGAGTCTACTCTCGTTCAGAATTTTATTTATACACCGGAGTCTTTTGCCTGCATTCAATATTTTCTTCGTAAAACGAGTCATCCTCTGCTTCCAACATTTTCTTCATAAAACCACAAAGCCTCAGACTTGAAATACATCAGATCTTAACTAAGAACTTTATCGCGTCTGGTCTCATATCGCATTTCGGTGTATCAAATGTTTTACGTTATAATTCCCTTTTCCACCTCCAATGCAATTTAACACTAGAAAGGCTTTACATCTAGATTTGAAATCCTTTGCAATTTTATTCTAGCGCTACATCGCATCTGGGCTCTTATCGCATGTCGCAGGATTTAGTTCTTAGTGCTAACAAGTTTCCCTTTAACATATGCGATCACATGGCATCGCAAACCAAATAACTTGCGATGTCTTAACATGTAAATGTAAGAATCGTCGATTGCGATGTGCAATATTCGGATGGGTTCCATGTCGGACTTTAAATTCTCTATACTTTAGCTTTGAAGCTCCATCGCATCCGCTCCTCTTTATCGCACTTCGCAAGTTTTAGATTATAGCAATTTCATAAATCGCAGCGAACTCCCCATCACAACCCGCAACTTTTAATGTTTAACAATAAACTTGTCCTATTTGATCTGCGATGTGCGGTATGCGGGCCAGATCCATGTCATCGTACCATGTCACCCTTCCATGTCACTGCCACATCATCATAAATTTCTTGCGATATGTGGGGTCGAGGCCACGTCACTAACACGTCATCTTCCCATGTCATCGCCCGCACTTTGAATTTCGCAATTTCTGTGATTTATCGCATCGCAACTTAAATAGTTTAACTTGCGATTTCATATCATATAAATGTAAAACTCGCCGATATACGATATGTGATTTAATATTTGTCGTTGATCAATGCTTAGATCCAATGGTCCACGCTAATCCTTTGCTGATCTGCTTCGCATCGCAACTTAAACAGTTTAACTTGCGATGTCTTATCATATCAATGTAAAACTTGTCGATACGAAATATGCAATTTAACCTCTGTCGTTGATCAATGCCCTAATCCAACGGTCCACGCTGCTCCTTTGCTGATTTGCTTCGCATCGCAAATGAAATAGCTTACCATGTGATTTAATCTATGTCGTTGATGTATGACCAAATCCAATGGTCCTCGCCATATCTTTACTCCGGTTTGTCGACTTTGCTTTTATGGTTGTGTCAGTTCGTTTCTTTCTATTTGTTCGTAGAATACTTGACTCGTTCATGACTTGCCCCACGTTCATGACTTGACTCGCTTAGCGTTCACGATTGGACCCAAACATGCACGACTTGACCCAACATGTTCAGGACTCTGCCCAGCATGTTCATGACTTTGCCTTTGCTATTTTGTTGCCTTTGCTCCTTTTCTGCATTAACTTCCTTTGTTGCCTTTGCTTCTTTGCTGCCTTTGCCTTTTTGTTGCCTTTTCTCCTTTGCTGCCTTTGTTCCTTTTCTACCTTAACTGCCTTTGTTGCCTTTAATCCTTTGATTCTAAAGTTGCTCCTCTCTGCTCCTTTGCCTTTGTTAATGGTCTAGTGCTGCTCCCTGCCTCTTTGATGCTCCTCTGACTCTCTTTTATGCTTTCTTATTGCATTATTTCCTGATCTGCTTCTTTGCCTTATTGTTGATGCTTCTCTGCTCCTTTGCCTTAATGATAGTTCTAGTGCTGCTCCTTTGTGCTCCTTTGCCATCAATGACAATATTTCCAACACTAACCACTCTCCTAATTGATTACTTACTTCCATTAAATGGTGAAGAGCATTCGGAAAATTTTTGAAACCAACTTCCTATAGAAGTTGTGTTATAATACCAGATCTCTTGTAGAAAAGAGGTGAAGAGTATGCTCTAATACCACATATCATGGACCTAAGACTTGTGCGTAGAATTTTTTGTTTCATCATCCTTGGTTGTCCAACATTGCATTATCTTAATGATAAGGGTTTGACCAACCTATGCCCACTACAACTAGACTATGCCTCTACACTTAAGGTCTTCCCATAACTACACCTTTAATCTACAATATGTTAGATAAACAATCAAGTTCAACATAACTAATTTTTTCTAACAATAGGCAGACATCAACCTTGGCCTTAAGACATCTCAATGATACTTTTACACAACCAAATAATCCATTAGAAGGAACAATATCATTTATACAAGTAAATAGATCACAAATTAGATGTATGGGTCCACCTAAAGTGGATATATTAACTTTATTAATGTAAATTTTATTACAAAGATACAAAAAGGGACTTCAATTAACTTCCTGCAACTCTTATATATACTACAAATATTCACGGCACAAATTCCTATAACACTTGTCAATTCAACCCCTAAAACATTTGTAGGCCTACCTCTTGTAGGTTCTACCTTTTTAATAGTTTACTTAGCCACCATCCAAGTAGTCAACTATGCCAATCCTAATCTTAGCAAAATACCAAACCTCCTTGTCAACCATTGTATGAATGACAAGACTTTGATGACTTTGTAAATGGAGGTGCCATATTTATATAATGGATATGTCTTGTCTTTCTTTCTTGTAATGTGCTTTGCAATACTCTATGTCTAAAGTAGATCCAACATTCAATTGGTCCACCAAGCTATGAAATATTCAATGCCTTTAGTTCGCACATTTAGCTCATGTGCCCAAGGTGTCCGAATCTCACATGAAGACAACACTAAGATGATTCACCACTCTATCCAATATCTAGGCATATGTTGTCTCACTTTGCAATCTACTATCACAATATTCTACCTTTACCTTAACCAATCAAACAAAGGTAGAAATTGTAAGCGATAAACAAAAGCTTTACAATGCTTTTTTATTATTATTTATAATAATTTTTGAATAAGAAAAACCTTTTAAATAAGTAAAGCCTTCCATTGAGAAAATAAAACTTATCAAAAATAAATTTTATTATTTCAAACTTTTCAAAATTCAAAGATAAAATTTATTGGAAAAGAACACTCTAGACTATAAATTTTGAGCACCATGACCTAACTCTATATTTACCTATAAAAAAAACCCACAAACAAAGGGCAAGCAATAACCAGCCTGCTATAGGGCATTTAATGCGCCTATGGCAGGCCTCTTCACATCCGATGCCCATAGATGGCTGAGCCCATCCGTTGCCACGCTGGCTTGCCAAATCGCAACTCGATGAACGCATCCATTGCCACGCTGGCTTGCCAAACCGCAACTGCTCCAAATTGTTAACATAAACCGCGCGACCCAAACTGCAAACGTAAACCGCAAACAGCTACGCTTCAAACCGCATGTTAACATAAACCGTGCGACCCAAACTGCAAACGTAAACCGCAAACAGCTACGCTTCAAATTTAAGGATATGAAGGAGCGCGCCTAAATTCCTAATACGATTTAGGTTTCCCGCTTACGCTCTCTGCATTGCTTGCACGCCGGATTCTTTGCTCTGCCATCCATCGCAGGATTCTCTGACCAGAATCTATCAAAGGCTTTTGTTTCCATTAACAGATGGTGAAGCAGGTCAAATTAAGCCCAATAAAAACCATGGTTTCTCGCATATAAATCCTAGTGTAAAAGGACTTACAGGACTTTTGAAATTGGACAAGTCGCTTAATTCCACTAAATATCTTAGTATTGATTCAGATCGCCCCTTGTTGAATGGGAATGGCAGAAAACATGGGAGATGAGGAACGGGGTGGATGCATTGTCTACATAGAGGTTCCCTCGTGCTATCATAGCCAAGGAAATGCTTGGTCCCTAGTTGCCGATTCGGCTGGTCAAGAGAAGGGGCCAGAACTCCCCAACATTTCTATTTTCAAGAAGGCTGCTTTACTTCATTGCGGTTATGAGAGTGAAGGTATTTATTTAGCTTTTGGTAGAAATGTTTGTTTGTCTAGTTGAAATAGCTCAAATCAAGTTATTTATTAGCTTGAGGAGCAACTTCTTTCTATTTAGCGTTTTTTAACAAATATTGTCAGGTTTGGAGAGCATTTAAGGTTTCAAAATAGTGGTGTGAATATTCTTGTGTATAATAGAAGCCTAAAATTTGTGCGTTTGGGGTGTTATTTATCTTGGAGATTTATTTGTTGTGGTTTCAGATCTAGACCATAACTAAAGATCAGTGTTTGTTTCCATATTTAAGCAATTGCATGGATTTCTTAAAAAAACAAAAAAAAAACTTTCTAATTTGGGCAAATTCCAATTGGTAGAAAACAGAGTAATCATTGTTGTAGCTTGATGTGGGTTTAAAGGGAAGTATGCTCTCTTCCTTCCAAAGCCTCATTGTTTGATTTCACAACCTCTTCGATTTGACAACCATAAAATTTACATTGCTTTCTTGCAACCATACGCTCTGCAATTTCAAAGGAAAACCTTTGATACGATCCTCTAACACCCAAACAACTTGTACATTCAACTGCAATTTTAAACACAGTTACCAACTCATAGAACAACACACAATAATCATATTTACAATAGGGTTGATCGTATAACAGAGCCAACTTTGTTATTTCAACAATACATCACTCAAATCATGAAATTGAATACACAAAGATCATTCACTCAATTTTACTCCTGGCTGCTCATGAAAAAAATCACAATCTCAGTCCCATGGGATAAATGAAGATAAAAAAACAGTATGAGAGTTATTTTATTTTACTCCTGGGTGCTCATGAAAAAATTCACAATCTCAGTCCCATGGGAAAAATGAAGATAAAAAAAACAGTATGAGAGTTATTTTATTTTACTCCTTGGTACTCCTGAAAAAATTCAGAGTCTCAGTCCCATGGGGAAAATGAAGAGAAAAAAAAGTATGAAAGTTATTTTATTTCATTATTGTGTCCAGACTCCAAACTTTCCAAATCCTCCCAATACAAACTTTAGATAAATCTCTTATATCCCTTAATTTGCTTATCATATTGACAGATTTGGATGACAATTATTCACGTTGAATCTGTGAATGTTGATCCTAATTTGGTTGTTGACAATGTTCCAGCCACATTAAGGTTTCTACTACTTCTGGTAAATTCCCAATGTTTTGATGCTCATGAAAAAATTCACAATCTCAGTCCCATGGGAAAAATGAAGATAAAAAAAACAGTATGAGAGTTATTTTATTTCATTATTGTGTCCAGACTCCAATCTTTCCAAATCCTCCCAATACAAACTTTAGAGAAATCTCTTATATCCCTTAATGTGCTTATCATATTGACAGATTTGGATGACAATTATTCACGTTGAATCTGTGAATGTTGATCCTAATTTGGTTGTGAACAACGTTCCAGCCACATTAAGGTTTCTACTACTTCTGGTAAATTCCCAATGTTTTCTCATAAATTCCCAATGTTTTGGTGCTCATGAAAAAATTCACAATGTCAGTCCCATGGGAAAAATGAAGATCAAAAAACAGTATGAGAGTTATTTTATTTCATTATTGTGTCTAGACTCCAATCTTTCCAAATCCTCCCAATACAGACTTTAGAGAAATCTCTTATATCCCTTAATGTGCTTATCATATTTACAGATTTGGATGACAATTATTGACGTTGAATCTGTGAATGTTGATCCTAATTAGGTTGTGAACAATGTTCCAGCCACATTAAGGTTTCTACTACTTCTGGTAAATTCCCAATGTTTTCTCATATAGTTTAACTGTCAAAAGAGGGAAATTTACCCACCCAACAAAGGCTACAACGATTGTAGCTCATCTTTTGCCTCGGCTCCTCCTACAAGCTTGAACTCCTCCGTGGTCAGGTCTAGATCATCGTATTTTGACAGTGAACAGTGGGCAGTGGTAGTGAGCAGCGTCCATAGGCTGTCCATTGCAGGAGAGAGGTATGGTCTAGATATGGTATGGTATGGTATGGTCTGTAGAGATATGATATTGCGGGCTTCCCTAAATTTTCTACTATAAGAAATATTCTTCTCCCACCTGGTTTGAAAAAATGATTATTCAGAACTTTATTAAATGTGGTAGATACTTCATGGTTCCTGTCAAAACACTGCAGAAAATAGTTGTGATTGTTGCAGAACGCATTAGTGTGAATGATGTTTCACTAATTCATAGCAGATAACATAACTTTAAGGTAAAGTAAGGAAATGGTAAAGGTGTAGTGACAAATGTTAATTGCCTTATTGTTACTCTTTCGGTTCAATCAGTGTTTTGCAATCCTAAATTGCACTTATATTTTTTGGAAATATATGCTAGTAAAAGCAGATGTTGTGTGTATATGCTGATGCTTTTATCTTCTGCCAATGCTATATTCATGTGTCAAATGATCTTGTTCTTTCATATGGAAAGAAGTTCAAGTTCAATTTTTTCATGTTCACTGCGATTATTTCAAGCTAACCTTTATTTCTCTCAATATTTATATTTATATTCCAGTCATCTGAGCATGTTAGCAAACCATTTTTTTGTTTGAAGCAAATTGTCAACCTCGAGTATCCAATGATTTTATATTAATTGTCTTAGGAGGCCAGAGGTCTTGATGCTGGACCTAGGCTTGTACAAAAATTGGTTGGCCTTATGATAATAGGACATCCAACATTGTAAAACGCATTGCAGAAGAAGAAACTGCACATGTTGCAGTGGGTGTGTCTTGGATTCTGACAGTATGTGGAAAGATGGGTCGCATGCCTGACAAGACATTTACAGGTCTGTATGGAAAATTTTACTCTGATAGATACACATGGAAGGTGGACTTTGTAATCTTTTCAATGCCATCCCTCAACCATGCCTTTTCATCGATCTACCTTTGTTCATCAACTTGTTTTTGTGGCATCCATAGTTATGGTGTAGCATTGCATATAACATGTTTGTTACAGAGCTGTTAGAGGAGCTCAATGTGGAGTTAAAAGGTCCTTATAACTATGCTGCACGAACAGAAGCTGGAATACCTCGTGATTGGTTGGCAATATACTTTCTTATGGTGCAGAAGAAATTTGTATTTTGTTTGGTTGGTTCATACTTTCAGCATAAAGACACTCATTTTCTGTATGGTTTTATTTTGAAATATGTATATTTTTACAAACCACCTATATTGCCTTCCTGTTCTTGAAATGCACTACAAAATTCCAGATCAGCACTATGATTCTACCATTAGTACATTGTACAAGAGCAATCATAATCAATGCGGGCAAGCTTGTTATGATGTATGCATTTGCATTTCAGGTTTTGGCTATAAACTATGAATTTAGGGCTTCATGGGAAAGAATGCCATTTTCTAGGTTGACAACTCAAGAGTTTCATATGATTAAATGCTTGGTATAGGTATGACATATAAAATTTGGGTCTGGCAAGATGTGACAACAAACTTGACATGAAAAATGAGAAAGAGAGAACGATAATGCAGGTATGGTTTGCTTGTTTCAGTATTTATGAGTATATTTAGCACATCTGGTTTTGATAAAAACTTTGCTATCTGTGAAATTTGCTTGGATAATTCCTACCTGACATGGAAAGGTTGCCAGCACTGAGCAGGCTCCTTGCAATTCTCAACATTTTCCAATTTCTCATGAAGGTAGCAAAACCACCAATCACGATCTCTCTGAGGTGAGAATCAGATACAATAAAATATGCTTCTCATTGTGATGTGTTCTTGACCATGGGTGATTAGTGGAATTGTTAAAATTGTAACAGGTTTATGAAAGGCTTGCTTGCATTGTTGCCATGGAGAAAGAAAGTTCTGAACTATGATAGCAATAGAAATTGTTCTTTCTATGTCTACTTGGGGTTTTCCAACGTTGTTAACATTGGTAAGCCTTAGTCTGTCTTCTGGGGTGGACAGTTAATTTCTAATATATATATCTTAAAAGTAATCCCCATGTCACATATGAGTTCCATTTCATTTACACAAACTCAAAACGGCTCATGTGGTTGGCTCTGTCAAACAGGGTCCTGACTTGTGACCAATTACAAAAAGGAGGTAGAGTGGGGCCTAACAGGTGCTCCTTGTGCAAACTCCATGAAAGAAACAAACTCTCCACAGATAAATCACTCCAAAATAGATTTTTATGGCCATTCTTGATTTCCATGAATTAATGTTCCTGTATCAATTGCTTGTTTCATTTGCTAAATTCCATCTAGAAGGGCCTGGAGGGAAATTTGGAGTCCATAATTTCTCTGATTGAGAGGCTAGTGTACTATAATTTCAGTTCCATATCCATCACCATAATTCTTTCCCGCCTCGAATCCAACTCCACCACAACTTTTCTCCAAAGATATTATTGAGTGTTTCAGGATCTCATAGGGCCAACCTGCCTGCCACTTTTGGAAGGCAGAGTTTTTCCCATGCAACTAGTGACCACTTTCTTTCCCTCGTGGACCCACCCCATAGAAAGGTTCTACAAATAATTTTTTATTCATCTAGAAATTTCTTTAGGGGAGAGATTATAAAACTAATTTTAGGAGAACCAGTCAGATAATCCAATTCAAAGACTAAAAGGTCCAACTATGAGATACATTACAGGTGCTCTATAAATGACTGATTCGTAATGAAATTTCAATTAATTGGGATCCAAGATATTTGAAAAGCAGGGAGTTAATATGAATTTATCTGCTTTAGGGACCATAATGAGGAGGGTAGGATCAAGGCATGGCCATTGGCATAGCAGGATCATTGGGATTCTTCCACCAATGAGTGAATTTTTGGGCCTAAAAATGGCCAGCATGCTTGAAAGAATTTTTTTGTGAATCCATATGGCCTAGGAACCTTATTCTTAGGTGTAAAAATTATAGCTTCCTCAAATTTTGCAATAGTGATTTCCCTCATCTGGGCCTCATTCTGAGTTGGTTATGGAATATTTAAGGTAATTTTCTGGATTGTGAGTTATCAGCCGGGTGATGGTTTTGAGAGGAGAGAGTAGTAATAAGTTACCAATTCTTATTCTAAATTTGCATGGGCCACTATTTGGATCCCATTAGTATTCATTAAAGAAAAAAATATGTTGTTGTGTTGGTGATTGATCATTGCCTTATGGAAGAATTTGGTGTTGTTTTCCCCTTCTTTTAACCACCTTATTTTGGACTTTCTCTTCTATGACACTTTTTACTTGCGATGTTCCTCTATCTTGGTGAGTTGTTATGCTTCCTCCATGATAAGAACTTCAATATATCCCTCTATAATTATTTTTGGTTGAATTTGTTGCATTTGGGATTATAGGGCTTGTTTTTCTATGAATATATTTCCAAACTCAGCCTTATTCCAATCTCTTAGCTTGGCTTTAATGGCCTTTAATTCTATGTAGAAAGTATGTATCTTATTTCTTGCAGTTTTGTCTATTTCCAATGACCATTCTTTGACCTTAGTTAAGAAGGATGAGACTTGCCGCAAAAATCTTTCAAAGAGCAAGGAATCATTACGAGGAGCATCTTTAAGGTCTAATTCCAGGAATATAAGCTGCTAATCTGAGATTGTACATGGTAGTATTTAAGCTTACAAAACAATATCATTTTCAAGAAGTGCTTCAAATACTGTGAATCTCTCTATTCTATAGACAATTTGTTTCTTACCTCCTTGTCAATTATTCCAGGTGAATGTACCATTTATGCTGTCTAGATCTGTCATCCATAGTTGATGGAATAGGGCCTAAAAATGTTGATATTCAGAGTCCAAGAATCTGCACTTGTAACATGTATAACAAGAGAGTTGAGTTCTTAATTGCAGTCATAACTTCCAGGGCTGATTTATATGCAGATTTGGTAGTAAACTGCACGCTGTCCTGATTATATAATTTTTTATTTATTTTATTATCCAGTGTCTGCACTTGTGACACGTATAACCCAAACTTCTGTATCTAAAGAATATGCAGGGTTTGGAGGTGCGTAGATAGTTTATCGTATTTCATATTCTAATATAAATCTATTGTGTTGTCATCATGCAGTTATTCTAAGCTTATAGAATGGTGGAAAAGTGGACCCTCTGCATTGAAGTATCATGCCGCCCAAATCCAGGTTGAGCATCAGTAAAATTTGTCCTTCACAATTGGGAAAAAAAACACGTGGTCTACAAAATATGGGAAGTGCAGGGAAGGACATCGAATAACAAAGCATATTACATTACACTCGTCGTAGGCTTAAAAGAGGCCAAAAAAATGGGGTCAGTGACATAACGGTATTGGCTAACTTAGAGTTAATATGTTATCAAATGGAAGGCATATACAATGTTCGCAAAGACAATTTGAAGCCCCTCTACAGAGAAGCAAAAATCTGGAGTGCTCGATTTCATTCTTTTACGATAAAGCACCTTGCGGAGATCGATAGAATTTCCACTGATCTAGTGGTTGGAGCAATTTCCAGTGTGGAAGTAGGTGCCAAAGATGATATAGAATCACCAGTTATTCCATTAGCAAACATTGATCAGCATCAGCATAGGTCCTCATTATGTGTATACACATTTGTTATCATTTTTCTTGGGACTCTCATAGCATGGTTCTTTCATTAAAGAACCTGTTAATGTACTCTGTTTTTGTTTTAATGTGTACATAATTTTCCGTAATGAAGAACCTTTTAATGTACAATTTGTAATATCATTCACCTTAAATGTCTACTCATGTTATATGTTTTGATAGCATTTACCAAATTTGTTATTGATGAATGCAATTAGGTTTTTTATGCTACATGCTCTGCTATGTGGTGCACGTGCTACACTCTCTCCCACTTATGAATGGGATATACTAACCAATTATGAATCATGTACTGATCAATATATTTTATATAGAAATCGGTCTTTTCTTCTTATGAAAAAAATAAATTATTGTCAATACTTAAACTCATCCAAGATCAGGTTCATAAGGAAATTGTAAACTGCAAACGAATACTAGGCCTACGAATTTGTTATAATCAAAATATGACCACTGATACTTATGCAAAGATGAATGTTAAAATGGAGTTGCGGCACCTTGGCATATGTTTTAATTGCGAAGCTAAAACTCTATTTACAGACAAGTTTGACCTCAGCAAATAAATATACAGACAAACCTAATGCCAAAATCACAACTGACCCAAGGTGAATATCAATGGTTCCAAGAAGCCCAAATCTCTCGTATTATGAAATTGGTAATTATTTATTACTAAACATCAATAGGTGCAGTAATAAGAATATCCATCACACACCACTCGGTATAATTACAACAATGTTCAATAATCTCTACTAACTAAAATTACAATAATATCTAATACTGACTAATAGAAGGCATCAAGGCACAAGAATCATGTGCCTTGTGTTGTATGCATGAGTTCTTGACTTCGTGTGATTGAATCCTGTTGTGTGCATTATACTTTGTGAAGTTTGATATATGTTGAATTGATTAGTGGACGTCCTTAAACCATAGACACGAGCCTTGTTAACCACACATGATGAACTCGTGGAGTATTGAGTAAATATTTGATGCTGGCATTTGGTGATTGCTATTGAGAGTTCTCGTCATTAAAGCACCTCTCCTATTGAGAGGTCATGGGTTCAATTCTCTATAGGAGAGGCCATGGGTTCAATTCTCTTGACACTCTCATGGTCACTGGGATATACTCTTGGTGTTTGATCTTGGGCCTTGTCTAAATTACTCTTACTCTAATGAATTGATGATTCACCATGGTGTACAAAAAAGTCAAGTTTCCTCTTTTTAAAAAGTAATTTTGAAGGAAATTTCTAGTCATCATTAGTTTTTTCAAGAAAAGAAATAAACACCTATCATGGAGTATAAAAGGTCAATTGACATGGGTGGAAGAAGCAATAACTGAAGTTTAAGGAACATGTGCGTTGAGCATGTGAGAGGAATTGCTAACCAAACCACGAATAAGCCTAGCGAATCAGGCAATAAAGGAGAATTGGGGGGACAAAAAATAGGTTTCCAATTGACCTTCTACCAAATAAATAAAAAGGTTTCCAATTTATCGTGCAGAAGCCTAGAAGACTAGATTAGTGTTATTTCATTGGAGTTCCAATGAGAATAGGATGGAAGGTTACAAGGAATTTTTCTAGCACTCTCTGAAAGATGGATTTTTATTTTTAGGTACAATGTTGATTGTTTCTGAATTCTTCCCTATCAAGTTATAAATTCTTTGTAGGGGCAATTACCATATGGAAGGGATATGAAGAAAACTGGTTTTGTTGCAAAAGCCCAATAGAGCAGTCTTATGTATCCCTAAAGATTTCTAATGTTGAAATTATGGCTGTAGCAGTAAGTCCTACGGTTAAATAGAAGACCCGTGGTTACTGAAATGGTTATTGTGCTGAGTAAGTCTAAACTTTTATGGTTGTACCTTGTTTTAAAATTTGTACATTTGTGATATTTGTGCCCCTCGGGGCTTGTCAATATAAATTTCCTTTTACCAGCTTAAAAAAAAAGGTCACATTAATAGATGGAAAGATGATAGGATTTACTCTACCAGGGCTATCTAACCTTCATTCAGCTTTGGTCACAGTATGGTAGATAGGCCCATGTACATGTACGACTCAGCATAAGATAAGAGATATTTCTAAGAAAACAACAATATTTTGTTTTCTAAATAAGACTATTTCTATTTTATGGCACATAAAAATACAATTCGAAACTTTCTCGCCGGAGTTGTTATGCTAGCCAATTCCGGCAGGTGTAGAGTTCAAAAACACGAAAATGTGACTGCCCCAGTTGGGGAAACCGGTCCATAGATTGATGCCCCGAGTGGGGAAACCAACATTTGCAAAAATTGTCCAAAAAATTATCGAGTTGCGCGGGAACAAGAAAAGCATGAGAACATAAAAGAGAAACCTATCTGAGGTAGATAACCTCTCGAAATAGATTCTGAAGCGGTGAGACATGCTACTGGTCATGTGGAGGCGACTCTTCAACTATGAAGCACCCATAGTCGTCATAGGAGTCCTCTTCTTTCTTCGACGATTGCACTGTGGGCTCAGGTGTTGTAGCTGAACGCACACCTGCATCCATATCTTTTTCATCGCTCCCTTCGCTGCTGGAGGAACGCGTGGCTGTTTTGGTTGGCAGGGCCTCAGACTTCCTGGAATGTTGAGGGTGAGCCGGGGATGTGGTGGATTTTCTAAGACGTTTTTGAGCACCAAAGCCAGCAGAGCTGGACGGGACATCCGGAAAACGCACAGTGAGAGTTGCAGAGAGGGGATGGTCCAGAGAGCCAGAGGAATTGTAATTGAGTTGGTCAACGGTTGAATTTTCCTCATGGAAGGGGAGATGACTTTCATCATGGAGGGAAATGGGAGGGCGAGAGGTCTGGCCTTTGCCACGACCTCTTCAGCAGCGTATCCTGTGCCTCCGAGGCATGTTGTTACAGGAGGGTGCTGGGGTAGTGAGGGGAGAAGAAAAAGGTTGGTAGGAGGCTTGAAGCAGTGGAGGTGGCGGGGAATGGATGCCGAGGAGCTTTGAACTAAAACCGGCGTAATGGACAAAGAAACTAAGGCTGCAAGTGAAAACTGCAGGAGAGAAGAAGATGGGCACCATGAAATACTCGGAGAGGCAGCACGTCAGACGAGTATTAAAGCTCAAGGCAGATGGATTAATGCCTGCAACTGGTGAACAACTGCTATATTTATTATGGATCGTACGGAGGCCATGCGCAGCCATGTGCCTTGCGGAGGAGCTGCCACGTCCCATTTCTTAACTATCACCCGCATTCGAGGAAGAAAACAACAATATTGATCACACTCTAGAAACCAAATGTTTTCAACAATTTTCAGAAAATTAGTGATATTTTTCATATTTTCTTTGTTTATGCTCTCTAGCAACATAAATTAACTTTTGTAGAAGGCAAAACTATATTTGGAGTGCCAATTGCAAAACCCTTCAATTATGTAATAGAGTTGGTATAGTCCTGATGGTGCTATATATTCTCACAGATCATAAGTTAGTGGCATCTTCAAATACAACTAGATTTCATTCATTTATCCATTGCAACTTATAATGTCATTATGATTGACATTCAAACAAGAATCCCCATCATTAGTTGCCATACAAATCATACAAACATTCATTATATGCAAACACCGCAAAGACTACAAGATCATGTCAATGACCCTTGCAGAAAGACCTATCTCAATACACAATCTAAAAATTACTTCAATTATAGCAGAAATATAACAACAATAAATCAGATAAAGTTTCACTAAGCATGCAAAATCAAGGTGGCATTTAATCTTGCTGTCCTACTAAATCAGCAAATTAAAACAACCATTAAACTTGCTCAGTACATGAAAAAATCATATCTACAATCACAAATTTAAGGCAACAACAGTTCACTTCATATTATCACAATATTAAGACAAAGTAGAATACCTCGGCTCATATCAATCTAATACAAGTAGTGGAACAAAAAATGCTTGAAGCTTTTATTAGATACTGCTCAAATTACATGGAATGAATATAGAGATGGAGATACAATAGGAGAGTACATAAATTGGAATACAGACTTAAAACCCAATGGAACCAAAATAAATGTTGCAAGCTCTTCTTGAAACTATCTCTTTTCTTTAAATCTGAATAGCAGCAACCAGATGTCTTTGTCTCTCCACAACATCCTCCATCCACTTAGTTGAGGCAATGACACTCATCTGCTGAAATATCTTCCACGTTTCCATTGATTGTTGGCACTTTAATGATTCTTTTCACCTGTTATTTCCTGTAAAACAAAATAAGAATAATGTTGTCAGATGTTTATGGTTCATTCATTACAAAACAAATTACAAAAATAGGTTCACTTAAAATATAAATAGCAACTTTGATTCATTTTCATCAACCAACTATTCTCACCATAAAGTTCGAAGGCATTCCAGAAGATTGTCCTTCCTCGGTAGATGGTGTATCTCTTGGTAATTGGTTGAATGGAAGTGTATAATAGCTGAGTGGTTCTGGGGGCATGGATGGAGGCATGTTGGATGTCATAAATGGACTAGGTATAGGGTGCGGGCGGTGATACAATTCCACTGGTTGTATGATAGGGGGCAACACCCTAGGGTGTGGAACTGAATTGTTAAGGGTTGAGGTAGGGTGCCCAAGGAATGAACTTGGTGCATATGGTGGAAACAACGAAGGAGTTTGTTGATAAAAGGGTAGAGGTGGACGTGGTGAATCGAATGGAAAAGGAATGAGTGTACTCCCCATATTTGTATACACAGAGTTACTCTCCACTATATTGTCATCAAATAATCGAATTTGGCAGCTTGAAGTATTGTGAGATGTTGAACCCTCAGCTGTAACAATAAAAAGTTCACATAGTTATGCAATTGCATGAAATACAAAGAAGATAATGATATTTTGGATTTTACACAAAATGACACATAAATTGAAATTTGCCTACCAAAATTTTGTAGAAGAGATTGTTGTACCCTTCTAGATGTGTGGTTCGGATTTATTTCTTTTGTAGAAGCTTTCTCCAATTGTTCATTCATGTTTTTTTTCTTTCCACGAACTCGTCCAACCTTTAGAAACTGTGGTTCATCTTTTCTTGATTTCAACATACTAACATGTTGCCCCTTTTTCTTTAATGGGCTCAAGAAACTATGCCGTCTCTTGGTAGTGATCTTGGATGGAGTTACAACACTGAAATTTTTTTTATTGTACTCTTGAATTACATTTTCTACCAATTTATTTAGTGCATATGCTTGCTCCAATTTTGTGGGTGTTATTTGTAATAAACCCCTCAATTTATTATGAGTTGATGAAATAACACGTTTAATTTCATCATCGGTAGTTAGGGCACTATTTGGTCTTATAATGGATGAATCAGTATGGTATGATAAATCATCGACATCATAAATGTGGTTTTCCTTATGCAATATTAAATTGGAAGGAGAAGGTGGAAAACATGTTTCATTTAAATCAGACAATACATTAGGCATTACATTGCCCCCCAAAGCATTGCTAGTCACTAGCATTTCAACTTTTAAAACATGTTTGCAAATATTTCCATTTATGGCCCATTTGCAATTACAAAAGTGTAGAGTGGGCCCTTTATAGATGACATTATACCATGTATCACGAGTCTCCATAGTTTGGCTACGAACCAAATACTCAGATTTACAATTTCCATCAACCACATATTCTTCATCTGGGATATTCTTTGCTTTGCACTTACTTTCATTTAATTGATGCTCTGTTTTTTTAGCTCGTACAAAACCAGCATTTTTTAAACTTTGCATGTGAATGTAGTACAATTCAACATTTTTCAATAACAGATGCAATAACCAATCTACCCTTCTATGTGATGCATTGTTCTTCTCACGAAGGTACCTTTGCTTTAAATACCTGTGATAAGATTCAATAGCATTATTTGTGTCTTGATTAGAATGTGGGAAGTTCCTATATGCCTTTGCCCACATACCTGGAAAAGAAGATACATATATTAGATGCAAATAAACAATTGAAAATGGTCCATTAAGAAATAAACTGATAAAACCCACCTTAAAAAAACTTACATAATTTATTGTTGGCTAACCAATTGGTTGTAAAATAATCTAGAAGCACAGTTTCTTCTTCAAAGTCAACAAAAAAACTTTCAATTCCCTGTTGTACGGACTCATCATCTTTACATGAATGCATGATTTCTCCTAATGCTCGAAAGATACAAACTTTATTTTCCTTCCCCTTGACTTTATTCCCAACATTCTTCAACCACGCTCGGCGGACATGCCATACACACAATAATAGTGTAGAGTTTGTGCAAGTCCTGAAATAACATAACATTAAAAAAGAATATCCATAAACATTATAGCATCTTTTATATTCTAAACATAATAAAAATTTCACCTTAATGCCTCGATTTCTGCCGCCGCATCATCTGTGATGAAAGCTCGGACATGCCAAATCGGCTGTTCTTTTTTCCCATTTGCAAATAATGCTGACATCCATTTACAAATATCAGGAGTACTATTTCGTGATGATATTACCCAAGCTACTGGAATCCCATTGCGATGATCATCAAAAACCATTAAGGTGTAAAGTTGATACTGCATTACAAAGAAGATAAAATTATAAGTATATAAGAGTACAACACCGAAATGAAGTTGAATAAATGAAGTTTTGTTAGATATCTTACCCCATATTTATTAGTGCTGAAGGTGGAGTCCATTGATATCACGTTATTGTGTGAGTGTTTGACCATCATTGAAAGCATCCACTTTGTTTGTATGCCTACAATGAAAGGGATGTTTTTAACAACATCTTGTTGCTGGTAGAAGAAAAAGCTCTCTGGGCATTCACGAACCCAACAATCCACACTCATTGGATCACTTTCATGCCTCACATATTCTAGCCTTTTGATATTATTGTAGATGTTTAACACATCTTGTCTTGTCATAAAAGAATCTCGAGGTGCCCCTGTGAACAACTCACCAGATCCATACCTTACATCAGAGATAAACTTGTCCCATATCATCGTAGCATTAAAACCATCACGAATCAACTCTTCAACACTGGTTCGTATATTCTCTGTTAAATGCGGCGCAAAATTGAATTTCTTTGGTATGTCATTTGCCTCATTTCCATGACAAACAACATTTTGTTCATCAACATGTCTGCATGCTGTGTATATTATAACAGCATCATTTGGTCTAAGAGCAAGTCGTCGCATAATGAAATGACATTGGCAACCAACTTTAATGCTTTGACGTGGAAGACGTTTTTTAGTTGTAGATTCAAGTTCAGTTACATTTCTGGCTTGTACATGATTCGGACCATAAGCACACCAATATCTATACATCAAACATAAACAACAACTTCATCAAATTATTTATGCATTTTTGACATAGTGAACTTCAAAATTCTAAGAGAGAGAGAGAGAGAGAGACTCACAGAACATATTCCAGATATGTCGAAGAATTTGTCATCTTGATATCCTTCACATCTTTACTTCGACGAGTTTTAGCAACAAATTGAGTAGGTGCACTTTCCCTCATTTCCTCTCCACTTATAAAATCCTCAAGTCGACAATACGGAATAATTGCGACTTGATCTCCCTGTATTTCATTCCATGTCAAATCTTCGACTGAAAACTCTGTCAGTCCTTCTGGGTCCTCAACCTCCAACTCATTAATTAGGTCCCACTTCTTCATTCTTCAAATCCCTATACATATAAGAAAATTTGGCAACATGTTGTGAGATAAAGGAGGACAAATAGCAAGGATTCTGACAATTTCAGTAATAATTATGAAGACAAATAGCAAGTTGGTTATTGCAAAAACATAAAGTATGAAGAGCGATCTTAGATAACGACCAGTAGAACGTGAAATTAATTCTTATACAGCTAGTAGTGCAACGAAGATGATACGCCATGAAAATTCAAATTACCCTAACCTGGGAAATTTTACAAAGGTCAAGAACTTTAAGGCACTCAATGCAAATGATCTGGCGATGTACATTCTAATTTTTTTATTTGTCTTTTGTAACTCATAATATTTTGATTTCAGATTCATATTTAATATTTAAATTTATCAACATATTAGTTTAACTTGACATTCGAATGCATGAATCATGATTTTGTTTCATGGATGGATGTGGTGTTTCATACTCATTGATAACAAATCAGTGAATATTCCTGGATGGAATTCTTAAATAGCATAGGCACGTTGTTATTATCCATTAATCATTTCAATTTTTTATATAGTCATCACACTGAAACTGCCAATGATTAAATTCCATTGGCACATTGCTATAATACATTAATCATTTTGAAATTTATAGACAGACATCACACTGAAACAACCAATAATTTCAGTGCGTTATTAAAGGCTTGTAATAGTTAGATATCTGGTGGCAGCTTCAGACACCCACTAAGTAATAACAGTTGTGGTCACCGTATATCCCCCATTTTGGGTTTTCCAAAATTTTATTTTACCACCATAGTTCTTTGATAAACTGGCAGTTCATACCAAGAGCAGTCACAGTAATAAATTAGCCAGGATGGATAGTCCGTCTGATACAGGCCTTGTCAGCCACCTCCATACTCTTAAGCGATTAAAGGAAACTTTCCAAGTCCTTTTCTCCACACAACCATCTTGTATAAGGTTCCATGTCTATAATATCCAATGAAGCTAACAACATCATTATCTCAAAAGGCCAAAAATAGCACTTCATGTCGTACTAGATATAAAACATCTTCAACTCAAAATTTTGGATTAATACTTTTGTACAACCGAAACATTCTATACAGATATAGGCATGCTGCCGCGGCTTAAAAAATAAGAAATGAAAATGTATTTTATCTTAGAAATGCCTAAAATATGAAATGTTATACATTCAGCTTTGTCACTCGCTGTCAATATGGAGTTTAAAAGTTCAACATCGCTTCCATGTGCATAGGCCTACAAAATAGTCATTGCAATGTAAGTATATTCAGCATGTCACAGAATGCACAGCTCCAAATTAGCAGCCAAAAAATTATTGAGACCACTGGATTAATGTTATCCAACAATGACCCATTGAATTTTGAGTTAAATCCTAATCGCTCGACTCAGAAATACATGCATCCAAGTATGGAAGAGACTCAAATAATATGTGTATTGGCTTGTAACCAATAATTCTGCCCTATAATTTGCTACACAGTTATTCTCGAATATTATAAACAGCAAGGCGATGACAGAGAAGTAAACTATAGGCATGTTACTTGTTAGATATCAACAACCTGACAAGTCACTAACTCAACTTATCCAAAATTCTGATTGGCAATGCATTTCCAGCCTGGTGCATTAGGATTAGAATTAGAGTGTGTTGTATGTGGAGGTGTTGAAGATGAAAAATTTGATGTCGAAGAAACAACAGTGGCACTCATGTCAGCACATAAAACCACCACATTGCCATTCACATGTTTGGTGATAACATTAAGGTTCCCTCAAAAACCCATTAGCAGGTAGGGAAACTCAGATTCCATCTGTCCATCCATTTTCCACCTGATTAATCCCAAATACTCATTAATACTGAATCTGATTTGAGGGCTGAGACTTTCTTGATTCTTTTTATGTTTATGGGAGTAATATGAAGGCTTAGATTTGGCTGTGAAGAAGGGCTTAGAATTTGCTGTGAGTAGCAGATTATTGGTCAGAATTTTTTCCATGAGGATGGTAGTGGAGTGGAGAAAGAAAAAGAAACAAAGCACTTTATTGGTGGGTGTAAATGTTGGTGCATGTAACAGGGAGCTGTTGACTTGGGTGTTGGTGAAGGTGGCTCGGGAAGGAGATCATGTGATAGTTGTTCATGTAGTCACAACATCTGCAGGTATGAATGAACGGTGAAACCCACTTTTATCAAATGAGATTTAGATGTTCGGTGGTTGTTTGCTATTCATGTGATTTGCTTTCTGTGTCTGCACATGATCAGATTCAATGGCATTAGTTAGATTCATGTTCTCAGACAATTGAAAATGTTTATGCAGGTCTCAATTGGTTTTATTGAGTTTCCTTGTAGAATCCCATGATATTGAAATAACATTAGAAATATTCTTACGGTTTCAAATTGTTTATTGCAAAATTCAATAGCTTCAGATATCTTCATTTGTCTTTTATAGAGATCATTGTAGAACTCAACAACATCCCGAAAATTTATTTGGGTTTTAATAATGTTTATTGAAGAATTCAATAACATTAGATATCACCATATTCTTGATCAATTTCAAGAAGTATAGCTTTCTTGATATCACCATATTAATGTATGCCAGTTGGGTGATCACTGGAATTTACTTTGGAGCCAAAATTAGCTTTCGCCCAGACTCATTTTGTCAATGCAAATTCAAGCTGGATTTTGCTTCAAAATGGTCATGGAGGAAAGCTGGTCCTTAATTTCCTGGTCATTTAATCATTGTGCATCTTCTCAAGCTCTGATACACTAATCCCTGAGTAGATATAATAAGAATTTCTCTGCTTTGTCTCCTGAAAGCCACAACAAAGAGATATCACGTACCCATTTCTTAAAAAAGTGCAGAGGCTCTGCAATGTTAGAGAAAGAGATGATAACAAAGATATTTTCAATCTACAGCACATACAGACAAGCAAGGATAGAAAGTTTATAGAACTTCAGTGTTTGTAGGGCTTTTAGAGATAATTTTGTTTTGATCTCTGTAATTTTCATGTTTTGGCAACACTGATCTGTGGAGAAAAAATTGCGGTGGATTTCCTTGTGAGTCCCTTTGATGTCAACGCTTTAGATATCTATGAGATTTTCTGCAGATTGAAACAAGTAATTATTCTCACACAATTTTGACATTGGTTTTTCACTTTATTTATTTGTAAAGAAGGCTTGACAGTTGAATTTTGGTGTATGTTTTTAAGGTGAGTCTTCAAGTGAAAGTTTCCTATGGTTGCCCAATAAGAAAGGTTTTGGCAGATGAAACAAATCTGTACAAGGCCACAAAACTAATTGTGGGAAAAAGCAAGCACCATGGCTTAGGGTAAGTGAAAATTTTCTGATGCTCTGAAGCTTTAAGATTCTGGAATTTAGTATTAAAGAGAATTCTCATTGGAATGTAATATATGACAGGTCTTTGGTTATCCATGTTTCAGGTCCTCAAACTCACTCACTAGCTACTGTGCAAAGAGGTTGCCATGCTCTTGCTCTATTCTGGTTATTGATAATAGCAATGTTGTCTTTGCAAAAGTTGGAACACAATCTGTCACAAGTAGCATAGAAATGGAAACAAGCGAATTCCCTTTGTGGGTATACTTTGTTTCTTGATATAAGTGCATATATTTGCATAGACGACATATTCACTAAAGCAATCTAATCACCTTTTTGGAAATTAGATGTTGTTGGCAGATGGGCTTATGCTTTTATGATTCATTGTGCGCGGGAACCATAGATGCGATGCTAGGGACACTCAATTCCTTACAAAGGTCAGCCCGAGGCATATTCCTAAATGATGATCTGGAGGAACCTTGTTGCTACAAATTTGTTACAGAACGCCCCGTTACCATCATCATTGTTAAGATGGAAAAGAAGGTAAATCTATTGTTGGAGCTCTGTCTCCTGGCCTGTTCACCCTTTCTTAAAGTTTAGTACTATTAAAAGGTATCAGATAGTAACAAGCCTACCAAACTCAGACAGTCCTCAGTGGATAGGATCCTCATCTCTTTTGCAAAATTGTAAGCTGTTCATATTCAGCCCTGTTCACCAAATGCAAGTAAAAATATTTGTTCCAGGTACCCCTGCTAGAAAAAGGGTTAACAGGACTATACTCACAAAGGATAGTCTCTGGAGTAGGATCTTAGTTCAAAAGTATATAGCCCCTTATTCTTTGGTTGACTAAATTACAAAAGAGCATAAATCGATCCATAATGTTTCTAGACTCTAATCAATGGAAGGCTCTGTCATTGGCTTATCCTGTAATAGGATCTTATTTTGTTTGGTGTGTGGGTGATAGGACACAAGTGAGGATTGGGGTTGATGCTACAATGGGCTGTAATGGGAATATGTTCCTTCTGAAGGTACTTCTACATCATTTATGAGAGATTGGGAGAATGACCTATGCCCCTTAATATATTCCTGTATTATTTTATCTGTCTCTGCCATTGTCTATCTAGTTGTAGACAAAGAAACCATCTCCATTTTAAAAAATAATTGAAGTGCATAAAACCCAGTATTCCCAGGTACAGAAGCATTTGCAAATCTGCTGGCATTCTAATGTTGAAGACTAACAGAAGCATGTAAATCACATATTGGGAGTCCAGCGATAGATATTGCAAGTTTGCTGTTTGGTTGCAATTTGCTGAGGGTGTCTTTTATGACAATGGAAGGATAGACAAGGATTTCAGGTGTGTATGTCATATATAAAAAATTATTGCTACAAAATAATGTGAAGGAATTAGAAAATCACAAAATGCTTCCATCCTTTGGCTATATAGAATACAGATGTCCAAGGGCTCTGCTATGAAAGGAGCATTTGAAGCCTTGTACAATTTTAGTCCAGAGACTTGCATATAGTTTGTACATTTGAATGTTTGCTGGACATTGATTGCTTAACTAACTATTTGGCTAAAATTCTACAGAAAATTTTTGGCATTTTAATAGACAGAAATCGAGTACCCAAAGAATTATTAAAATCTCTAAATCCATTTACACACTAAAAATGCATTTTAAACCAGTTAAATTCATGCTAACAAATATTGTATCTTCCAATAAAAAAAAAGTTTAACAATTAAACTGCGTTGTTGAAGTATATAATTTAACAATTAGACTGTGTTGTTGAAGTATATCTTGATATTTATGAAATGTTGAATGTGACTTACTGCCGCAGATATTTATGAAAATTGATGGTCATAACATGGTCCATGTTAAATCACGTTTCTCCACTGTGGTTAGTAACAACCTTTGTGA
Organism: Pinus albicaulis; assembly: GCA_034641835.2. Lineage (NCBI taxonomy): Eukaryota > Viridiplantae > Streptophyta > Pinopsida > Pinales > Pinaceae > Pinus > Pinus albicaulis. The sequence continues at coordinate 465,333,165 of CM076569.1, read as the reverse complement.
AATGTGACTTATACTGTAGATGTTTATGGAAAATTATGTAAGCATAACACGGTCCAGGCAAGTTTGATGAATTACAATTAAGTTGTTTTTGTTAAATCACGTTTCTTTGTACTGTTGTTTAGTAACTGATTTACCAAGCTATAGTTTGTACATTTGAATGTTTTCTGGACATTGATTGCTTAACTATCTAGGAAGCCAGAAGCTCCATTCCACCAACAAGGTTCCAGAATAATCTGTTATTTCTGTGTGAATATTTATAGCCAGTCTATTGAAATCACATGCTGGGTCACTGGCATTTTTAAAATCTTCCATCAGTTTGACATTTGGATCACAGCAGCACTGGTATTTTTTCTGTGATTTTCAAGGGATGTTATTTTTGGACTTATTCCTTTCTTCTGTGAGCGGCATATGAATTTTACTGTTATTGCATTGCATGCGTCCCTTATTAGAGAGCCATCTTCTTTTTTGCTATGCAATCCCTAGATTTTATGAATAAGTGTTTATTTAATTTAACCCTATTCTGCCCTTCTGCGATAAATATATCCATGTGGGCAAATTCTTCCAAACCTATAGGTTTCTACAAGTGACAAATTTTCAGCTCTGAATTTCTTTGGGGGGTTGCATCCCAGTTTGAAATGTGTCTGCCTCCAGTTTATTCAGTTGGACAAATTTTGAGATGGGTTGCATTCCTTTTTATCCATTTGATACAGAAATCCTGTGCTCAGACCACTGACTTTGATTTCTTAGTCCTTTCTCTCGCAAATCTGACAATACTGTGCACAGTGATAACGCTGTGCACAGCATGGATAGAATATGATAATACTGCAGAAATTTTGAATGTAAGCATGAGCTATACCAATCAGAAGCCCTCAGAACCAATTCTATCTGTTGCATCAATGGCATTTCGAGAATCTAATCCTGCCCATGCCCATTTACTTCTACAACATGCAATAGAGGTATAAACTAATATTTAATCAAATCCTGGATCTATATAGTGCCGAGAGAGTATCAAAACTCCCCGGTTCACATTTGTCTCGCTGCAGTTAGTTCTTGCTCAATAAGCAGGGAAATATGACAGAGGCAAATTTGCAGAATAAGCAGGGAGGAGGAGGTGGTGAGCCCTACCTGTAGATCCCCGCGATGTTGATGGATGGTTGTAGAGCCCCGCGCGCTGATGGATGGCTGTCAGAGAATCCTGCACAGGATGGCAGAGCAGAGAATTCTGCGTGTGCAAGCGATGCAGAGAGAATAAGCCGGAAACCCAAATCGTATTAGGAATTTAGGAATTACGACGCGGTCCTCCATAACCATAACCTGCGGTTTGAGGCGTAGCTGTTTGCGGTTTATGTTCACAGTTTGAGTCGCGCGGTTTATGTTAGCAGTTTGGAGCAGTTGCGGTTTGGCAAGCCAGCGTGGAAATTAGCAGTTTGGAGCAGTTTGGTTTGGCAAGCCAGCGTGGCAACAGATGGGCTCAGCCATCTATGGGCATCGGATGTGAAGAGGCCTGCCATAGGCGCATTAAATGCCCTATAGCAGGCTGGTTATTGCTTGCCCAAACAAAGCATCCAACTAGAGTTTTCAAAAGGTCATAAAACAACCCACCAAATATTTGACAATCGACCTACAATAGAATACAACTAGCATTTGCCCCTAAGGGTGCAAAGGTACACCGAAGGAGTAGACTTTGCATTAACTCTTGTGCGTATTGCCTGTTTTGATTGAAATTAACAATTGACATTTTGGAATAAATATAATGTTAAGAATAATGAAATACTATATATAGTTTAAATATATAAAGATTTATTTTATTTTTAATAATTATATGCATCAGCTACCTTATTTTATAAGTAATTTTATTTAAGCTTAAATATATATATATATATATATATAATTAAATAAATTAAAAATAAATATATAAAACATTGGAAATAAAAATAGAAATAAAATAAATAAATAAAAATAAAATAAATAAATAGATAAAAATAAAAATAAAATAAAAAAATAAGATATAAATAAATAAAAATTAAATAAATTAAAAATAAATATTTAAAACATAGAAAATAAAAATAAAAATAAATAAATAAATAGAAATGAAATAAATAAATAGATAAAAATAAAAATAAAAACGAATAAAATGAAAAATATAAAAATAAACGAATAAAAATACAACTATGGTTTCTAAATACATTCCGGTCCATAAGAGTTTGACCCTGAACCCATTAAGATTTATGCCCGCGATTAATATGAATTATTGCAAAAAAAATTCATTAAAAAGGATAGAAGTCGGAAAATTACGAGTCAACAATCTATTGGTCAGAATTAAATGTTTGTATCCACCTTTGATAAATTTATAAATATTTAACAAAGAAACTCATACAAATATTAAATTGAGGGCAGTGGCGTAGATCAAGAGGGCACACAATGGGCACACAATATTATACGTTGACTGGACATAAATTCATCTTGTAAAATTAGCAATGAAGGGCACACAATTGGTAATTTTTTCTATTGTTCAAATAGTTTTTCTTTCCATCGCGAAATCCAGACAAGTTTTAGCGGAAACTGGCAACCAAAAGTTATCAATTCAAATTTATTGTATTATAATAAATATTATTTTAATAATCTAGGGTAAGCCTCTTCGTCCATATTTTTTGATGGCACGACTTGCTTGAATTTAAGCTTCACGGGAGAACAACAGTGTATTCTAGAGGCAGAGCACCCACCTTGCAACGACCAGGCCAAATAAAAATGAAATAAATTAAAAATAAATATCTAAAACATAGAAAATAAAAACAGAAATAAAATAAATAAATAAATAAATATGATTGAACAACAAAGAAAATCAAGGCAAAGTGAAAGAGTGTGAGGCTCCGACCAAACATTAATCATTTTAGCTATATGAACAACTCTGCTCTCGAATTGTAAAAGATTTGAACTCAAATCTCATTTCGTCTATATTCAAACTTCCCACCGCCAGCATTATTTTTTCGAAAGAAAACGTCCAATTAGGAAACTTTACATACGATGCAATCATCCCCTAACGCCAATTTGACACTTACAAATCATATGTTATTAATTAGATTCTTTGTCATAATTTACATTATTCCATATGGATAAACTATATATCAATAATAAAAATATATATTTCTAAAGTATATGTAATGCCATAACAATAACAATTAAGTTGCTAAAGAATTTGCGACCATAAAAAAAAAATACCAATTATGATTTGTTTTTAAAGGACAAGATTCCACAATTAAAATGTGAGGGGAGTGAGCTGAAAGAGCGTGCAGTCGAAAAGAATGGAATCCGTGGTGGTCCGGATGGCGTCCACCGATCAATTCTTGCGGCCACCAAATATCCACAGAGGTGAGTTACAGCTATATCTCCGATCAATCGTACTCCAAAGCATCAAATGGTAGTAGCTATACAAATTTATGAGGGCGAGCAAGCTAACAGGTGTATTGAACTATACGACGGAACCTTGCGTGGAAGGGAGCGGAACCAAGCGCGCCGTATCTTACTTAACTTCCGAGTTTTTTAATTAAACTTCGCACATCTTCGTGAAGCGTCCGTTGTCCGATGGTGACACTCCAGATCGACGGTCTATACACATTTCGCGCGACATCTTCAACTGATGTATAACGCGCGAAGGTGCATTTTCCCCGGCGGTTTTGAAACAGTGGTCTAGCTACGTGTCATTTAATCTATGGGATCGCTGTGATTTGTTCAATACCGCCTGCTCCGAAAAAGCGGTGCGGAATGGCAGGGTGGTTTTCGGAAAGACTCTGTTACTCTGTTTGCTCCCAGCGATTCAGCCTTCTGCATGAATTTTTCGGTCTCGCCAGAAGATTTCTCTACTACTCGCCTGAATCACCACATTGTGAAGGGGGTTTTCAGCTTCCGGGACCTGGAAAGGCTCTCCGACGGAACCCAGCTGGAAACCGTGGTCGGAGATGGGTGCGGCCTGGTAATCACCAAGGCGAATGCGTCGACCTCGAGCTCTTTGGCATCCAAGAATCTACGTCAATGGAGTAGCGGTTTGGCATAAATCGTTTTCTTGCAGAAGCCCCAGCTCCGCTTTCTTTCGGGACACCAAGATCTGGACCAGCATTGCCCGATGGACCAATTTTACCGTTGGTGTTGCAGGATTCGATCGTTGGGCTGAGGAATCGGGGCTACAGCATCTTGGCCTTGGCCCTACGGATCAAATCTCCTGAGCTTCTGGGTTTGCACAGTCTCACCATTTTCACGCTCAATGATGATTCGATTTTCGCCCCAGATGGCCAAGCTTTCGTGAACAATGTGAGGTATCATATTCTTCCCAACAAAAGATTGTTGTACGCAGACCTGCTTTCGATTCCTGTGGGGACTGTATTTGATACCCTGCTCCAGGGCCAGCGGCTTATGGTTACATCTACCAATCCCTTTTCCATCAATGGCGTCCGTCTTAAGAACCCTGATCCTTAGTAAGTCTGTGCATTCATACCAGAGTTTGAAATTTTGTATCTTTGGGAGAAGTGATTTGCAGGCTCTCACGTAAGAGTTAATGTAGAACTAAGTATCTCAGATAAGATTACTCTGTATTGCAGAAGATTAAGATCTAGTTAATTTGCATGGATGGGATTTCAGAAGAACTTGTATTTTTTTTCTATAACTTCTCTTCACTATATTTTAAAAATTGAAGAATCAGCTCACTAGTTAGTAGAATCTTTCAAAATCTAATTCTGCAATTGGTTTTTTACAGCCAGCACTTAAGAGTTTTACACTGTTGTAATGATTCTTCTGTGTAATACAATTCCATAGCATTCTTCTAGCTTTCCCATGTTGTTTGTCCTCTTCTCTATACCTTCTTTCTATATGACAGACTCTTGAACAAGCAAGTCCTTATCCTCAATTTGGTTACAGGCAATTATTTCCAGGCTTCGGCCTCCACTCTCTTCATGAAGGCTCTCTGTAGTTCTATCACCCATGGCCTTAGATATTTCTCTAGCAAGTTTACTTTTAATTCTGGGCACTGGAATGCATGCTTCTACTCATTACTCTTTCTAGCCCAATTATTTACAGTATCCAAAGACTGCCTGTCCATAGCAAATAGAGCAGCAATGTTTGTGCTAGAGATGATATTATGAAAGTCAAGAAATGTCTCTAGGCTTTGCGTGGAAGACAGGTTTCGTTTTTTCCAATGTGGTTACCTATCTACCAACGAAGAAAACAACTAATATGTTCTTATGTCAAAGGGAAATATTCCCATTATTTGTGTACATTTGTTCAAGAATTAATTTGTGACCTTCCCAACAAGGATCTACCAGGAAGTATATTGAGATGATAAAATAATAAGATGTATTCCTGTTATTGAAGTGTACGCAACTACAACTGACCATATAATTGCGCTATCTAGGACTGTATAAACCCAGAAAGAACATAATTTCATCTTTTCAAAGGCCTAATAGACAAGTAAAACTAAATAATTTGTTGTTTAGAGTAAAACAGAGCAAACAAAGCAACTAACTTGAAACATTTCAAACTCAGAGATGCATTTGAATAAATAGTGGCTATAAACTGAAAGCAACACAGAAAAGTGGGGCACAGTCTTAAGCTTATACTTGTCTCCTAGAACTGCAATGCTAAAAAGAATACCATAAATCTTCTCCTTCAGTTGCTGCTCAGCCGGTTTCAAAATTGAAATGAATGGTCGAATCCCATCCAATGTTACAAGCAAGCGTTTGTATTTGGGATGAAAATCCAACAAATGCTTAACTGTATTGACTACTTCCTCTAGTTCAGTGGGATTTCCTTGTGGGTTGATTTGATGAATAGTCTTCAATAGTGTTTTATGCCATTTTAAAGCAAAAAATTCCTCCATGTTATGTTTCAGCTTTAAGTTTGGAACAAGTTCAAAACTCTCCAACTTAGTTCCTGTGTTTGGGCATATATTATTCCCTTCTTGAAACCATTTAATTATTGCATATCTCTCATAAGTGTAACCAGCTTCTGCTGTCATTACTGGATCTTGCATAATTTGGCCTGTAATAGGGCAATAAAAGGAACTTGGAATTGCTAAGTCATCAGTTGTGAAGGCAAGAAACTCTTCAGATGCCAAATTCCTAACATCTCGCTGGACTGCAGGGGTGAATAATGTGAAAAGCCCCTGAAGTAAGCATAAATCGAATTCTCTTCCCTCAAGTCTCGCAGACTCTAGGTCACCCTTAAGTTCCGGCAACAATTCGTTGGCCTCAAAAATGTGTAGATTTAAATGTGCCGATATTTTGCACAACAAATCTGTTACGAAATCCTTATCTGCCTGACCATTCATAAGGCCCTCAGATATATGTTTTGGTAGATTTTCATTTTCTGGCTCTACATAATGGGCGTTCGACCACTGGAGTAGTTTCTACAGTTACTTGCTGGGTATCCAGCTTTTAAGAGTCCGATTATATATATCCTTTGCAGGCCACCTAGTTCACGGTTGAGAATGCTCTGCATAGGAGCCTTGCGATGCATGGAAAAGGCGAGACTCGAAGGAAGCTGCAAGGGGAACTTCTGGATGCAGTTGGGAAGCAATCCGGCACCCGTTTAATGATAAGCAGATTCATTGCCACCTCTCTCTTTCATTGTGATGTGAAAGAGGAGATTATACCTTTATGAAGTGTTTGCGTTCGCCCGTCTCCGCGAATAAATTAAGAATCGCACTGCTCTATATCGATTTCCAGAGGTTATGATCTTTCTAATCACTCCTACTATACTAACATATCGAGATCTATCTGGCTGCACCCAAATAAACAAATAAATCTTGTTGACACCCAAATAAAATTTCACCAGCTCCAGATCAGTTCTTGTGTCCAAGAATGAGCGGCAGGTCCTGGGTTTGAGCACATCGAAGGCATTTCTTCGGTTTCTGAATATGCAGCTATGGGTAGTAGCGTCGCTGAGAATGCTCTACATAGGAGCCTTGCGATGCATGGAAAAGGCATGACTGGAAGGGGAACTTCTGGATGCAGTTGGGCAGCAATCCGGCACCCGATTGCATTTCTCGGCACCCAAATGAAATTTGTCCATACCCAAATAAATCTTGTCGACGCCCAAATACAATTTCACCAGCTGTAGATCGGTTCTCGTGTCCAAGAATGAGCGGCAGGTCCTGGGTTTGAGCACATCGAAGGCATTTCTTCAGTTTCTGAATATGCGGCTATGGGTAGTAGCGCGTCATCAACCGTGAGGATCGACCATCAGATTGCGCAAGTCAAACCCCAAGGAGCCGACAACAGGGCTCGAACTAGACAGGTGGTACTCGACACGTGTCAGAGATTGTGTCGAAGACGACGAATCTCTACAGTGTCGTTACGAAAAGCTCCACAATAGAACACTTTCGGTATAATTAATGCATCCGAGACCAATAGTTCAAAGTTGAATGCCTCAAATGCGTGCTGGATGAGCACGAATATCTAAGCGTCAAATTTCGATGCAATAGCTTTGGCCATTAATGGAAAGAGAAAGGAAATTAATCACCTCCACCCATCCAGCCTGAAAAATGGAGATTTTGTCCACATGGCGTGCTATAGAAATCACAGATGACGTGTTTGTCAAGTAAACTTACACTATGCGTAAAGCAATGAGATGATCTTGACCATCGGATCAAAGTATCCGACCATTAATCTGAGCCGTCAATTTCTTCCCAAATCTGCTTAAATTGCAGAGTTAGGGCCTTCCATTACCTCGTTCATTCATCGATGTGGGACCTGTCGTCGAGGTTCGAATTGCAGCGTATGCCGATGTTTTGTAGCTAATATGTTTGTTTTGAGTTTCCTGGTTAATTTTGTTTCGATCTTTATGTTGTTATTATTTACATCACTCATAAATGCCTTTTTCAGGAGAACGGGGGATTTGGTACTTGCAATCCAAGTGCAGGGACCAGAGGCCCTTTTCCATGTGATCAGGGTTTCTGGAGAACTGGGGATTTGGTACTTGCAATCTGGGTGCAGGAGCCAGAGGCCGCTTTCCATGTGATCAGGGTTTCTGGAGAACGGGGGATTTGGTACTTCCAATCTGAGTGGCCAGAGGCTCTTTTCCATGTGATCAGGGTTTATGATGGGATAATCCAGAAATAAAGACATGAGCGTTTACTGCCGTATTCAGATGCGGTTTATTTAATGGAGGCTTTGGATTTGATCTTCCTTTGGGACCCCGTGAAGAGGATTAGAAAGCGTTGTCATGCTATAATCTTGGACATTTATTTTTGGAGATCTCGAAATTTTGAGGTGTAAATTTATGGAAAATTGTGTATAGGTCTAAAATAGCGGGGATTCGATTCGATTCGATCTTTAATCCTCACTCTTCAAGAAGTTTTTGTTTAGAAGTGAAAAGGTAATTGATAATTGTAAAACTCGGTAGCTATTAAAGCTTTGTTAGGGTTTGATATGGCGTTGCCTTTGCGGGTGAGCTTGCAGGCGGGCCATCTTATTAATGAAATGATTTTATTTTGTGTTTTTGGGGGAGGGATAGCCTTCCCAGTCATCCGACCCGGTTTTGGTCGGAGGTCAGTGTCTCTTCTTGTTTGTGTCTTTCTGTTGGAATACTTGTTTGGTTGTTTGATATGGCTAACTGTCAATCCGATTTCGATTTCGTAAAGCCCCTGCCACGACACGCCGAGGTAATTCTAGTAGGTATGGAAAATATCACAAACCGCTCAGAGAAGTTTATGAGGTATGCAATCGAAATAAACTGACTTGTCTTTATTTGTCCATTTTGCTAAACTTGGATGCATGAAGAAGTTAAAGGAGCGATCGTAGATTAGTTATTTGATGGCCATAAATATCAATTGACGATCAGATGACTACAAAGATCCAGTCTATTCCAATTGTCTTTTAATTATAAAAAATGTTCAGAGCGAACTGGTCTTATCAACTTCAAGTAAACTGTTAAACTAAAAAAAAAATATTATTCCGATTCTTTAAAGCAGCTAAAGAATCTCGAGGTACATTCAATGAATTTGTTACTAGCGATTTATTTTATTTTATGAAAGGTATTCCATTTAATTTTTTGAAATAACATCCTTTTTGAAATAACAGACTTAATTTTTATGGTCATCCAATGACTAATCCATGACGTCTATCTATGGAAATATATGATAGCTTTCATGATGGTTTAAGCCATTTTGCAAGGTGGAACTTGTTATTAGTGTCTTCTTAAGCCTAAAGTGTAAATTGTATTGATGTTGGTAAAATTTGCAGATCATATTTGGACTCCAAACTACCTATGTCATTACATATTCTGTATGTTCAGATTTTCCATTCCCAGCCAGAGATAATTATGTGGTTTCTCCTCCGGGGTTGCCCTTTTTGGTTCTCTTGAAGGAATGCAATTTCATTCAAATCAGTAACAACATAATTAATTTCATTTTCTTAGTTACCTGCGGGGTGAACAGATTGCTGACTCTGAACAGGGGCCTGGTGAAATTCGTCCAGTTGTCGCCTGAGGAACCTGATTTCTTCATTTATCTGTTGCAAGTGTCCGGCGTTCCACTGAGATCTCCATCGTCATGGACAGGCTGTTAGCAAGTTGGTTATGGCCCAGTTGCAGCTGTAATATCTCTTCTTGAATTGAATTGTTTGCAGATGCCGGTTCTCCATCGTTCGCATCAATCTTATCCACACCACAGTCATATTTCTGCCTCTTCGCTCCTGTACATCCCAATTAGGAATCCTTACTCGCAAATCCTGACCCCATATTGTGACAGAGTCGAGTCCAACGTACATACCGAGCCGGCCTTGATTTTTGATTCCCCAATTCCTTTACAATGCAGTTTCTTTCACTCACTGCGCAGCTCCCCTGATTGCTAGACAGAAACCACACTGCTTTTTGGCCATCAGAATGGGAATTCCTGTCCCATCCTCGCCTTTTCCTCTAGATGGACTCGCAGGGGAATGACGTCCCCATTTGCCATCAACACTCCATGTCACGCCATCCGGAGATCGAAGGAATCAATTAACTCATTGTGCACCAGATCCGTTTCCATGTCCATAATAGTGCTATAGACGTCGTTTCTCAACCCTTTGTGGCCTGTGTTCTGCCGATTAACCAGATTCCAACAGGTGCGAGGCCTCCCAATTTGTCAGCTTTCCACGGATCCTTCGTTCCCAGCGGTACGACAGAGCTAGCGGTCATCAATACGCCATCATGCCCATCAGTTGTCACTATTAGTATTGATTTGTATGATGTGAATTATTGCATATAAAAGATATTTATACAGTAAATTTCTCAATATTTATTTGTCATCCAAAGCCTGTGTTATTGCAACCATTTTCATAACAATGCTTAGATAAACATTTTTGATATTGATTCATTGTATTACATATTTACGAAGCTTTCGTTTTGACTTATTATTTCTACTGTCAATTGCACATTTATCGTCAGGTATTAAGTATGTCGGCCCGTTACAGTGTACAGAATTAAACTGCAGCAAGTGCAATACATCATGAAATGGGCTGTGTACTCTCTTTAGCCGATGGACTGTGTACTCTCTCTAGCAGATTCTCTGCTGGTTATTATGGAAAGGGCATCATGGAACTCTGCAGCAAGAGAGGTTAAACAGTTAAAATGACAGCTTAGGGGATTATAATTGGTAGTTGGTCTTTGAGAACCTTCATTTGTGGCACATCAACATTTCTGGGAAGTGTGTAACTTGGAGGTGAATAAGAGTTCGAACTTTGAAACTGGGGCTGCATGTGGTTGCACACTTTTGAAGTTTCAGATAATTGCTACAGGTTGAGAAGTCGGACAGTCCGGAAATTTTTGAGGGATGCAAAAACAGCTCAAAAGGAGTTGAAGGTTCTGGAGAATGAAGTCTGTTCTGTCAATTTTGAGGGATGTAAAAACAATTCAGAAAAGGACAGTGAAAGGTCTAGAAGATGAATCCCCAAAGATTGTGGACGGTGGCTGAATTGTCCTTCAATATCCTGATATTCCACTGAAGAGGAGAGATTCCATGAGACCTTCCTTCGAAAATGGAAGGCCTAGAATATATAAAACTAGAGCAGATTTTTCAGAGGGCAAAGCTCCGTTTCGTCCACCGTCCAAATAGTTCAGGAAGAGGGGAGATGCCACCAGGCCTTCAATATTCCGAGAAAGAGGGGAGATCCCACCAGGAATTCATTTGAAAATAGAACAAAGCCCAGAAGATGAAACAGAACAGATTTTGGAGAGGGCAGAGGGCAGAGCTCGTGTCCTCCATTGGGCACAGCTAGAATGTGACAAGGAAATAAGAGTATAGCTTGTTCTCTCTTTCTTTTTTAAAGATAGAGAGAATGACAGATTATGAGAATCCAAAATCCATCTAATGTAAGTACTGTTTGGACAGTTTTGAGGGAAGCGTAAACAGCTTTAAGAAGGAATGGGAAAGGCCGTGCAAAATTTACAGAAGAAAAATAGACACTGATTGCCACTTGGTGCAGGAAGAGTACGACAGGAAGTAGAAAAATAAAACTGCTTGTTCTTTATTTTGTAGGTTGGCACACATATTTACATTTTCTGAGTGTGAGACATATATGTTCTAGTGAAATAAGATTAGTGATCTGTCGTTTAGTGTTTGTTTCTTTGATGTTAGTTAGATTAGTGGCTATGTATTCTGCGTTTTCATTATTGCGGCCCACAAAGACTGTAAAAGCTGGGCTTCTGATGCTGTTTATAAAATATTAGCAGTTACCTTGTGTGGTGATTAGATAAGGCAGCTATCTTATGCTCATCAAATAAGTGATAGCTGTGACAACGTGATCAGCAATGCTTGAGGTTTATGATTCACAAGTTATTATCCGATTAGATATGGTCGAGGCTCGAGGTAATATCCAACACTTATTATTGCTGCTATGTCTATTTTGTCGATGTTTTACTAATTTGTAAAGTTTGTCGTGGAACCAATAGCTTACCTTACTTTTCTATTTACCCAGGAAATTGATGGCCGTTGCTGTTTTGGGGGAGCTCTGTCACCAATGTGACATCTGTTGTCCAAGAAAATCATTCAGTCTATTGCAAGAGAGGATCATTAAAGTTGGGTGCCAACCAGTGTCTGACCTTTTTGTCTTCAAGAAGTCGAGCCCTCAGTCCTTGAGAACTCGAGGAACCTCATAGGTTGATGATGATCCTCCATTGTTTTAGGACCTCTGTCGTCAACATGACATCTGTTGGCAAAAATAATTTAATCAGTCACTTGATTGGACTTTGCAAATTGGGTGAGTGAGTAGGTGAGTAATATGTATCATGTTTGCATATCGGTGAGTGGAAGAGATCAATCTTTTTGGCATACAGGTGGGTGTGTGTCACTAGGAAAATTCAATTTGATTATATGGATGTGGAGGTGGCACCAGGAAAATTCAATGTGGGTTAACAGATGGGTGGTTGGGTGTTACTAAGATAATTATAGTTCGAAAACATAAACCCTCGTCCCATACCTCTCTGTATTCATTTTACGATGAGTGAGCCCCTTATTTGTGATGTAGAGCTGGTCCATTTCACCAACACGGATTTCTGAGCGAAAATAAAATATTCACGCATGAGAGACTAATGATGATGGCTTTGTCTGAGATTTTATGACAGCTTGTGAAGTTGTCTACTTGGGTGGAGCTGTAGCCTGTGTGTGATGGTCCAAGTTGGGAGTAAAACAAAACTCCAGCCAACGAATGTTCAAGAGTAAAACCAAACTCCAGCCAACAAATGGTAGAGGTATAAAGTCCCACATCAACCAACATGGAGAGAGAGAGAAAGGACATCCACAAACTAAGAAATATCGACGGAGTGACTGAGAAATCAACCAGGTACTGATAGCAGTCGATTCAGGTAAGTAATGAAATCGAACAAATAAAGAGAAATTTACCTAGCAATGAACTAAGTTTACCTAGGCAACAAAATAAGTAGACCCCAACAATATAATTGAAGGTAATGAAAGTAGTTTGACCGAGGCAATAAAATAAGTTGATTCAAGCAATGAAATCGACTAGCTAAAGGGAAATCCACTCAATATTATAGGTTAACCTAGTCAATAAAATGTCGGAGGGTTGTACAACATGCAGGTAAAGGAAATCTTTCAACTAAAGTTGAAATTAGAGTCCAGATGGGGCATATGGCATGTGGGAGCTAGAATTTACTCAGCCAGCAATGAAATTACAGCCTTGGGAAGAAATGGAAACTTGTAGGAGAGAGAATCAATATTATAGGTTAACCTAGTCAATAAAATGTCGGAGGGTCGCACAACATGCAGGTAAAGGAAATCTTTCAACTAAAGTTGAAATTAGAGTCCAGATGGGGCATATGGCATGTGGGAGCTAGAATTTACTCAGCCAGCAATGAAATTACAGGCTTGGGAAGAAATGGAAACTTGTAGGAGAGAAAATCATCAACAACCATGAAGACACTGAATTAGTGATCAATGTAACCTTGTAGGAGAGAGAATCATCAACAACCACGTAGATACTTAATTAACAATTCCTTATACACTTGCAACACATGTGGAATGAGTACCATTGATCTTAACAATTTCTTTTCTTATACACTTGCAACACGTGGAATGAGGACCATTGATCTCTTGGTTAGAGTTATTATCATGTTGTTTTATTTTTTTAATGCATGATATTTTTTTAAGAACATTATTCTTCCTTTACTTACATCTCATGTGTTTGCTTATGATTTAATTAAATTTAGGGTTTGACAACAATCATGATGTCATGGGGCCCTTCATGTCAACAACTCAGTGTACTTTCTTATTTGTAATGTTATGCTTTGTTTGTTATGTTCATTTCATGTGTTTGCTTATGATTTAATTAAAGGTAGGGTTTGACAACCATCATGATGTCATGGGGCCCTTCATGTCAACAACTTGGTCTACTTTCTTATTTGTAACGTTATGCTTTGCTTGTTATGTTCATCTCATGTGTTTGCTTATGATTTAATTAAAGGTAGGGTTTGACAACAATTATGATGTCATGGGGCCCTTCATGTGAATAACTCAGTCTACTTTCTTATTTGTAACATTATGCTTTGCTTGTTATGTTCATTGTGGAGTTTATGTTGATAGCTAATTGTTCTTGTGTGTTAATTTAGATCACACTAACCCATTATGATGCTTTTGGTCTCCAAAAGCTACCATGAATAAAAACTACCATGCATACGTGAGGGAACTTGCTCACAATTTGGTTCCTTTCATACCATTTTGCTCTCCTTACAGTCTATCTTAAGACCAATATGCCATATCTCTTATTGTTATCTATGAGTTACTATGTTGTAGAATTGTCTTTCTTCAACCTTTCTAGAGCATGTGGTGCAAAGTCTTCAACAACATGGAGGATTTGATGGTCCTCTTCTTCATCTGACATGGAGGCTTCTAAGTAGTTTTAGGTACTCCACATTCATTATCGAGTTGATGTACATATAAGGAAGAAGTTTTAGCCTAATTTCATTCTCATGTACTTGCTCGATTATGTCAAATGGTTTGTAATAAACAAGGTTGAGTTTATTTATTTTCTCCTTGTAGTCCCTCCTTACATATGTAAAACTACACCTTATCCCTAACATGGAATTTATTATTTTCCCTATGTTGGTCATGCCTAGCTTTATACTACTATTGGCGCTTTTTAAGCAACTCTTGAACCCTTATGTGTCTCTGTTATATCTTATTCATGAATGTGCTCGCCTTCTTTTTATTTCCTTGTAGCCTTGCTTGGTCATTTTGTTTTCCATATACGATATCAGATGGTGAAGGAGGTAAGTAACCGAAATAGGTCTTGAAACAAGATTTATTGGTAGAAGATTGCAGTGCTTTGATGTAGTGTTGAATGTAAATTAGTTGCTTGTTCCATGTCTTTGGATGTTTGTTATTGTAAGTTATCAACAATTGTACAAAATTCAATTAACAACATTGGTTTGTCCACCAATCTGAGCAATTAGCAACATTGGTGTCTCCACCATTCCAAGGGTGGAATGTAGTGGAATACTTTAGCTTGGTATCATTTTTTGTTAATTTTAGTTAAAAATGGTATGTTCTATGCTTTTCACAATTGACCTCAATGTTCCTTTAGTAACCCAACGAAAATTTCCAATTATTTCAAGTAGAAATCACATCAACCATTAATCACATTGACAGTAAATGCAGAGAGAACATAAAACAAAATGTAGAATACAAGCCAAGAAAAAAGAACACCAGATTTGGTGGATGCTAGGGAAAAACCCCAATGTGGGGAAAACCCTTTGATCAATTTTTCTTATTATTATTCAATAGTTCAAGAGAGAAAGAGTACATAGATCAGATTCACCTATCCAATACACAGTCAAAATAGCCCTGTCCAAACAATAGTTAACAACAATCAACTTTTAGGCCTAACTAGAAAGTCAATGCTTGTCAAACCAACAACAAATCATCTCCTTAGCATCTTAGTCAAAGTTAGTCAACTTAGCCTCCAAGAAGAGTCAAAGTCAACACAAAACAATCCTACAAATCTTGGTCAAACCTAGTAAAACTTCGGTCAAACTTGTGGTCAAATAGGCCTGCACAATTAGCAACATTGGTTTCTCCACCAATCCAAGGGTGGAATGTAGTGAAATACCTTAGCTTGGTATCATTTTTTGTTAATTTTAGTTAACAATGGTATGTTCTATGCTTTGCACAATTGACCTCAATGTTCCTTTAGTAGCCCAACGACAATTTCCAATTTCCAATTATTTCTAGTAGAAATCACATTGACAGTAAATGTGGAAAATGTAGAAAACAAGCCAAGAAAAGAGAACACCAGATTTGGTGGATGCCAAGGGAAAACCCCAATGTGGGGAAAACCCTTTGATCAATTCTTCTTATTATTATTCAATTGTTCAACAGAGAGAGAGTACATAGATCAAATTCACTTATCCAATACACAGTCAAAATAGCTCTGTCCAAACAACAGTCAACTTTTAGGCCTAACTAGAAAGTCAATGCTTGTCAAACCAACAACAAATCATCTCCTTAGCATCTTAGTCAAAGTTAGTCGACTTAAGTCTCTAAGAAGAGTCAAAGTCAACACAAAACAATCTTACAAATGTTGGTCAAACATAGTCAAAATTGTGGTCAATTAGGCTTGCAGTAAATGCAAGTCAAACTTCAACAAATGCCTCGATTTTTGTGCTAGCAAGTGTGCTCAAAAAATCACAATCAAACAAGCCCTGGTTAATGATGATCAAAGTTGGTTTGCAATTTGGAATTTTGGCTTGCAACTTGTCTTTGAAATTTTTGGCCTCCTTTGCCACACGTGTGAGAGAGAGAGAGAGAGAGAGAGAGAGAGAGAAAGAGAGACACCCAAGTTGTACGAACCAATCTGATGTGGAGAGAGAAGAATGTGTGAGTGAATGATGTCCAAATGAGGAGAGAGGTCACTCCTATTTATACATTTCATTGTGGGTGAAGACACATCTATTGGGGTTCATGAGCCTACATTTGACTGAGGCCGACCTTGACAATTTTCACATGTGAAAATAAATTCAAAATCATACTTCTACTTGTCGGAATGAGATGATCTTTAGATCAACCTTGGACCTCTCAAAAAGAGGAATTCAATAAAAATATCATTTGTATTATATGAGTTGTCCTAAGGTGGAATTTGGCTCTAGTTGCCAAATTGTAACACTCCCTTTCAACTAGGGAGAATTCCACCTGCCAATCCATTTGCTACCACTCATCATCATGCCATCATGCCATCCTTTTATCATGTACCATCTTTATCATCTCTGTTTTGTTGAACCATGAAGTAATAATGAAGAAGAATTGATCAAGAGTTGTCACAAGACTGTGCCACTCTCCACTTACACAAGTCATTCTAGAGGTAGAACCTCAATTGATCCTAGATCAAGTTGTTGAACACCATGCATCCTAGTATAGGGAGTATGACAGTACACTATGCATTCATTTATAGTGCTATGGTCCTTATCTTCATTTCCCAACTCATTGGCCAGATGAGAGGTACTTCCCACGAGTCTTGGACTACATGGGTAGGATGTATGCTAAGACATCAACAGGAGAAGGTGAACCATTCATCCTTCTCATATGTCATAGGTGAAGGTGAACCCCTCATCATATGCATATGTCAATCGTAGGGGAAGGTGAAGTAGTCACCCTACATAAATGTGTCTGCAATTGTAGGGGAAGGTGAACCACTCACCCTACACACATGTCAACCATCATGGGGTATCACACGGGAAGGTGAACTACTCACCCTGTACATAGCACACCACTAAGGAAATGTGAACCACTCACCTTATGGTTTCTCATATCTCCAAGAAGTACCCCAAGCCCCTAGGAGCTCCTAGAGCTGAATGTCCAACTCATGTGGGACCCGCATAGGAGGGTATTTCCACGACTCAAAGTCTTTCACAGGGAGATAATAATTTAACCTTCCCTAAGTGATTCGTGAGAATATTTGTGACCCGCTCTTCAGTTTTGATGTGATGGAGCCTTGTTGCTCCCTGTTGTACCATATCCACGATAAAGTGGTACCTGATATCAATATGTTTGGAGCGGTTGAAAGAACATGTAGGCTTGAAAGAACATGTTTGTTAGCTTATTCATGGCTTTTTTTTGGTACTAGATCAATAGATAAAATTGTTGTAAGAATCGTAACCACTTATAATGCCTCACTTTGATGCTTCTTGCTTTGGCTCTGTAGGGATTGAAGGGGGTGATGATTTGTGTATGATGGTCTCTTTTTCTAGGAGAGAAAGTGCTTCCACTTATTCATAGTTTGTACAATCACAAAGAGTTCTTTATGCATGGAATGGTTTAGTATTGTTCCATGAAACAACTATGAATGGTAACACAAAATCTTCCTCCTCACATGATCCCTACTCCTAGTGCATACCCATTGGTATTTGTCTCTAGCTCAAAAGGGCAATGTAAAGTTGGCATGTCTAAGGTTGAAGCATCATTGATCTTCTTCTTTAGGTCTTGAAATTCTTGTTGTTGTGGCTTTGTCCCTGTTAGTGTCTAAATGGTCAGTGATCAAACATACTCTTTCATGTTTACTTAGTAGTTGTCCTAGGTTAAAATTTCATGTTTCAAGTCAGTTTTCAAATAAAATTTTGTTCACTGAATGTGTCTAGGTCTGAAATGCTACTCCCTTCACTCCATTCATGGTCATCATCATTTCAGAGGTCAATGTAATCCATTATCATCTAGGGTCTGAGGTCATTCACCACACCTTCATCTAGGTTAGAGTCTAGGTCTCATTGTTTCACCACCATAAGAGTCCATTATGTCATGAAAGAGGGCGAACAAAACGTCAATTTCACCGTAAAAGACATTTGCATAGGGAGTTAGCAAGGATAGGGAAATAAGTAAAGAGATCCTCTCTTCTCACCATCCTACTCCACAACTGCCAATGGTTGAAGAAAAAACAATAATTTTGTGCCCATTTCCTCCTGCTACACTTCTGGATGTGCTGCGCTACGCTTTTGGTGTGCTGCACAGGTGTTGTGCTACGTTTTTGTAGTGCGCTACGCTTTTGGTGTGCTGCGCAGGTGTTGTGCTACGTTTTGTAGTGCGCTACGCTTTTGGTTTTCCAACTCCAAATCAATCATTCAAGCTTCAAAATGCTTCCACAAGGGTTCACACATCTTCCACACAGTAAGTGGACATCATTCATACCTCTCTCAAGTTAAAAATTGATCAACAAATGAGTGGTTTCCTTCATTAGGTCATCTCCATTACGTTTTTGGTGTTTTTCATCTTTTGTTTGTTTTAGCTGATAAAACCCTACTCTAAAAATCTATAGCCTTCATACATCCTCCATATACCATATCCTCACACTCCTTATCACTCACAACCCTCCTTTCCATCAATTTCATCAAATCCCTAATTTTCACAACATTCTTGCAGAAAATTAGGAATATGTCATGTTTTGATCTTTTAGCCACCTTTCTCAAACTCATTTCTAGAAATTTCACTTCCATCTTATTGCCAACTCATCATCCTACCTCCTCAATTTTTTGGGGATTTTTCCTTAGCATATCTCTACCTCATTTCTGCCCCTAAAGCTACCCTACCACCATCCTCTGTTTTCTTAATTCTATACCTTCCCTACCCATCTCATCCAACTAGGGTTTTATCTTGTTGACAATCACTATGGAGGGTGAAAAGAAGTTTCACAAGGGAGGCCGACATTCTAGGTTTGAGCCATCCACTTTGCAAGAACACAATGCTTCTCTTTATGCCAAGAGATGTTTTGAAAACAATGGATGTTTGAGATTTTGTGAGAGAATCATAGAGGTAGGCTATCACGCTCAATTGACTAGCCTTTTTGCCACTAACTTTAGCAAAGACAAAGTCATCATAGCAAGCATTGAATTCACTCTATCAGCAGATGCCATCACTTCAACAACATGTATTCCAAATGAAGGAGAAGTCTGGTTCAAAGGCATGGAATTGGACCTTGAGAACTACCCAATGTTCCTAAAACCTCATTGCAGAGATGAACCTAAACATGTTTTCCCTTTCAGGCATTTACTTGATAAGTATGCCCCATTAATGAAGTTGATTATGAAATATTTTACATGCGAAGGGAGATTTTCAAGATTGTACCAATACCATGTCAGGTTACTAATGCACTTCACAGCCACCAAATCACTCAATTTGTTTAACAATTTATTCAGGAGTTTGGTCAAGATGGCGGAAAAGGTACAAAGCAAAGGTAAAAATCATCATCCTATTTTATTCCACCATGGTTTGGTCAAGCTGGTCGTTTTGCACCAACTCTCAGCAAACAATATTACTTGGGAAACTTTCATGGAGAAATTAGCATCAACGCCTGCTACTAGTCCACCTATTGTTTATAGCACATCATCAACATCATCGCAGCCAAAGGAGGTTGACTCTTCAAGCAGGAAAGCAAATGTTTCGAAAGCGCCTAGGGTTGAGATTACTCAAACCTGTGAGAAGGGTAAGAGGATGGTTTTTTCTCCTAAGACCATCAAACGTGTACTTGCACCTGAAGCTACACTTGAGCAAAGACAAATAGTAGAGCAACCACCTAGTCATGATGGTGAGTCACCATTGCAACAACATGATGAACAAGCATCCCTAGAGGTTGACATGGCAGAGCATGTGAACGAAAAGTCAGTTGAGGAAATCATAAAAGAAAAAGATGAAGATATAACAGAGTTGATGGAGATTTTCTCAATGGAAAATTCTCATATCACCTTCCTACAGCAAGAGAATCTACAGTTAAAAGTGAAACTACTCCTCCAAGACAAGCCAAAGGTGTATATTGAGGCAGAATAAGGTAAAGGTAAAGAACTAGTAGATGATGATCAGTTGGAGGATACATAAATGAAGAATGGATTATGTTTTTTGATGCCATTTCACTTGCACATTCCAGATCAGGTCCTGGTTTTTCATGACACACCTTGGCTGTGGAGAAAAATCCAAAAAACTGCCTCTTTTTCATGTTTTTGCCAATTTTTTTGACTAGGCACAGTGCTTCTAGAGCGAGGTTGGTAGAATCAAGCTTTGGATGTCTTCTCGTGGGTGTTTTCTCAATTTTGAAGGTGCATTGGAAAGTAGACACATAGGGCTACCTAGGCCAACCTTCGGACTTGCAAATGGATGCTTTAAAGTGGGTCAAATTAACCTCTAAACATGCGTGACACTTCTGCTAGACAAGAGTGACGCTTTTGCTAATGGCACTATGTTTCTGCATTGGATTCCCTTCAGATAGCTATCAAGCCAGGAAAACTTCAGAATTCATAATTAATGTTAGGCTCAATAATAACTTTGTTTTACAAGAATTATCACAATGCGACTAAACCAAAAACAAGTTGTGCATAACTAACCCTAATGATGGAATATGCCAAATGAATGTTGCCGGAACCCATAAAACTCCTCAAAACCCCTTTTAGGACCTCTGATGATGTAATCCTGCTCCTGTGGCTTGGTCATCACATATCCTGGAAATCCATCCTGGTTGTACTACAAATGAAACTAAAAATTGGGACATTACAACCAAGTATAGGAGGTCTACTAAAGGCTAAAGAAATTACCTGAGGGACATATCCAAGTAGTTGTAGGGTGGTTAAGGCCTAGTATGGCTAGAAGTTTCTAGAACAAAGGAGTTGAGATTCAGATCTGGAGGGTCAAGGATCATCCAAGGTAAGTCAAGGGGAAGATCTAATGCTAAAGTTGTAACAAAGGTTTATAAAGAGATATGGAGCCCTAGTTAAGGCATAATTCAAGCATATTAATGGTTGAAAGACTGATTTGGGAGGTCATGGCTTTGAGATGGATAAAAGAGAGTTTGTGGCTCTGTCAAAGGGTGGCCAAATTGCCGAGATTTATTGCGTAAAATGCTAGGCATAGACCAAGGGTAATTTGATGATTAAGTGAAGCAACAAAGGCCAAGAAAAGGTTGAACTGAGGTTTGTATGTTGGTCTTAGTTTCATCAAGAAGTGATCTATGTATTTCCTAAAGTTTGTTCACAAATGAAATTGTGAACAATGAGCTTTTCAAAGGCTAATATGCAGAGGGTTGATGGAAATTTTCACACTGAGTAGTTGATGCATTTTGTGAGCTGGAAATGCAAGTGATCTAATGGAATTGATCATTGTGAGAAGCTGATTGGGCAAATGAGTTAATGGAGTAATTTCTCTATGTGTAGAGGAGGAAAAGGACATGCCAGGTGTTAGGATAATATGGACTAAAAGGGATGAACGAGAAGGGCTTCTTTAGCAAGTAAGTCAATTTGTTTGTCTTTGTCTTTTGTGAGAAGATTATTATCTAAAGAGGCACATCACAAGCCCTAATATTTTGTATGCTATGTATACTAGTTGTACTAGTGGTCGAGGGCCATGATCTTTGATATGGGAGCCCCATGATTCTTTTATTGATGGACTAATAAAATAATCGAGCTTTGGACTAAAATCTTTGTGTACTTAATTGATTTCACTATTGAAGATCTATGTTGTGCGAAGTGCTAGTAAGTTGAGGGTTCCTAGTGTGTTTGTGTGCAGGATTAGCCTCATACCACATCTAGGGCCTAAGGAATATTCAACATGGTATTAGAGCTACTTTGAAGAGCACGTGGATTAGAGTGTGCATAGGAAGCATTGTGAGCCTGTGGAAATTGTGTAGACTCATACGAAGTATAGCTTTAGAGACCAAATATTTGACAATCGACCTACAATAGAATACAATTAATCCATCCGATACCAATGGTTCAAAGTTGAAAGCCTCAATTGCGTGCTCGATAAGCACGCAAATGTTGAATATCTAACTGTCAAATTTGAAAGTAGAATCAATAAATTGCAAGCACCAAAATTTGGATGAAATAGTTTCATATTTCATGGCCATTAATGGAAAGAGCAAGGAAATTAATCACCTCCACCCATCCAACCTGAAAAATGGAGATTTTGTACAGATGGTGTACTATAGAAAATCAAAGATGACATGTTTGTCAAGTAGACTTACACTATGTGTAAAGCAATGAGATGTTCTTGACCATCATATCAAAGTATTCGACTATTAATCTGAGTCATCAATTTCTTCCCAAATCTCCTTAAATTGTAGAGTTAGGGCCTTCCATTACCTTGTTGATTCATCAGTGGGTTGATGGACAAATTCACTGAGTAGTTGATGCATTTTGTGAGTTGGAAATACAAGTGATCTAATGGACTTGATCATTGTGAGTAGCTGATTGGGAAAATGATCTAATGGAGTAATTTATCTGTGTGTAGAGGAGGAAAAGGACCTTCCACGTGTTAGGATAATATGGACTAAAAGGGATGAACGAGAAGGGCTTCTTTAGCAAGTAAGTCAGTTTATTTATATGTGTATTTTGTAAGCAGATTATTGATTTGAAGAAGCATATCACAAGCCCTATATTTTGTATACTATGTATACTAGTTGTACAAGTGGTCGAAGGCCATGATCCTTGATACAGGAGCCCCATGATTCTTTTATTGATGGAATAATAAAATAATTGAGCTTTTGACTCAAATATTTGTGTACTTAATTGATTTCACTATTGAAGATTTATGTTGTGCAAAGTGTTAGTAAGTTGAGGGTTCTTAGAGTGTTTGTGTGCATGATTAGCCTCATACCAAATCTAGGGCCTAAGGAAAATTCAACATGGTATTAGAGCTACTTTGAAGAGCACGTGGATTAGAGTGTGCGTAGGAAGCATTGTGACCCTGTGGAAATTGTATAGACTGATAGGAAGTATAGCTTTAGAGACCAAATATTTGACAATCGACCTACAATAGAATACAATTAATCCATTCGAGACCAATGGTTTAAAGTTGAATCTCATCTACTTGCTCGATAAGCACAAAAATGTTGAATATATAATTGTCAAATTTGAATGTAGAATCAATAAATTTCAAGCACCAAAATTTGGATGAAATAGCTTCATATTTCATGCCCATTAAAAAAGAAAAAGAAGAAAAAGAGGAAAGAGAGTAAGTAAATTAATCACCTCCACCCATCCTACCTAAAATATGGAGATTTTATCCAGATGGGGTGCTACAGAAAATCAAAGATTACGTGTTTGTCAAGTAGACTTACACTATGCGTAAAGCAATGAGATGCTCTTGACGATCATATCAAAGTATCCGACCATTAATCCGAGTCGTCAATTTCTTCCCAAATCTCCTTAAATTGTAGAGTTAGGGCCTTCCATTACCTCATTGATTCATCGATTTGGGAGTTGTCGTCCATGTTTGATGACTAAAAAGATCCAGTGTATTCAAATTGTGTTTTAATTATAAAAAATGTTCAAAGTGAACCGGTCTTATAAAATTCAAGTAAAATGTTAAATTAAAAAAATATATATTATTTCGATTTGTTAAAGCAGTTAAATAATCTTGAGGTATATTCAATAAATTTTTTACTAATGATTTATTTTATTTTGTGAAACTTATTTCATTTTTTTTAAGTAACATATGTTTTTTAACATAAAGCTATGATTGCTTAAATCCCTTTAAATTATCATGTAGAAATTGTTAATATTATATCGAGGTTGGTAAAATTTGCAGAGCCATTTTAGAATGGATTTTAATCAGTATTATTATTGAGCTGTCTGTTGTGTATTATCATAGACAAGGTTTTTAATACAATGATTTTACCGTAAATACTTATCACTAGAACATTTTGCTATGAGATCAGTGGCTAAACAGACTTGATCTTTATGGTCATCAAATGACTAATCCACAATTTTTATCTATGGAAAAATATGATAGATTTCATGGCGGTTTAAGTCATTTTGCAAAGTGGAACTTGTTATTAGTGTCTTCTTCAGGCTAAAGGGTAAATTGCATTGATTTTGGTAAAATTTGTAGATAATATTTGGACTCCAAACTACCTATGTCATTACATATTGTGTAGGTCAAGATTTCATAAAATACCCCAAAACTTAACACATACCTTAACTTCTAACTTCCATTCCCCACCAGATATAATTATGGGGTTGCTCCTCTGTGGTTGCCCTTTCTAGTTCTCTTGAAGGAGGAATTTCATTCAAATCAACAACAACATAATTAATTTCATTTTCTGAGTTAACCGAGGGGTGAACAGATTACGGACTCTAAACAGGGGCATGGTGAAATTCTTTCAGTTGTCGCTTGAGAAGCCTGATTTCTCCATTCATCTGTTGCAAGTGTTTGGCGTTCCACTGAGATCTTCATCGTCAGGGATAGGTTGGTAGCAAGTTGGTTATGGCGCAGTTACAACTGTCGTATCTCTTCTTGAATTGAATTGTTTGCATATGCTAGTTCTCCATCGTTCGCATCAATCTTCTCCACACCACAATCAAATATTTATGCACTTCGCTCTTGTACCTCCCAATTAGGAATCCTTACTCGCAAATCCTGACACCATATTGCAACAAAGTTGAGTCCAGCATACACACTGATTCGACCTTGATTTTTGGTTCCCTAATTCCTTTACAATGCAATTTCCTTCACTCACTGCGCAACACCCTTGTTTGCTGGACAGAAACCACACTGCTTTTTGGCCATCATAATGGGAATTCCTTTCCCATCTCCTGCCTTTTCCTCTAGATGGAATCAGAGGGGAATGACGTCCCCATTTTCCATCAACTCTCCATGTCACGCCATCCAAATATCGAAGGAATAAATTAATTCATTGCGCACAAGATCTGTCTCCATGTCCATAATAATGCTATAGACGTCATTTATCAACCCTTTGTGGCTTGTGTTCTGCAGATTAACCTGATTCCAGCAAGTGTGAGGCCTCCCAATTTGTCAACTCTCCACAATCCCTCTATCCCAACGGTATGACAGAGCTAGTGTTCATCAATACGCCATCATGCCCATCAGTTGTCACTATTATTATTTAGTTGTATGATGTGAATTATTGCATATAAAAGATATTTATACAGTGAATTTCACAATATTCATTTGTCATCCAAAGCATTTTTTGTGGCAACCAATTTCATAACAATGCTTAGATAAACATTTTTTATATTGATTCATTGTATTACATATTTCCTAAGCTTCCGTTTTGATTTATTATTTCTATTGTCAACTCCACATTTTAACATAAGGTATTAAGTATGCCGATGTGTTTTCGTCGACATGTAAGTTACACTGTACATAATTTACATTGTATGGTTTTGTGTGTTTGGATTTAAATTGTTGCATGCGTAAAACTTCATGAAATGGGATGTGTACTCTCTCTAGCCGATGGGTTGTGTACTCTCTCTAGAAGATTCTTTGCTGGTTATTATGGAAAGGGAATCATGGAACTTTGCAACAATAGGAGGTTAAGTAGATAAAATGACAACTTAGGGGATTATAATTGGTAGTTGGTCTTTGAGGACCTTCAATTGTGGCACAATAACATTTTTGGGAAGTGTGTAACTTGGAGGTGAATAAGAGTTAGAATTTCGAAATTGGGGCTGCATGTGGTTGCACACTTTTGAAGTGTGAGATAATTGTTATAGGTGGAGGAGTCAGACAGTTCGAAAAATTTTGAGGTATGAAAAAACAACTCAAAAGGAGTTGAAGGCCCGGGAGATGCAGTACGTTCCGTCAATTTGGAGGGATGTAAAAACAAATCAAAAAAGGAGAGTGAAAGGTCTAGAAAATGTATCCCCAAGGATTGTGGACGGTGGTTGAATCATCCTTCTCTATAATTAGTAGTTGGTCTTTCAGAACCTTCAATTGTGGCATAACAACATTTTTGGGAAGTGTGCAACTTGGAGATGAATAAGAGTTAGAATTTTGAAATTGGGGCTGCATGTGGTTGCACACTTTTGAAGTGTCAGATAATTGCTACAAGTAGAGGAGTCAGACAGTTCAAAAAATTTTGAGGGATGTAAAAACAACTCAAAAGGAGTTGAAGACCTAGGAGATGCAGTATGTTCCGTCAATTTGGAGGGATGTAAAAACAATTCAAAAAAGGAGAGTAAAAGGTCTAGAAAATGAATCCCCAAGGATTGGGGACGGTGGCTGAATTGTCCTTCTCTATCCTAGTATTCCATGAAGGAGGAGAGATTCGATGAGGCCTTCCTTCGAAAAGGAAAGGCTCAAAATATATAAACTAGAGCAAATTTTCTAGAGGGCAAAGCTTAGCTTCGTCCACTGTCGAAATAGTTCAAGAAAAGGGGAGATGCCACCATGCATTCATTTGAAAATAGAAGAAAAGCCCATAATATGAAACAAAACATATTTTGGAGAGGACAGAGGAAAAAGCTCGTGTCCTCCAATGGGTACAATTAGGATGTGACAAGGAAATAAGAGTATAACTTATTCCCTCTCTTTTTTAAAGAGAGAGAGGATGATAGATTATGAAAATGCCAAAATCCATTTAATTTAAGCATAAAAAACTTTAAAAAGGAATGGGAAAGGAAATTCAAAATTTACAGAAGAGAAAGAGACATTGATTGCCACTTGGTGCATGAAGAGTAGTGTAGGAAGTAGAAAAATAAAATTGCTTGTTCTTCATTTTATAGGAAGGCACAAAGAATGACATTTTTTGAGTGTGAGACATATATGTTCTTGTGAAATAAGATGGTGATCCATCGTTTAGTCTAAATCTGACCAATCCATTTGTCGTGAGATGGTAGTACAAATCTCGTACACCTGTACTTGTACATGTACTATGAGATGTACATGTATATGTACCACATGTACCACTACTTGTACATGTACATGTACCAATATACGTACTTGTCACTGTACCTGCTGCAACCTAAGCACAATCTCCATATACTTGTGATCATGTTGACCTGCTTGCAAGATCTTATCATGTCAATCTGTCCCATAGGAGCTCATAGCTCCTATATGATTTCCCTGTACCCGCCTGCTAATAGCATCTGCGACCGTGTTCTCCTTTCCCTTGATGTACTTGATCTCGAAGTCAAACTCATTGATCGTGGCCAACCATCTAGCCTACCTAGCATTTATATTTGGTTGGTCAAACAAGTACCTCAACCCAATGTGATCACTCATCAGTACAAATATCCGGACAAGGAATTTGTAATATGTATAAATTCTTGCAAGATAGGACTTGGTGGGGTCCTTGATCACTCATCAGTACAAATCTCTTGCCAAGAAGATAGTGCCTCCACATCTTCAATGCATGTATGATCACTACTAACTCAAGATCATGTGTCGGGTAGTTCTGCTCATGCTTGTTCAATTTCTGTGATTCATAGCATACTACCTCTCCATCCTTCATAAGGACCCCACCAAGTCCTATCTTGTAAGCATTTATACATATTAAAAACTCATTTTCTGGATTCGCAATCTTTAGCACTGGAGTATGTGTCAAAAACTTCCTAAGCTGCTTAAAATTGACCTCACACTCCTCTTTCCAATCAAACGTCTTACCTTTCCTCTGCAATGATGTAATAGGATAAGAAATTTGTGAGAATTTCCTGATGAACCTCCTGTAATAACTTCCTAATCCCATGAATGATCTCTCCTCATCTACATTCTTAGGAGCTACCCATTCCATGATGGCCCTTATATTTTCTAGATCCACTGCAATGCCATCCTTGGAAACAACATGTCCCAAGTAATGTACCTCAGTATGAAAGAAACTGCATTTGTTGAGCTTAGCATACAACTGATGCTCTCTCAAAAGTCTCAACGCTGCTGCTAAATGCTCGACATGCTCTTCCTCATTCTTGGAATATACCAAGATGTCATCGATGACAATAATCACAAAATTGTCTAGATAAGGACACAACACAATATTAATCAAACATATAAATGTAGTTGGAGCATTAGCCAAACCGAATGGAACTACAAAAAACTCATAATGCCCTTACTTGGTCCTGAATGCGATCTTGTAGACGTCTTGCTCTTTGATGCGTACCTGATGATATCCCAACCTCAAGACGATTTTAGAGAACATTGTTGCTCCCTTCAGTTGATCGAACAAATCACCAATCCTTGGTAATGGGTACATGTTCTTGATGGTCACTTTGTTCAGCTACTTGTAGTCAATGCACAAACTGAGAGTGCCATCCTTCTTCTTCACAAACAACACTAGTGCACCCCATGGCGATACACTTGGCCTAATGTACCCTTTGTCAAGCATCTCTTTCAATTGAAAATTTAATTCTACCAACACAGATGTGCTCATCCTGTAAGGTGCCTTTGATGATGGAGCTGCCCCTAGTACAAACTCAATAGAAAATTCTACCTCCCTATGTGGTGGCAACTCTAAAATATTTGCTGGAAACACATCTTGAAACTGTTGTAAAATTGGATACTTGTTCAACACATCTGCATCCTCAACTTCCTTACCTTTGTCACTGTAAATATGCACTGCAAACAATACAACCATTTCCTACAACTGCGCTTGGCATGCATAGCTGTCACCATCATGACTGATGTGGCCTTCTTCCTTCCCTATAAGACTCTTGGTTCTCCATTGTCATCCAAGCACTCAATGGATTTATCATAGAAATATACCTTGGTCCTGTGAAGATATACCCAGTCCATACTTAATAGCATATTGTATGATCCCAATGGAAATACATTCAAATGCGTTGATGTAGGCATACCATTTAGTTCAAATGCACAAACTCTTCCCCAATGATGAAATCTTCTTTTCATACATGTAGCCAACTGCACTAACCAAGATTATGCATGCATTTCCTTTCTTAAACCACACTTATCCACCAAGTCCGGACTAACATAACTATAATTAGATCCAGGGTCAATCAAAATAGAAATAACTTGATCGCAAATCTTACCTTCCATCTCAATGATAGAAGCATGGTGATTTTCCTGCTTGTTGTCCATGGTTGCATAAATATGAGGAATGCTCTGCCCAACATCCCCGTCAGTCTGCGCCTCCTGTGCACTATATATCTAAGGCCTATCACCTTGATTCTGTCGACAAACTCTCTTAAGATGCTCCTCACCGCATGTTCAACACTCCAACTATCTTGTACCATTTCCTCCATGTTGTTGTTGTGATCTATGTTGCTACTATGGTCTATGCCCCTGTCTAGCCGCATTAAACTTCTTTTACGGTGCCACATTTTCTTTATCTTCTGCATTATGAGGCCTTACTCTCTTATGTTTCTATTTACCTTTGTCTTTCTCTTTCCATCCTTGCTGATATCATACTCAATCCGATCTCTAAATGCTAACGACAAACCATTGACAACTCACTGAACTTTAGCCTTCTCATCCTCAAGATATGGTACATACCTCAATAGCTCCAAGAAATTTTTCGTGTACTCTTCATCTGTCGTTGATCCCATATTTAACTCATAGAATTATTTGGCCTTGTTGTCGTAGTACCTATCTGACAAGTACTTTTTCCTTAAAAGCCTCTTGAACTCGTGCCAACTCAAGTCCTCTGTCCTGATGTGTCTAACCTGCTTCGCCTCTTCCCACCATATATCTTCTTTACCCCTATCTTTGAAGATGTCTACTCTGGCATTCATATTATTTGTTTACTCATGTAACTCAGATTTATAATGTAGGCTCACATGCCTAATAAATGTGTTACACACCCTCACTGATGGATATAAATTGGAGAGACTTGGAGGTCATTTGCTCATCAATTCATCACACATTCTCTCATTGTGATCTGATTGGTTCGATAGCCTTTGGAGGCCTTTTTCCCCTCACACGTGTGGAGCGAAGCTACTGTTTTCTGCAGATCTATTTAGGGCTTTTTGCTGCAGCATTGAGTAGTGTTGACAGTGGTTAACCCTTGGTCATTTGACCTCAAATATATGTCAAAAATCCGATTTTGAGAGGCCATACTGTTGGGCACTGAAATCGAGGAAATCTGAGCTATTTGATCGAATCCTTAATCTGTTGCGTTGACTTTGGATTGACCAACGTTGAATTGTGATGAGTTGTCTTTGAGGGAAGTCGGTGTGACACATGGAGGATTGGATGGCCGAGCAAGACTTTGCTGGCTGAAGCATCATGTTGACTTTCATAATGCAACAATATCTCTTATATTTGTTGGACAAAAGGAATCGTAAATCTGATCCATATTTGGCTTGTCTTCTGTTGATCTATTATTATGTTCTATCAACATTTTACTTTCATGTTTATGTGATTTCTATTGTGTATTGGGCCTAGAAAGATTGAAGTAAAATTGCATCAAGCATAGAACACAATGGTTATCTAAATTTAACATGGTATCAGAGCTGAGGTGAAGACAAAGTCCAAGCTGGTGTTAGAAGCAATCACTGAAGGAAGGAATCCTATCAAGGACAAATGGTCTCTTCAACCTTCAAGGGTTTCAAGGTTGATGATAAATTGATTAATAAGTCTGATTATCATGCATGGAAGATGTCCTTGGATTTGGTGCTAGAAGATCAAGATGTCATGGACTATTTACATGGGAAGATTAAAGAGCCTCCATCAAATGCAATTGCTACCATGAAGTGGAAGTATAAAAAAGGGGAAATGAAATCAAAGATGATTATCCAGGATTCTATTCATAAGCACTTGGTTGCTTACATTTCTGAGATGAACACATCTAAAGAGATGTATGATAAGCTGGTGAGAATGTTGAGGGTTAGCAATGATAATCAAATCCTTTTCTTCAAGAATCAATTGAAGAATATCAAGAAGGGCAAGGATGAATCTATTCAATCCTATTTTATGAGGCCCATTGAAATCAGGAATAACCTCCTAGCTATTGGGGTAGAAATATCTGATCAAGAGATGGTTCTTATTGCACTTGGAGGTCTCCCCCGTGATTGGTATGTTTTCAATATCACTATTCTTAATAATAACGTGATTCCGGATTTTGATGAAATATTGAGGAGATGCACTCAAGAGGAAACAAGAATGATGGAGTATGCCTCTAATGGAAATGGAAGTGGCCCCACTGCCTTCGCTGCTCATGCAAAGAACCATGGTGGCTTGAGAAAACAAAACCATGGTCGAGCAAGGCCCAAAGGAAGGAAGGGAAGATGTTACACTTGTAACAAGGTTGGACACTATGCAAGAGAGTGCCCTAATATAAGAGACTCTCCCCGGGATGATGACGACAACAACTCGAGAGGGAATGGCATGAAAAAAAGGTTCAAAGGAAAAAGGAAGGCTCCCTCTAATCGTAGTGGAAATGGGCAACCTTTTAAGAGGTCAAGAAATTCCAAGTACTATGAGTCTAATGTTGTTTATGATAAAAGAAATGAATTTATTCTTGTATCTTCCCTCTCTGCTGCATCTCCACCCGACACCCTGGATGTCTAGTTGATTGATAGTGGTGCTTCAAGGCACCTCATTGGTTATAGAGAAGCCCTCTCTGATTTGGTTGAGAAGGATACTTATCTGGAAATTATCCTTGGAGATAATGCCACCTATCCCATGAAAGGGACATGGACTGTGACCCTCCATCTATCTCAAGGTCAAGTCCTCCGATTACAAGATGTGTTGTACGCACCTGATTTGAAGAACAACCTTATGTCCATTTCAGCAATGGAAGACAAAGGGTTCAAGGTGGAATTCATTGATGGAAAGGTACTTATCTGGAAGAACTTCAAGGAAGCTCTTTCTATTGGTTTTAGAGCTCATACACTCTACCAAGTTGGAGGAAGTCAATTGGGGGCTATGTCATGTGATACAACTCTTCAAACAGATTTATGGCACTGGAGGTTTGCACACCTTCATTACAAATCACTTCTCGAAGCAAGGAAGGTGGTGATAGGGATGCCTGAGTTTAAAAAATGAATTCAAAGACTCTTGCAGAGAAGCTAGCATTAAGAGGGAGACCACAACTGCATACACTCATGAGCAAAATGGTGTTGCTGAAAGAAAGAACATGATTTTTTGTGGAAGCTGCCCATGCCATGCTATGTGACCAAGGTCTTCCAAGTTTCTACGGGGAGAAGCTGTGAACACTGTTGTGTATGTTCAAAATAGATGCCTGCATTCCGCTCCAGACTCCAAAACTCCCGAAGAAGTCTTCTCTAGTAAGAAACCTGATATTTCTCATTTTAGAGTTTTTGGTTTTTCCTGTTTACTATCATGTGCCGAAAGAAAAGAGAAGCAAGTTGGATGCTTCTGGAAAGAAGGGAATGTTTGTGGAATATAGTGAAACTTCGAAGGCATAAAGAATCTATGTGGCTGGTCAAAGAGAAGTGGAGATATGCCACGATGTCACCTTCGATGAAGATGCTTCCCTCAAGAAAGTGAGAAATCTTCCTAGCTCCAAGGAAGACAAAGAAGATGAAGAAGCAGGGAAGCATGAAGGGTCGAAGGATGACCCGATACCCGATGTTGAAGGACCTATGAATCCCATTGATCCACCTCTTTTAAATAAGAGAAGACCCTCATGGCTCAAGGACACTCTCACAGATGCGGAGAGACATGTTGCCCCAAGGGGGACATTCTGTGAAAGCAAGAAGTCGAAGAGATACCAAGGGTATCTAGCAGCCATGAGTACAATTGTACAATCTGAGCTTGGATCATTTGAAGAAGCCCTAAAGCATAAATTTTGGAAGGATGCTACGCATGAAGAATATGAGTCCATTATGAACAATGATGTTTGGGAAGTGATCCCGAGACCGGAGGAAAAATCTGTAGTCACCTGGAAATGACTCTATAAGATCAAGCATGGATCTGATGGAAGTTCTGAAAAGTACAAGGAAAGATTTTTTGCCTGAGGCTTCTCTCAAAAAGAAGGCATAGATTATGATGATATATTTGCACATGTTGCCTGCTATACCACCATTTGATCTATTATTGCCCTTGCTGCTACGCAAGGATGGAGTTTTCATCAGATGGATTTGAAGACCGCTTTTCTGCATGGTTCGATAAAGGAAGAGGTTTATGTGGAGAAACCTCTTGGGGTTCGAAGTCCAGGATAGAGACTCTCATGTATGCAGGTTGAAGAAATCCATCTATGGGTTGAATCAAGCCCCAAGGGCTTGGTACAATACTGATGCATTACATCCTAGGCTTGGAGGTCTAGCAGAGGCTAGGCGAGATTTTCCTTTCTCAAGGAAAATATGTCGTGAAGCTGCTGGAGAGATTTGGTATGGTGGACTGTAAGTCTGTGTCGAAATCGATGGAACTCAACTTCAAGAAGTTGTGGAGAAACGTTGCTGGGCCCATGCTAGAAAATCCTATCGAGTATCGACAACTTGTGGGGGCCCTGATGTTCTTAGTGAACTCTCGCTTGGACGTATGTTTTGCAGTGAACACTTTGAGTCAACATGTGGTTGATCCTCATTACATTCACTGGATTGGTGCCAATAATCTATTGAGATATCTTCGAGGCACAATCAACCATGGGCTAAGATACATTTTCGAGAGTTTGAGACTCCATGGATATACTGATGTCGATTGGGCTAGCAGTGTGGTGTATCGGAAGAGCACATATGATGTCGCTTCACCTTGGGTTCTGCTTCGATATCTTAGATGAGCAGGAAGTAGAAGTTGGTGGCTTTGAGCACCGCTGAGGCCGAATACATTGAAATGAGTATGACCTATTGTGAAGCTATTTGGTTGCAAAATCTCTTCAATGAGCTATTTGGGCATGCGCTAAATACCACCGTTATCCTTTGTGATAACTAGAGTGGGATTTGTCTTTCCGAGAATCTCGTGTTCCACTATCGATCCAAGCATATTGATATCAGGACCACTTTGTCCGGGACATGGTACAACGAGGCACCGTAAGGCTCAATCATATAGGAACTTATGAGCAAGTCGCATATATTCTCACGCAGCCCTTAGGGAAAGTCAAGTTCCTAACCTTCCGTGAGAAGCTTGGAATCGTGGAAAGACCCTATTCTGAGGGTCTTGCTTGAGTTGGACTATGAGCTATGGGAGCTCCAGGGGGGCTTGGGGATAGCTTCTTGGAGCTATAAGCACATACGAGGCTATGCTTGCCGAACCTTGTTGTGATTCTGCCCCATAGTTATGATATTGAGTTGGTTTGCCTCTCTTTGATTTGTGCCCCGCACGCATCCTACCCATGGAGTTTCGAACTCATGGGAAGTACCTCTTGTTTGGTCAATGAGGTGAGAAATGTGGATAGAGACCAATAGAAAGACCGATGGACGCATTAGAGATTTTTGTACTCTCTATGAAGTACCTCTCATTTGGCCAATGAGGTGAGAAATGTGGATAGAGACCAATAGCAAGACCGATGGACACATTAGAGATTTCCGTACTCTCTATGTCTAGGATGGCACATGTCCAATACCTTGATCTGGGATCAAGTATGATGAGGTTCTTACCTCTAAACTAACTTAGGGTTAGTATGTGACTCTTTTGAGTCTATTGAGGTTTTATCCTCTAAACTGACTTCGGGTCAGTAAACTAACTTCGGGTTAGTATGTGACTCTTTTTGAGTCTATTGTGGTTTTATCCTCTAAACTGACTTCGGGTCATTAAAGTAACTTCGAGTTAGTATGAGACTATTTTTGAGTCTAAGAGAGGTTTTTACCTCTAAGATGACTTTGAGTCAGCTGAGTGTGATGTATTTGTGACTCACCTTTTGTTCCATCTGAGAAAGAGCTAACAAAGAAAGTTATGACAGGATGACGCACGATGTTTGGTGAAAGTACATGATGGTATTGATGGATGGCACTCGTGGACAGATGGAGTTCTCCTTAGTTGAAAGGGAGTGTTAATTTTGGGCAACTAGGTCCAAAATCCATGTTGCACTACTCATATGACGATGGTCATATTTTTGTTGAATTCCTCTTTCAGAAAGGTGCAAGATTGATCTAAAGATCATCTTGTTTGGATGAGCAAAACATTTATTTTGAATTTATTTTTCCACATGTGCAAGGTCCGCCAGATTTGTAATGTAGGCTCACATGCCTAATAGATGTGTCACACACCCTCACTGATGGATATAAATTGGAGAGACTTGGAGGTCATTTTCTCATCAACTCATCACACATTCTCTCATTGTGATCTGACTGGTTCAATAGTCTTTGGAAGCCTTTTTCCCCTCACACGTGTGGAGCGAAGTTACTGTTTTTTGCAGATCTGTTTAGAGTTTTTTTGCTGCAGCATTGACCGTGGTCAATCCTTGGTTTTTTGACCTCAAATCTCTGCCAAAAATATGATTTCGAGAGGGCGTACTGCTGGGCATTGAAATCGAGGAAATCTGAGTTGTTTGATTGAAGCCCTAATTTGTTGCGTTGACTTTGGGTTGACCAACGTTGATTTGTGATGAGCTGTCTTTGAGGGATGTGGGTGTGACACATGGAGGATTGGCTGATCGAGAAAGACTTTGTTGGCTGAAGCATCCTGTTGATTACCGTAACACAACAATATCTCATATCTTTGTTGGAAAAAAGGAATTGTAAATCTGATCTATATTTGGCTTGTCTTATGTTGATCTATTATTGTGTTCTATCAACATTTTAATTTCATGTTTATGTGATTTCTATATTGGGTCTAAGAAAGATTGAAGTAAAATTTCATCAAACATAGAACACCATGGTTATGTAAATTTAACACTGTCTAAACAAGAACTAGAATAGTACTTGTACTCATCACCCCTCCTATTCAGAGTGTCCAGCAACCTACCATCTCTCAGTGTGTCAGCTCTATCTGACATGTGTCTTCCAGGAGACCTACTACCATATGCCCCATTAGTTATGTCCTCCTATCCATGGTTGATCTGAAGTGGCGCTTTCTGCTACAATTCTGACAAGCTCTGAAGAAGTATTGTGTTTACCTCTACTTGTTTCTCTTATGGTTGTATGATCCTGTCATTGTTTGCCTTACAACTCCTTATTTCTTCCTTTAAGATTCTCGATGTGTCTACCAAATTAGAAGAGTGCCCACCACGCTGCTCATCTGACTCATAGGGAGAGTCTTTGTAGTCTACCATATTGCTATTCATTTTGATCTCTTTCTTTCCTGCAAGGCATAATATGTCAGCTAAACCAAATCATAATAAACCAACGTACCCTAGAGTAATTTGGGGAGGACACCTCATCTGAAAGAACATATAATCAACGTGATACATGTATAAACATAATCATAACAACATATGAACATATAATAAATGAATGTACCAATCACATAAGCATCATTCTAGTTGGAGTCCAGTCATCATTTCATGACTATGACACTACACATACTATGACCTCATGTGTGATGACATCAACCATATAGACGTACATGAACAATACACAATCACAAGCATGGACAATACACAAGCATAAGAAACATGTAACCAATCATGAACAACTAATGCATGTTCGACATATGTCATGTACGCAAGCATACACAGACAACATCGAAGCATGACCAATATGTAATCAAGCATAATCAAGTGATACATGTACAACATGTAGCAACATGTAAGCAAGCTTGCATGAACAATACATAAGCATGAACCACACATAACCAGTCATACACTCATGACAAAAGTTTGACAACAACACCATCAACCCTTCCATGACGACACCACTGCCACCATGGCCAACACAACGCGGATGCAACAAGCACATACACCATAGGTATGAGAAGCACATATGAAACCAACATAAAATCATGACCAACACACTTTCCATCCAATGCAAGGGTTGAACCATGCTCTGATACCACTCTGTAACACCCTCTTCCCACATCTACCCAAGCAACCGACCAACTGAGGTAAACATGTGACGAGAGGCTACTATGATTAGACTCAACCTCCTAGGTGACCTTACAAAAGTGGAATCGACGGAAACACATTACACAGACCTTGCACACCATCAATAACACCCTAAGGAGCCAACCCAACCATTCAAGCATCTTGCCCTTGGGTCCCTCTGACCTTTTTAGCTCCTGGATCTCCAAACGCATGCATAGGTCTGCAAGCCAACGTCTATGGATCTCCAAACGCATGCATAATCCCACATGTTAGCATCCAAGGACTAAATTACCAAGTGTTGTGCCAACGTCCCCGGGATTTGAGCCACTTTTTCATGCCCAAAACCCAGTTCACTGCCCAAAACTTCATGACAAGTTCATAAATGAATTATAATGACCAAACAATGATAATTTACAAAAACATCCATGAGGACTAAACTGGACCCCTACTAGCCATGAAAGGCATTTCGTCAAACATGTCACTAACATGAAAGCTACAAGTATAAACAACAGAACAGAGCATAGGGGTCTCATACTTATTTGAGAATCGCTAAGAAGCATTTCTCCCTTATATCATTAGTTTCATTACCATCTATTTGACCATAGATACATTGTGCATTCATTTACAAGTAAAAACATGGGGAGAGCCATATATCATCACTGTTAAAATACATGCTTATTACCAACATAATAATAACATAAATACCATGGATACAAAAACCATAGAATCCACATATAAACCAATGTATTTATACATCAAATACCAAAGGAATGAGCTTCTCATTAATGGGACTACCAACTAGAGATGGGACTACCACGTTCCACTCGACCATAGATTGGTCGAGCCAAATATCTCTTCATCCAATCACTCCCATTCCATATTTCAAGCATGAATGTGGGACTCAAACCAAAAGAACCGACCAGGGCATCTCGAGGTTAAACCACCTCACCTTCATAAATAAAAATAAGCCTTTACCGTTAACTACACTCGATCACTAGGCCAACACAAGCATGGATACCGCCGGATTCTCTCCGCCTACACCGTTAGGAATTTTCCTATCTCCTCCACAGTTTGAATCAGGGATCATTAAGCCCTAAATAGAGACATACACTCCAAGCTTACCGTTTATCCCAACTCTAGATTCTTAGGCCTTATGGAGAGCACCCACCTCTCAGGATTTATTGCAATCCAAACGTGAATCAATAGGCCCTAAACCGAGGCAACACATAAACTAGTTTTGTGTCATATCACTTAGAGATCCACCTCACTCTGCTTTGAATCCAACTAAACCAAAACATGAGAATTTCACAACACCATGAATATCCATAAATGGCAAGGCTAGGCTGAAAACACTGTCACACCTGGAAAAACCCATGCCATGATAGGAAAGAAACATATGCAATATCATGCATGCCAAATCTAGCAAGGAAAACACACATGCAAATCGATACCTGCAAAGAATCATGTTGTAGTGTAACAACCCCAAAATTTAACATGCAACTAATTATACCAAATATGCAATTAATAATGAACACAAAAGCTATTTAACTAATCAACATAGAAATTTCAGAAACATGAGCAAAGACGACTTATCTGTAACGACGAACTCCAAAGTTGAACGCTATTTGAATCTCGCTAACTGCAACAAAGTTTTGGGGACGAATCTCCACCCAACTGTAGGCTCAGCTGCACATAATCTTTCTACAACTGGCTACCTCCGAGTCCTCAATCAATGTACTACTTCCAGGGAATCCTTTGTCTCACAATACCTTTTTCCCAAGAGAATGAATGAAGGAATGATGAATCTCATCTTCATCAATGTCTATTAAATAGACCAAACAATGGAAAGGGAACTGCATGCACACATTCTCTATGTCAACATGCAACTTTTATTTATGTATTTAAGTTTTACTTAATTTAACATTTCTCTTAATTTAAATCTTTCTTATTTTATTCTATTTTATTTTTTGTTAACTTTACTTATTTTTACTATTTAATAGTTTTTTGAGTTTATTTTTTTTTATTACTTTTTACTTTTCTTAACTTCATTTATTTTTATTATTTTTATAGTTTACTTTTATATATTTTTATTTAGAACTCCAATTTATTATTTACTATTTTATTTATTTATTATTACTCTTTTTATTATTTATTACGTATTTACTATTATTGTGTTATTATTTATTTACTATTTATTTAATAATATAATATATTATTATTTATTTATTATTTATTATTTTTATTATTATTAGAGGACATTACATACTCTCCCTCTTTAAAGAACTTCATCCCGAAGTTAAGTTGAATAATTTAGCATTTAGTTATTTATTACTTCATGTTTTCCCAACACCCTCTGCTGAACTAGTATAAGCACCAGACATCGAAAGTTTCCACAACTCCCAAGAAATCTCAAGGAATATTTATATTTTTTCCCACTTTTAGAACTAGGAATAAGCCTCATCGGTCTGTACCATAGCCCAAGGCTGGCCCCAAGGTTCACCCCTGGCTCAGATCTCATCTCCTCCAAGACAGGCATCCGGTCCCAGTACTCAATGATTCTGGGCATCTCGCAAGGCTGGCCCCCTCCCTCCACCCTCACTAAGGTGCACATCCCCAGGCATCGAAGTCCTTACACCCATTCAAGGCTTCGGAATCCAATCCAATTTCAGGCACTTGGCCTACAATATCAAACACTTGACCTCCTCAAGATGGTCCCATAGCCCCTCAAGAGCTATCCATCAAGAGTTATACAAGACAAAGGAACCACTGAGATATGTAGTGTTGATTGAGTTTGTCCCCAACCCATATGGTGTTACATATTCTCCCTCGCAGGTATGGGCTCCCACAAGATCATCAAATAAACTAACCCTCTCGACTCATTTATGGA
This sequence comes from Pinus albicaulis, assembly GCA_034641835.2. NCBI lineage: Eukaryota > Viridiplantae > Streptophyta > Pinopsida > Pinales > Pinaceae > Pinus > Pinus albicaulis. Next base: position 465,293,220 of record CM076569.1, on the reverse strand, counting down.
GTTCTTGTCAGTCACCACATCTCAACATATATGAGTTATGCATTTGAAATAAATGAGTCGAGAGGGATTAAGATATATGATATAGATGGATTTTTTATTACTATAATGGTATTATAGTAGTCATGTAAATTATTATATAAATTTTTGTAATTAATAATTATTTAACAACAAATAATTGTTAATGATTATATTAAATATGTTAGTTTGTTTCTAAAGAGGATATTTGTTTCTAAAAAATCCATCTATATCGTATATCATAACTCATATATGTTGAGATGAGTTATGCATTTGACTAATCTAATTCAAATGCATAACTCATATATGGCATACTAACTTCTTACTCTTCACATTAATTATTTTTCCATTAACCTTTAAGCCTCAACTTTTCACAAAATGTATCTCATTTCTCAATGATAGACAATTAATATCTTTAAAATTTACCTATAGACATTTTCTTAGTCTATCACTTGTCAACTTACACCTATATGAGTGTTTTGGTTCATGAATTCCCATCTTTCCCTGATTCTACATTATATAAATATAATTTTTTTTAAAACATAATTATCACCTTAAAAATGAGTTACAACACAAAATTAAAATATACAATATAAAAAATAGCCTCCAAACAAATATCCTCTTTAGAAACAAACTAACATATTTAATATAATCATTAACAATTATTTGTTGTTCAATAATTATTAATTACAAAAATTTATATAATAATTTGCATGACTACTACAATACCATTATAATAATAAAAAATCCATCTATATCCATCATATATCTTAACCATTTAGCACCAAAACTTTTACACATTAATAATTATTTCCAAACAAATTTTATTTTCTAATTAAATTTATTTAATATATCCTTTCATTTGTGAAAAAATCTCTTAATTTAAAAAATAAAATAATAGTTTAAAATGATAAACTAAAACCTAAATTAAACTTTAACCTTGATTAATTATTCCAAACTGATAATAAAGACAATATTATAAATAATTACAAAATTCAACCTAACCTATATATACTATTTTATTTAAACCAAACCCACATTATTTATTCAATTAAATAATTAAAATAATCCGCCATACTTTATTCAATCAATATATTATTTATTTATAAAAACAATTAACTTTATTCAATCAATATATTATCTATTTATAAAAACAATTAACTTTATTCCATCAATATATTATATATTTATTAGAATTAAAAAAAACAATTAATTTTTTTTAAGTTTCGAATCTCATTAAATAAGAATTCTCTTATATTTCTCTTACTTTCACTTTAACTTTCTCTCACTTAACGTATGTCCCAAATATTTAGGAACCACACGACACTTTTTGACCCTTAAGCATGTTCGATAATATGTTGAGGTATTAGTATGTAATTCCCTAGGGATAACGGATAACAACCATATTATTACAACTCACACTTATTTATGTTTACTCTAACTTTAATATTTGTTTTCTACTTAATATATAATGCAAACATAATGTATTATTGGCTAATCAACTTGGGATTTTTTCGACATTAAACATAATGTAATTCGATTTTGGGGTTTTCAACTTTCACAACCATTATTAATAATTCGAGGTCAGAGTTGTTATTATCATTATCGACCATTACGTAACATTTATTAAAAAAAACCATCTACACCTCACCTCCCAACAAATCCATTGCTTAAATGTACTCACGTGGGGTCCTATATACGACTTATCTTGGCAAGAAGTTTCAAGTTCTTCCCTTGCGGGATGATGAGCTTACAGTCAAGTGTGACCCAGCTGCAATTTTATTTATTTATTTATTTTTACCATGAACTTAAAACAATGCATATCTTTGAAGACAAACATATT
>CM076569.1:464422187-464544508 GCA_034641835.2 Pinus albicaulis | reverse complement strand
CAATGGAATTCAACTTCAAGAAGTTGAGTGGCAGCACTGCTGGGCCCGTATTGGCAAATCCTACTGAGTATCGTCAACTTGTAGGGGCTCTGATGTTCTTAGTGAACACCCGTCCAGATATATGTTTTGCAGTGAACACTTTGAGTCAACAGATGGTTGAGCCTCATCACTTTCACTGGGTTGGTGCCAGGAATCTTCTAAGATACCTTCGAGGCACGATAAACCATGGGCTGAGATACACTGACGGGAGCGTGACACTCCGTGGATATACTGATGTCGATTGGGCTAGCAGTGTGGTGGATCGTAAGAGCACATCGGGATGCTGCTTCAATCTTGGTTATGCTTCGATTTCATGGATAAGCAGGAAGCAGAAGTCGGTGGCTTTGAGCACCGCAGAGGCCGAATACATTGCAGCAAGTATGGCCTGTTGTGAAGCAGTTTGGTTGCGAAAGCTCTTTAGTGAGTTGTTTGGACATGTGCTAGATACCACCGTGATACTCTGTGATAACCAGAGTGGGATTCGCTTGACCGAGAATCCTGTGTTCCACAACCGATCCAAGCATATTGATATCAGGTACCATTTCATCCGGGATATGGTACAGCGAGGCGCCGTAAGGCTCGATCATATAGGAACTGATGAGCAGGTCGTGGATATTCTCACTAAGCCCCTGGGGAAGGTCAAGTTCCTAACCTTCCGTGAGAGACTTGGTATCGTGGAACGACCCTATGATGTGGGTCCTGTTGGACGATGAGCTCGAGGAGCTCTAGGGGCTTTGGGGACAGCTTCTCGGAGCTATGAGCAACCACAAGGCTAGGCTTGCCAAACCTTGTTGGTGTGCTTGGACCCCACCGTTGTGATTATTGAGTTGGTTCACCTCTCATTATCTGTGCCTCGTATGCATCCTACCCATTGAGTTCAGGGCTCATGGGAAGTACCTCTCATTTGGCCAATGAGATGGGAAAAGCTAGAGACCAGTAGCAAAGACTGATGGACGCATCAGAGATTGTCGTAATGTCTATCTAGGATGGCACGGTCCAACCACTTGATCTGGGATCAATTCTAGTGAGGTCTCGGAACTCCGCCTGACTTCGGGTTGGTTGGAGACTCTTTGTGAGTCCGATAGAGGTTTCGGACCTCTGGGCTGAATTTGTCAGCCGGGGGATGATGTCTTTGTGACTGACCCACTTCTGTTCTGAAATAAAGAGGCTAGCAAAGCAAGTTACGGTGGGATGACGCACGATGTTTGATTGCACTGGTGGATGGAGTTCTCCCTAGTTGAGAAGGAGTGTTAAATTTGGACAACTAGGTCCAAACTCCATCTTGTGATGCTCAGATGAAGATTCCAATGTTTGTATTGGATTCCTCTTTCGGAGATGTGTAAAATTGATTTTAATCTGATGAGCAGAACATTTATTTTGAATTTATTATTTATAATAAATTTAAGTGCAGGTCGGCCTTAAGGTTTTACACCCCCAACAGATGTGTCACACACCTCAATGATGGATATAAATATAGTCAACGTTGGAGAGCTTTTCACTCATCTCATCCAGACACTTCTCATTGGATACGAGCATCTAAGAAGCAGTTCTCACGTGGGAAAAGGAATAAGTAGCTGCAGCTGGAAAAAGGACAATTTCTGCAGTTAGGGTTTCTGGACGAAATTTTCTGCAGTTAGGGTTTCTGGGCAAGTTTGACCAGCGTTGACTTTGGTCAACGCATGGTCCGTTTGAGCTGAAATTTTGTGGAGAGTTCAATTTTTGAACGCCGTACTCATTGGCACAAAAATCGAGGTCAAAAGTTTGACCGAAGTTGGAGTTGCGTTGACTTTATTGTTGCTGCCCTGCGTTGACTTTTTCTGGACTACGTTGACTTTTCTGGGGTTGACTTTGAGTTGACTGGATAATTTATTTGAGGACTGTTGTGACACATTTTGGGTTGGCCGACCAAGAAGACTTTGCTAGTTGAAGCATCCTGCTGACCGCCGTAACGCACCAACACATTCTCCTGTTTCTGGTTTGTCTTCTATAGATCCACTGGTATGTTCTATCAGCATTTTTACTTAACTGTTTATGTGATTGCTGTTATAAAAGTAAAGTTGCATCAAGCATAGAACATCTACAAAAATTTACATGCAACAATTCTCTAGTGTTGTTTGCTACTGCAACTTCTAAAACTGAAAAAGCATCCAAACTGACTCAGTATGATGCATCTGTCTCCAGAGTCTGACTACTGCTAGCTACTGCACTGTCTACTAAAAACTCTGCGTTGTTGCTAACTCTGCATCTGTGCCATCTGCATCGTAGCCAAATCTAATCTGCGCTCCAGTATCCGACATCTGTCACTCTGACATCTGACTGCATCAATCGCCACTGATCCATCCTGCTACTATGTATTGTGGGCTCCCGTAGCAAGGTAATGATCCATGAGATAAGACATCTCAATGGACCTTGCCCAAATTTCTTCTCTTGGAATTATGTCTTCACATCGCCCCACCTCTCACCTGAAGGTATGGTTGCATGTGCTCCCTCTGCCCACCTGGCTTGAAATTTCCCCCCATCGGAGATCTTTGCTTGAGTGGATGCCTCCACTCAGTCTCCTCTTTGCTTCTCTAATTGTGGATGTTCCACAACTTTCTGAGGCTTCTTCTTAGGCTGCATGTTGAGAGGTAACTTATGCTCCCTCTCAACCACCAAGTCTCTAACCTTCGCTTTGCTCCTTAAATATTTGCATGCATCCTGTGCCTCAAGTGCATACAGGTTCTTGTCTCGCACATAAATCTGTTTCATCTGTCCCGTGGCGATGTGTCTAAGGAAAACCTTTCCTTTTCTAAATATCACATCATAGCCACAGTCTTCCAATACCGCTATGGAAACAAAGTTCTTCTTTAGTCCTGGAACAAACAAAACATCTGTCAATCTGAGAGGGGATCCAGACTCCCTCATAAAGGTAATTGTACCTATGTCAGTCGCGGTATACCTCTCGTCATCTCCAAACTCTATGTTCTGTTGGAGGTCCTTCTCCTCCAAGTCACTGAAGAGATCTCTATTCCCCATCATATGGAACGAGGCACCGCTGTCGACATACCACATGCATCCCATCACAGTGTTGGCCATGCATGAAATGAGAGTAAAATCAAGCTCGAACTGTGAAGCTAGAGCTTCACCTGTTGCTGCAACTATAGGCTCCTTCTTGCTTGCCTTTTGTGGACATTTCGTGGCATAGTGCCCATACTCATGACAGTGAAAACACTTGATCATGGACAAGTCTCTCTTACCCTCTTCGCCTTGGGACTTCTTTCCCTTGGCTTTCTTGCTTTTTTTGACTAATGCAAAATCTTCTTCTTTGTCTTTGGAAGAGATCTCGTCTCTGGTGCTCTGCCTTATCTCTTCTTGTACCAAGTCGGACCACAATCGTTCCCACTCTAGTAACTTCTCCCTCCCATTCACCGAGTCCTGGTAGCTATGCCAGCTCTCGGGAAGGCCTAGAAGTGCTAGGCTCACCAAATCATCCAAATCTATTGTCACACCAACACTTCCAAGTTCATCTCGACATTGAGTGAACTCCGTCTAGTATTTTGGTATCATCTCGCCCTCCTCCATCTTGATCTTTTTGAGCTTGTCCTTCAGTGACAGCTTCCTGTGGTCGTTGCTATTTTGAAACAGATTTGTTAAGGCCTTCCACATAGCATATGGAGTTGCCTTTCCATGGAGGTTCGAGACAATATGATCTCGAACTCCTAACAGAATCCTTCTCGCCTGTAATGACCCATTCCAATTTATAAGCAAAATAATATTAGCATGTATACGATGTATGCATCTGATAGCTACACATGCATACATCGCATACACCGCACTAGTATACATACCTACTAGTATTGAGAATATCTAAGTTAGGGTAATGAATTGAATATCATAATGCATTTTATCTCACTGACATATAATGAAATATCAAGCTAGGTACTTAACACGTATACCGATCTTATATACGTATGCGTGGTAGAGCATTGATTAAAAAAAAACAAAATATAATAAAATTAATCTCAAAATAATTAATCAAAATAATATCTACATAATGACTTAATAAATATCTACATAAATTACTCTATAAATATCTACATAAATGACTTAATAAATATCTACATAAATGACTCTATAATATCTCCATAAATGACTTAGTAGATATCTACAAAAATGACTATAATATCTACATAAATGAAAGAGGTGAATCAAAGTTATAAAAGGGGAGGAATATGAAGGAGGGAAGGAGGTTTTTTCTTTGCTAATTTCTACACTATTGTCTGAGGAAATAGTGAGTGGTATGAATTGTTCTGAAGCGAGCCTTCATTGTTCTTGGAATGTTGGGCACGGGGGCAGAAGAGGTACCTTTTGGATCTAGGATTGTTTTTGGAAAATCCTAGATTGGCTGGGAGGAAAAGATTGATTTTGTAACCCGTCCGCTGCATCCACAGGAAGAGCCATAGCCCAATAAATCACCAAATTTGTTCCAGGTATTCTTCTATGCATAAATTAGTTACTTATGTAAGTTTAATTTCACTGTCGGTCTCCATTCATTTGGATTTATGCTTAAATCTATAAGAAGGAAAAATTTAGGATAAAAGTCTCGGTTTAGGGGCTTTACATTGCCTTTGCTACATTATTCTTCCATGCATCAAGATTTTGAGCATCAGTTGTTGCGGGCTTGGGAATATCACCGTCTATGAATTCCTTCAACCAGTTGTCCTCCAACATTGTCTCCATCATGTCCTTTCATGCTATGTAATTTGAACTACCCTCAAGGGCATAATTCGAGTCTCAAGCCAATGAAAGACATCTTGATCTGGTGCTGGTCCTAAAGAATAAATGTGCAAATTCAATGTACTTATTCAAAACAAACTTTGGTTCTTCTCTTTTGTAGTGATTCCTGCTCTGATACCATGTAGAAATATCTAAATAGATTCAACTGAACTTGTAATGTACTAAAACAAAATATTAAATCAATCTACAAAATGCGGAAACCAATTTCGATCGCACAATCACATAACAAGTAAGAGAAAGAAATTATCAATTGCACAACATAAGATGTATCTAGGGAAAGCAACTGCTCAAAACCCCGCTTTCTGTATATTGCATAAAGTCAAGATCATGAAACAAGACAATGTTATTTCCCTTCCCAAGAAACCTCTGCACTTTGTTGACCGTCTCACTCTAATCTTGCTCTGATCGTGGCACTGATCTAAGCAAGTTTGGTCCAATATTTAACCACTTGTTTGCCTCTACCTGACCAACATTGCTTACGCATTCCTGGGCTAATTGAGCCCCTATTAATTAGGAAATTCTCAATTAATGATTGCACAATACATCCATGGCTTCCTGATGACCTCATGCATGACCTGTACAATTTTCTAATTATACAATTGATAGTTATCTTCCCTGTAACCCCAATCTCAATTGTGTCTTCCTTAGAACCGACATGCAACAGCTATTTATAGCAAATTATCAGTTATCTGATTGATCATTGCATGTGAATTAAATCAGATTTAATTCACTAGACCTATCACTAGCTCATCTCTCAGTTAGAACTAATTAAACTGATTTTAACTAAAATACTTGAGTTAACTAATTACAACTCACAAATAACTCAACCAAGCCTCCTAAAAAGGAGGAGACACCCGACATGCCTCTAGTTTGATCTCCAACTCGAATTGACTGAGCTAACTAAGTCTTTCTGACTCAGTTAACACTTACAGGTTGTCATGTGATGTGGAATTACAATTTTACTTCTAATTCAATTAAGGGAAAATTAAATCAAAAGCCTCATGGATGCCATTTTCAATATTTCTTATTGCCATTTTCAACATTGTGTTGCTACAATACAAGCGCAAATCAACTAGAAGATGAACTAAAGCAGGCATTCCCTTCCTTGAGAATTGCACCCTCTTCCCATACTGGAGACTTAACCATGTAAGTGTTGCAACGGCTTAAGCAGCCTAGGGATCTGTGCCCTGTCTGGGGATAAATCATGCATGCAATCGGAAATTGAACTAAACTGAAAGTTGAATTGAAACAAACTAGAAATTTCTAAATCTGGAACAGGAGTGAACTAAATTTAACTTAAGGTGCCAAAACAGGAATTATGCTAATGTTGAAGGCATACATGTGCACTCTGCATTCCTACATAATTGTGCCTCCCCCACACTCTGATGTGAATAAGAACCAATGCAAACCACTTCCATACTGCTGCTATATGGACCTGCTAGTCGAGTGTGCCCCAATTTTGTGGTCAACTCTATCAGAGCTAAACCAGGTAAAAATATGACACCATTGACTAAGATCAACTAATGTAGGATTTCACTAAACATGTGTTTCAATGTACACAAGGAGCCAACAAGACTGTTGCCAATCCAATAATTGTAACAAACATTTTACTTGTGGTAAAATGTGATACTGTCAAGTCTAGGTCTATGCTAATGTTTGATGTTGCAAAATGCTCATTGCTAATATCAAGATGTAATTGCAAGGGTTATAAAAATAGACATCAAACCAAGCATCTCTCCATGAGGATTGATAATCCCACTTATATGGGTAAGGAAGTACAATAAACAACCAAAAAGTAGGTCAATGAGACTAGGAAATACAATTATTGACACTAATATGTATGAGTGCCAAATGTTACCCCGAAAGCATAAAACAAAATAAAATATGAAATTCGTGAACTAAATTATTACATTTGAGAAGCAAATAGAAAAAAGAGTACGAGAGATAAACTAAATCTCTATTAGACAAGATAAGGAGGTTAAATGTGAGGTGGAAGAAGTATCTACCACAGAATCAATCACTGAGAAGGATCAAATACACTATCTAATGATATTATCTAGAGAGTATCTAGTGCTGAGAGGACCTGGGTAGGTGACCCTAGGAGTTATACAGGATCCAAAGGCAAATTTTCCCTTCGCACTTGAGGTTGAATAAATTAAACTCCCTAGTCCAAATTATGTTGACAATCTGATGTGTGCAAATAACAAATACCACTAACTCTTATGCAAAAGAGTCAACCAACCAAGGTGAAACACAATGTAGGTGGTCTCACTAACCTAGTCCTTGTTGAGTCATTCATACAAAAATTACGCCTATTGGTTAGTAGCAGCAAGTGTTGAAGATGGCCAAAAAAAGGAGGCAATCAATCTAACAAGACAATTTCATAAACAAGCCTACTAGTCTTGCTTATTAAAGAGAGTTGCAATCATTAAAGCTACTAAATTGGTTTTCCTTCTTGACTTTTATCATAAAGCACTTACCATTTTTCACAAACTTGCACAAATTTGATCTTTGTTTGAATTGTGCATGTTGATTCGTCATAAGCCCCCCCAACATAACCCTAAAATCTTCAATGGACCAACATCATATACAACTCCATTAATATATTTGGGTTTGATTGAGAACCAATTACATTAGTGACAGATGTTGATTTTTGGGTAGCATCAGATGTGCTCTAGCTCCGAAATTTTGTGGAGGGGCTAGAACACATGAGACCTCCAAGACCAAGAAATTGTTTGGAGAAATTCCACCTGGAATGCAAGTTATTCAAGTAATTAATTATTTTTAATGAAGCCTAAGTTAAAACTTAGGGAATTAAAATAATTGAAGTGAATTAACTTAAATATGGGGGAGAAGCTTCTAACTGACGAGGATCAAGTCTGTTTTAATTTTAGCCGTTGATTAAAGATTAGATCACAGTCGTTGATTTATCAACAAGAAAAGTATAAATGAAGACCTGTGGGTCAGTTGAAGACAAGTCGGGCAAATATTCAGTAACCCGAGGGAAGTCGATTCTTCAAAATTTAGAATTCGATTTCAGAGGGAGAGTTGCAGAGTGAAGAAGGAAGAGAGTTTTAGCATCAGTCAGATCTCAAGGAAGAAGAACGCAAAGAAGCAGAGGGGCAACGCAGAGGGACAGCGCAGAGAGGTGATACAGCTGAGGACACAGTCTCTGCACAGAAGATCATGCAGAGGTGACGCAGTGGTGGCCAGAGAGCCTCTTGGGTGTTAGAATTTCTCCGGAGGTTGAGAGAAAATTATCTCAGGTGTTTTCATGAAAGTTTCTCCATTATTCTGCCAATCATTCCTTGTAAAGAGATTGTTGTTGAAGATTAATAAATAAACCCTCATTTGTTGCACCGGTTTTCCTGCATTGGGATTTTTTTTTGGACAATTGTCCAAAAATAACTGTGCTGATGTGATTGATTCTTGTGCTTATATTTGACTATTCTTTTCTCTATGAAATTATGTGATAATTGTAGTAGAATTTATTTTGATGTTTACTTAAGGGTTTTTTTAAATAACTTATTGTGAAAATAAGTAGGAAAAATAAATCAGTTGTTGTAATCGAATTTCAGATTTGAAATTTTCACATGGTATAAGAGCTAAAATAGGGTAACAGGATTGGAGATTTTGCAATGGAACGTGGTCTTGATGCTATTGGAGCAACAACTAGAAAGGGTTCACGCAATTCTCCTTAGAAAGAGGGAAACATGAAAAATATGATGGATCACGACATCTCTGTGTTGATTTCCAGATTGGAAGAAGAAGTCGCTTGCTTGTTAAGCTCTGCTTCCTCAGAGGTTTGGTATACTGATAGCGAGGCTTCTGCACATATGACGGGCATACGAGAATGTTTCTCGAGCTATCAAGAAGAACAGATGAACTTCAAGATCACCATGGGAAATAAGGAAAAATGTACCCATGTTGGAAAAGGTACCATAGTTTTTCAAACTGAAATAGGGGACCGGCTTAGTGCCACCAATGTGTTGCATGTGTCTGAATTGGGGATGAACTTGCTCTCTGTATCTCAGCTACAAAACAAGGGCTATGATGTATACTTCATTGGAACGAAAGTATATGTCAAACACCCGAGTTGGAAGAAGAAGGCCCAAATTGGAGTCAGGAGCAACAAACTGTATAAGCTGCAGTTAGAATCTCCAATGGCACTGATAGGCAGCAGTGGTGAAAATGATTTGAATGAGCTATGGCACAGAAGGATGGGGAACTTACACCATGGGGCTCTAAGAATTCTCAGAGAAACCGTCACAAGAGTTCCAGAACTAAGCACCAAACGGGATGATATTTGCAGAGGGTGCGTACTAGGCAAGTACACCAAAGAAGCTTACTCCAGAAGTAACAATAGGGCAAAGAGTGTTTTGGGGCTAATACACTCAGATATATGTAGACCAATGTCCACGAGAGCTCTTAGTGGTGTTGAATACTTCGTCACCTTCATTAATGACCATTCCAAGAAAATTTGGATCTACTTTCTAAAGACCAAGGATGAGGTCTTTGATCGATTCAAGGATTTTATGGCTCTGGTTGAGAATCTGACAGGGAAGAGGATAAAAGTTTTGCGTTCAGACAATAGTGGAGAATATATCGATAAAGACTTCACTGAGTACACCAAAGCAGCTTACTCCAGAAGTAACAATAGGGCAAAGAGTGTTTTGGGGCTAATACACTCAGATATATGCAGACCAATGTCCACGAGAGCTCTTAGTGGTGTTGAATACTTCGTCACCTTCATTAATGACCATTCTAGGAAAATTTGGATCTACTTTCTAAAGACCAAGGATGAGGTCTTTGATCGATTCAAGGAGTTTAGGGTTCTGGTTGAGAATCTGACAGGGAAGAGGATAAAAGTTTTGCGTTCAGACAATAGTGGAGAATATATCGATAAAGACTTCACTAAGTTCTGCGCAAGAGAAGGCATCAAAAGAGAATGGACCGCTCCATATAATCCGAAGAAGAATGGGGTCGCAGAAAGGAAGAACAGAACTATTGTTGAAGCAACGAGGGCAATGTTGTATGATCAAGACATGCCTCAATTTCTATGGGCAGAGAAGCATGCAACACATTTGTGTATGTTCAGAACAGGATTCCTCACAGGGCACTAGGTAAGATTACACTGGAAAGTGTCTTCACTAGCAGGAAGCCAGAAGTGAGTCATTTCAGGATCTTTGGAAGTTTAGCATACTGCCATATTCCTGAAGAAAAGAGGAAGAAGTTGGATCAGACTGCAGAAAAAGGATATCTGGTGGGATATAGCAAGAATGTTAAGGCATATAGAATCTACATTTCTAGCAGTAGGAAGATCGTAGTACGACGGAATGTAAAGTTCATGGAGAGCAGAGATTTTAGGAAATCCCGGGAGATGCCTTCCAAAACACAGTCAGAGAATGATCCATTGGTTCAGCCACTTCGACCAGTCGAAACTAGCACCAGTACTTCTCCAAGGCATAAGAATGTAGAGGTATTACTTTAGGAAGATTCGCAGGAGGAGGAGCAGGTAGATCCACCCACCACCAGCGGAAGAACGAGCCGAGAATTGCGACAAATTCTGAGAGACGTAGAGGACTTCGTCGAAGCTCCTAGAAACGAGAAGAGGCAACGTAGACAACCTGACAGGTACCAAGCTTTGGTGGCTCAGGTTGGAGAACCCTCTAGTTTCTAGGAGGCAGCTCAGCATCAGGTATGGGTAGATGCAATGGTGGAAGAATACAATTCCATAATGATCTATGATGTTTGCAAAGTGGTACCTAGGCCTCAGGACAGATCGGTTGTAGGTTCGAGATGGATCTACAAGATCAAATATGCTAAAGATGGTAGCATGGAAAAATACAAAGCCAGTTTTGTGGCTAAGGGGTATGCTCAAAAGGAAGGGATAGAGTACGAAGAAACCTTCGCCCCAGTAGCCTTAGGTATACTTAATCAGATCTGTGATATCCCTTGCAGCGCAGATGGTGTGGGAGATTCACCAGATGGACGTCAAGACTGCTTTCTTGAATGGGGTGATAGAGGAAGAAGTATACATTGAACAACCAGAGGGCTTTGAGACACGTGAGCAAAAGACTCATGTATGCAAGCTTAAGAAAGCCATTTATGGACTTAAACAGGCACCTAGAGCTTGGAACGGTCGAATTGATGGTTACCTGCAGAAGATGGGATTCGTCAAAAGTGACACAGATGCTAATCTCTACTATTTGACAGTGGGGAATGGGCCTCTAATTCTGGTATTATACATAGATGACCTATTCCTGACAGGTTCATCTAAGCTCGTCAAGGATTGCAAGGAGAACGTAGCTACATAATTCGACATGAAGGATTTGGGATTGATGCATTATTTTCTGGGGTTGGAAGTTTGGCAGCAGACGAGTGAAATCTTCCTTGGACAAGGGAGGTATGCTACAAAAATTCTGAAGAGGATTAAAATGCAGGACTGTAGACCCATGGCTACTCCAATGATCACTAAATGGAAGAAGATTGATGCATCTAAGGATAAAGAAGTTGATCCCACCTTGTACAGACAACTCATAGGATCCCTGATGTATCAAGTTAACACGAGGCCAGATATTTGTTATGCAATCAACACTCTTAGTCAATTCATGGTGGAACCAAAGAGGGCGCACTAGGCAGCAGCCAAGCATGTTCTAGAGTTTATGTGATAATCAGAGTTGCATCAAGCTCTCTGAGAATCCGGTGTTTCATGATCGGTCGAAGCACATTGACATCGGGTGTCACTTTATCATAGACTGTGTCCAGCGAGGAGATTGAGAATCTATTTCAGTAGCAGAAACATACAGGTGCAGTACTTAAGAGGGAGTTGCAGTACAGATGAGGCAGTGATGGTGGCAGTATATCATGGGCAGCAGTACAGATAGCAGCAGCGCAGCAGATGAGGGGCAGTAGACCAAGCATCAGTAGCGCAGAGGACCGATGTCGTGGATCAAGGTCATGCTTCTAGTGGGAATTATTGCTAGAGCACATTCCTCACTAAGAGGGAGTGTTTATTTTTGGGTAGCATCGGATGTGCTCTAGCTCTGAAATTTTGTGGAGGGGCTAGAACACATGAAATCTCCAAGACCTAGAAATCGTTTGGAGAAATTCCACTCGGAATGCAAGTTATTCAAATAATTAATTGTTTTTAATGAAGCCTAAGTTAAAACTTAGGGAATTAAAATAATTAAAGTGAATTAATATAAATATGGGTGAGAAACTTCTAAGTGACGAGGATCAAATCTGTTTTAATCTTAGCCGTTGATTAAAGATTAGATCACGGTCGTTGATTTATCAACAGGAAAGGTATAAATGAAGACTTGTGAGTCAGTGACAAGCCAGGCAAATACTCAGTAACCCGAGGGAAGTCGATTCTTCAGAATTTAGAATTCGATTTCAGAGGGAGAATTGCAGGGTGAAGAAGGAAGAGGGTTTCAGCGTCAGTTAGATCTCGAGGAAGAAGGGCGCAGAGCAGCAGAGGGACAGCACAAAGAGGCAATACAGCTAAGGGTGCAGTCCCTGCGTAGAGGGTCACGCAGAGGTGACGCAGTGGAGGCCAGAGAGCCTCTTGGGTGTCAGAATTTCTCTGGAGGTTGGGAGAAAATTATTTCAGGTGTTTTCATGAAAGTTTCTCCATTATTCTGCCAGTCATTCCTTGTAAAGAGATTCTTGTTGAAGATTAATAAATAAACCCTCATCTGCTGCACCGGTTTTCCTGCATTGGGTTTTTTCCGGGGACAGTTGTCCAAAAATAACTGTGTTGATGTGATTGATTCTTGTACTTATATTTCACTGTTCTTTTCTCTATGAAATTATGTGATAACTGTTGTAGAATTTATTTTGATGTTTACTGAAGGGTTTTTGTAAATAACTGTTAAAATTGGACAACTAGGTCCGAACTCCATGTTGTGATGCTCAGATGAAGACACCGATATTTTTATTGGGTTCCTCTTTCAAAGAGGTGCAAGATCGATCTAAAGATCATCTTGATCCGATGAGCAGAACATTTATTTTGAATTTATTTTTAATACTTTCAGAATATGTGCAGGTCAGCCTTAAGGTTTTACACCCCCAGCAAATGTGTCACACACCTCAGTGATTGATATAAATAGAGTCAACATTGGAGGACATTTCATATCATCCTCACACATCATCTCTCCTCTTCTGATTGGTTTGAGCTCCTTGGAGGCAGTTTTCGGTTCACATGTGGGAAAGAAGGACAAAGAGAAATCTACTGCAGCTAGGATTTCCATGCAAGTTTGAACAGCGTTGACTTTGGTCAACGCATGGTCCAAAGGAGTTGAATTTTGGTGGAGACTTCGATTTTGGAAGGTCGTACATTTTGGCACAAGAACCGAGGTCAAAGGTTGACCGTAGACCGTGTTGCGTTGACTTTTACTTGCTGCTGCTGCTGCTGTTGTTGCTGCTAGTGCTGCTTCTATTCTGCGTTGACTTTTCTGGGTAGCGTTGACTTTGAGTTGACCGTGTGGTTGTTTTGAGGGTTGTTGTGACACATGCTGGGGTGGCTGACCAAGGAGACTTTGCTGGTTGAAGCATCCTGTTGACCGCCATAACACACCACTAGATTTTTATGTTTCTGGTTTGCCTTCTGTAGATCCACTGGTATGTTCTATCAGCATTTTACTTTATTGTTATGTGATTGTTGTAGTGAAAAGTAAAGTTGCTTCAAGCATAGAACATCTACAAAACTTTACATGGTATAAGAGCTGAGGTGAAGACAAGCCCTAATTTGTAGCAATCACCGAAAAAGAAAATGGGTTCCACAAACTATGGCTTCAAGGAGGATGACAAGTTGACTGGGAAGGATGACTTCCATGCTTGGAAGATGATATTGGATCTTAAATTGGAAGACCAAGATGTCATGGACTATGCACAGGGTAAAATCCAAGAACCACCATCCACTGCTACTAGTGTTGCCAAAACAAAGTACAAGAAGGGGGAGATCAAAGCAAAGCTGATGATCAGGGAATCTATTCATAAGAGTCTAGTGGCCTACATCTCTAAGCTAGGCACATCCAAAGAGATGTATGATAAATTGATCCACGTGTTCAAGGCCAACAATGCAAATCAAGTACTATTCTTCAAGAATCAATTGAAGAATCTAAAGAAAGGCAGGGATGAGTCTGTGCAATCATACTTTCTGAAGCTGACCAAGATCAGGAACAATATGTTGGCTATTGGGGAGACAATAGCTGATCGAGAGATGGTACTCACCGCACTTGGAGGGCTCCCATCCGAATGGCATGTGTTCAACGCTACCATTCTAAATAATAATGTGATACCTGACTTTGATGAAGTACTATCGAGATGCGTTCAAGAAGAATCAAGAATGAGGGAGTATGAAAATGAAGGAAATGCTGCCTACGCTGCTCATTCTAGAAAGAAGAAATTTGGTGGTCCAAAGAACAAAGGAAGAGCAGGGGCCCAAGAAAAGAACGGCAATTGTTACACTTGTCATAGGCCAAGTCACTATGCTAGAGAATGCCCTTTCAAGAAGGATTCTCCTGATGATGATGACAACAACAACAACCGGAGGGATGGCAATCAAAGGAACAACAAGTTCCAAGGAAAGAGGAAGCTCCCTCCGGCGGAAATGATCAACCTTTCAGAAGGTCAAGAATTCCAGGAATGAGGAATCAAATGTTGTTGATAAAAGAAATGAATTCATTCTTGTATTTGCCCTCTCTGTTGCATCTCCACCCGACACTATGGATGTCTGGTTGATAGATAATGGTGCCTCAAGGCACATCACTACATTCAAGGAAGCACTCTCTGATATGGTTAAGAAGGATACTAATCTGGAAATTATCCTTGGAGATAATGCCACATATCCCGTGAAAGGGACAGGGACTGTGACCCTCCACTTGCCTCAAGGTCAAGTCCTCCGCTTGCAGGATGTACTCTAGGTACCTAATTTGAAGAAGAACCTTGTGTCTATATCGGCCATGGAAGACAAAGGCTTCAATGTGGCATTCACTGATGGAAAGGTGTGCATGTGGAAGAAGAGCTTCAAGGAAGCTATCACGTTTGGGTCTAGAATTGATACAATCGACCAGGTTGGAGGAAGTTCACTGGGAGCAATGACATGAGATGCTATCCGACAAACTAATAACGGCACTGAATATGAGACGAACGAGTTCAAGAACTTTTGCAGAGGAGCTAAGCATCAAGAGGGAGACCACAATGTTTGTGTGCTACAGCGAAACTTCGAAGGCCTATAGATTCTATGTGCCTGGTCAAAGGGAAGTGGAGATATGCCACGATGTCACCTTTGATGAAGATGCTTCCCTGAGGAAAGTAGTCAATCTTCTAAGATTTGAGGAAGATCATGAAGCAAGGCCTGAAAATCAAGAAGAACAGAAGGATAAGACGATGCCTGATATTGAAGGACCGATGGACCCGATTGATCCACCTCCTTCACTGGGGAAGAGACCATCGTGGCTCAGGGACACTCTCGAGGATGCTGAGGGACATATGGCCCCAAGGGGGACATTCCGTGAAAGCAAGAAGCCGAGTAGATACCAAGGGTATCTAGCAACCATGAGTACTATTGTACAATCCGAGCCTGGATCTTTTGAGGAAGTCGTAAAGCATCAAGTCTGAAAGGATGCTATGCACGAAGAGTACGAGTCCATAATGAAGAATGATGTCTGGGATGTGGTTCCAAGACCGAAGGACAAAGCAGTTGTCACCTCGAAATGGCTCTACAAGATCAAACATGGATCTGATGGAAGTACTGAAAAGTTCAAGGCAAGATTCGTTGCCCAATGCTTCTCTCAAAATGAAGGCATAGACTATGATGACATATTTGCACCTGTGGCACGATATACCACCATTCGATCTATCATAGCCCTTGCTGCTACGCAAGGATGGAGTCTTCATCAGATGGATGTGAAGACCGCATTTCTGCATGGTGCGATAAAGGAAGACGTGTATGTAGAGCAACCTCTGGGGTTCGAATTCTAGGATCGGGACACCCATGTCTGAAGGTTGAAGAAAGCCCTCTATGGGCTGAATCAAGCACCCAGAGCTTGGTACGAGAGGATAGATAGCTTCCTGATGAAGCCAGGCTTCACTCATAGTAATGTTGATCTGAACCTTTACTTCGAGGTTGATAAAGAGAAGCCTCTCATTCTGATGTTGTATGTGGATGACCTCTTCCTAACAGGTGTTGTCCCTCTCATTCATCAGTGCAAGAGGGAGCTCGCTGCTGAGTTCGAGATGAAGGACCTAGGACTGATGCACTACTTCCTAGACCTGGAGGTTTGGCAGAAACCTGGTGAGATTTTCCTTTCTTAAGGAAAATACATTGTGAAGCTTCTGGAAAGATTTAGTATGATGGACTGTAAGTCCGTGTCGACACCAATGGAGCTCAACTTTAAGAACTTGAGTGGCAGTGCAGTTGGGCCCGTGTTAGCAAATCCTACTGAGTATCGTCGACTCGTAGGGGCCCTGATGTTCTTAGTGAACACCCGTCCATACATATGTTGTGCAGCGAACACTTTGAGTCAACACATGGTTGATCATAACATTCACTGGGTTGGTGCCAAGAAACTCTTGAGATATCTTTGAGGCACGATATACCATGGGCTGAGATACACTGCCGAGAGTATGACACTCCATGGATATACTGATGCCGATTGGGCTGGCAGTGTGGTGGATCGCAAGAGCACATCTGGATGCTACTTCACACGTAGATCTACTTCGGGCAGGAAACTGCTGTCGGTAGCCTTGAGTACCGCTAAGGCTGAATACATTGTAACATGTATGGTAACATGTATGGCTTGTTGTGAAGTCACTTGGTTGCGAAATCTCTTCAGTGAGTTATTCGAGCATGTGCTAGATGCCACCGTTATCCTTTGTGATAACTAGAGGGGGATTCGTTTGTCATAGAATCCAGTGTTCCACGAACGATCCAAGCATGTTGATGGCTGGTACCACTTTATCCGGGATATGGTACAGCGAGGCGCCGTAGGCTCAATCATATAGGAACTGATGAACAGGTCGCGGATATTCTCACAATGCCCTTAGGGAAGGTCATGTTCCTAACCTTTCGTTAAAATCTTGGTATCGTGGAACGACCCTATTCTGAGGGTCCTGTTGGACGATGAGCTCTGGGAGCTCTAGGGGACTTTGGGGATAGCTTCTCGGAGCTATAAGCAGCCACAGGGCTAGGCTTGCCAAACCTTGTTGGTGTGCTTGGGCCCCACCGTTATGATGATTGAGTTGGTTCACCTCTCATGATCTGTGCCCCGTATGCATCCTACCCATTTGAGTTCCAGACTCATGGGAAGTACCTCTCATTTGGCCAATGAGGTGGGAAAAGCTAGAGACTAGTAGCAAAGACTGATGGACGCATCAGAGATTGTCGTACTCTCTATCTAGGATGACACGTGTCCAACCACTTAATTTTGGATCAAGTCTAGTGAGGTTTCGAACCTCCTACTAACTTCGGGTCAGATAAACCAACTTCAAGTGGGTATGTGACTCTTTGAGTCCATGTGAGGTTTTGGACCTCCAACTGACTTCAGGTCAGTGAGACTAACTTCGAGTTAGTATATATGTGACTCTTTGAGTCCATGTGAGGTTTCGGACCTCCAACTGACTTCAGGTCAGTGAGACTAACTTCGGGTTCGTATATATGTGACTCTTTGAGTCCATGTGAGGTTTCGGACCTCCAACTGACTTCAGGTCAGTGAGACTAACTTCGGTTTAGTATATATGACTCTCTTGAGTCCAAGTGAGGTTTCGAACCTTCTACTGACTTCGGGTCAGATAAACCAACTCCGGGTTGGTATGAGACTCTTTGTGAGTCCTATAGAGGTTTCGGACCTCTGGGCTGAATCTGTCAGCCGGGAATGATGTCTTTGTGACTGACCCACTTCTGTTTTAAAATAAAGAGGCCAGCAAAGCAAGTTACGGCGGGATGACGCACGATGTTTGATTGCACAGGTGGGATGGAGTTCTCCCTAGTTGAGAGGGAGTGTTAAAATTGGACAACTAGGTCCAAACTCCATGTTGTGATGCTCAGATGAAGACACCAATATTTTTATTGGGTTCCTCTTTCGAAGAGGTGCAAGATCGATCTAAATATCATCTTGATCCGATGAGCAGAACATTTATTTTGAATTTCTTTTTAATACTTTCAAAATATGTGCAGGTCGGCCTTAAGGTTTTACACCTCCAGCAAATGTGTCACACACCTCAGTGATTGATATAAATAGAGTCAACATTGGAGGACATTTCATATCATCCTCACACATCATCTCTCCTCTTCTGATTGGTTCGAGCTCCTTGGAGGCAGTTTTCGGTTCACACTTGGGAAAGAAGGACGAAGAGAAATCTGATGCAGTTAGGGTTTCCACAAAAGTTTGACTAGTGTTGAATTTGGTCAACGCATGGTCCAAAGGAGCTGAATTTTGGTGGAGACTTCGATTTTGGAAGGCCATACATTTTGGCACAAGAACCGAGGTCAAAGGTTGACTGTAGACTATGTTGTGTTGACTTTTACTTGTTGCTGCTACTGTTGCTGCCGTTGCTGCTAGTGTTGGTGCTGCTGTTGCCGCTAGTGCTACTGCTGTTCTACGTTGACTTTGCTGGGAAGCGTTGATTTTTATGTGGTTGACTTTGAGTTGACCGTGTGGTTTTTTTGAGGGTTGTTGTGACACATGTTGGGGTGGTTGACCAAGGAGACTTTGCTGGTTGAAGCATCCTGTTGACCGCCGCAATGCACCACCACATTTTTCTGTTTCTAGTTTGTCCTCTGTAGATCCACTGGCATGTTCTATCAGCATTTTACTTGATTGTTATGTGATTGCTGTAGTGAAAAGTAAAGTTGCTTCAAGCATAGAACATCTAAAAAATTTACAATAACTTATTGTGAAAATAAGTAGGAAAAATAAATCAGTTGCTGCAGTCAAATTTCAGATTTGAAATTTTCACAACAGACAACTCAACATCTTTGTATAGCCATCCAAAAACGTATAGATTCTCTTGCACTGTTGTTTTGAAACATTTGTTTGATGTAGGTTTCCACAGCCAGATTGTTTTGACTTGAGGTCAATCACTATCAATATTGATATCTTCACATTATTTGTTATCTCCCACAACTATTCCCTCGTATTTCTCACTTACTTGATGGGTCAATTTGTTTTTGCAACTGATAGTGTCTCATCAAAGTTGAGAAGTATCAAGAACTCAATTGGGTTTTTGACTGCTTGTGACTACTAGGATTCCATTGCTTTATACTTTGAATGATAGAAACAACATTTTTTCACTGTTATATCTTCTTACAAGCTTCTTAGAAGAGTGATTGGAATTTGTTAACTTCGTTGAATGAGTCAACATGTTGACAGAAGTCAAAATGCTTGTCCATCTAGGTCTTTGCTTATGTAGAAACCTATTTATCTTTCCAATCGAATGGCTCTTCTCTTCCTAGTTGTTCTTGGTTTTGATAGCCACTGCTTGTTAATATGTTATGGGCATCTTCCAACGTTCAAAGGTCAAATAGTTCAAGCTCTCTTTGTATGGGGTGTCAAGACTTGAGTCTACTAATCTACTTCAGTGCAATCTACTCTTCCTCTTCAGGAACTGTCAATTGATCAACTTCTTACAAAGAACAAGAGAAGCAATTAAACAAGCACAACAATTTGAAACCAATTGCAGAGCAATCTCTATTATAAAATTTCTAACTGCAATAAAATAATGACAATATCAAAGACAAATATGCTCACCTGTTACTCACTGTAAACATCTCCTTGGGCTGGTTGTCAATAACATTCTCCAGAGGGCAATATCTTTCTCCTGTTTCTTGATCGTGAACCACAGAATGTCGGTGACTGAATGTCCCCCTCTCAACATCCTGCCCACTCAACCGCACATGATTTCCTTCTATAAGCAATGTTGCAAAAGCAAGCATTTCAGCAGTAGCCCAGTCAACCCCCTGTCCTGTTTCAATCATTTGAGCTCGTTGATCATATATTCTTTTGATGGCTCTATGAGGCTTAAATGCCTCTGGAAGAGTGGTTATGGTTTTTCCAACACGCTTTAATATCTCTGGTTTGACTCTGCAGCAATATGAAAAAAAATTAGCCAGCATATTTTCATTTGGCAGTTATCCTTAAAATAAAGTTACATGAGGTAAGTTTCTTACCCTGTATTACGAAGTCCAGATATTTGCTCTGGCGACTTAAAGCCTGACCAAAAGGCTCCAAGCCAATCTCGTGTTTTTGGAACATAATCTTTGCTGTTTACAAACTCTTCATTCAAAATTGACAAAACCTTCATACGCATTTTGTCAATTTCTTCTTTTGACAACTCCCCTGATTCCATGAGCGTCTTTTCATACAGATCTAGTGCTGGTGGATGGCTTCTAATAACCTGCCAACACACAAAAACATAAAAGCAGTGGGTGCCCTTTTTCTTTGAAGATATTTTAAATCAATTCTGCAATTATTTTCCTTTCTTTTGATAGCTGCTCTGGTCAACACCTGCAAGTGCACTTTCCAATGTGGATTATTACAATGAAACGGACATGTCTTACAACTCACGGAAGTTATGTTTCCACTAAGCTGTCACAACTTGGGAGTATCTATTCCATCAAATTGGCCCAGGATTTGCACCTGGCTCCCACTGCATGAAACAGCCCACTTCTGGAGACAAGACAGCACACAATTGACAAGCATGTCTCTACGTGGATTTTAACCTTGATTATAATGTCCTCTTCAAATTAAGAATTAAGGAGAGACAAAGTATTCTATCAATCCCCGTAGGCCATAGTCCTCAATAAAGGGGAAAACCCCAAAATACCCAATGTTTGGGCATGTTTTGGGGCAGCTAGGCAAAGAAACCCAAAATTGGGGTTTGAAGTAAAATTTAATCAATCAATTAAGAAAAAGAGACCCCTTTAGGAAATCTATAAATACAAGATGGTTGAATTCATTGTGGAGCATCATTGTGGATCATCTCATTTGTTTCTTGAGCATTAGCTCTGAGGGTTTTAAGACACCTTTTTCTTCTTGTCAATTTTGGTGGTGAAGGATTCCACCCTAGTTGGCATCCTTCTCTTTCTCCTCTCTGTTTTGGCACAAGTTTCCTATCTGGGCAGTGAGTTCTTGTGGGTCTTTACTATGGTACAGGAAACATCTGAAAGGCAGCGAGGTTTTGGTTGATTCTGCACTTAGTGGCAGCGAAGTCCTGTGTTTGACTGGGATCCTTGTTCTAGGGTTTCATGATCATCAAAGGCAGTGAGGTCTCTGCTTCATCCTAAACTGATGTTCTGGCACAGCAAAGGGTTTAATCTTCTGAGGTAGACGTATCCTGGATGAAAGCTAGATTACGGAGTGAAGCAGGAAGGGAAGACAAGACTGTGGCTAACCTCGCATTGATTTAGGGTTCCCTATGACGAAATTCTGCAGCTCTGTGACTCAGTTGCAGACTTCTGTGGTTGACATCAGACATCAGGAACATGACCCCAATCTCTCTGTGGGTGCTTGCGGATTCCTGGGCTTGCTGTGTACCTGGTGGCTTAATACGGAGAGGGATTTCCAAGCTGGAGTTCATGCCATCCAAGAATCTCTGAGGATGACTATCAGCATATTAGCCCTGCAGTGGAACCTTGTAGAAGCCCTCGCAGGTTCGGGCCCCTGTAGCTGACGTGAGGCAAAACAGTGACGAAAAGGAAGGGAGTTGCAGGTCCTACGGCAGCGGATCCTAAGCAAAGGAGGAGCTAAAGGATAGTTTCGGATCTATAGTAATTGACTAATTTCTGTAGCAACTTTGGTTACAAACTTCTCGTTAGGGTTTCTGGATTGATCTCAGTTCTGTAGAATTCAATTTATGATTAAAGTCTATTCTGAAGTGAACTCCGAATAAGCTAACACTGTTGAGTTGTGGTTAATCTATACCTACATTTTTCTGTCAAGCTCAGGTTTTCAAGATTGGATTGTATGAATTACTGTATACCGAAATGGATTATTCTTTCTGATCACTACTGTGTTACAATTATTGACACTGTGTACCAGAAAATACATTGTTTCCATCAGATATGATTGTTAGCTGTTAAGAATCCCCTGCCTTAAACCCTAATCATTGTGAAACACTAGTGCAGAAATTAACCTAGTCCATTACATTGAGTGGGGGAAATAAAAACATCCCCATTTTACCAACCAACCAATATATGTCTCATAACACATGGAAGCTGCATTTCCACTAAGCTGTAGCAACCTCTCTGGGGGAATTTGAACCTTGATGGGAGGAAATAAAACATCCTCATTTTACCAACCAACCAATCCCATTGATGATATTATATTATTTAGTTTCACTAGTTTTCATAAATACACCTCTAATGGACAATTGTGGGGTTTATGGGGCTTGTCAAGATATGATATAAGAAGCTAACAGAAACCCATCTCAAAATGAATGTTCTTATTTTCAGACACAGAGTTCGTATCTTTTTAGAGCAGGTCTTGAGAGTCATGACTACAGATTTAAAAGCGTTACTGAAAAACTTCATGAACTCCCCCTCCGCATAATCCAAAGTTACAAACTACAAGTTTTACTTCATAAACTACATAAGCATAGAATTTTCTATTTTTAAAGTTAAATTTAAATCACAATGTCAAGCAGTAAACAAAATCAGCCAATGTGACTGCAAAAAAGTACGATGATATAAGTAAAATATTAGGAGTACTTAGAGCATTTCACAAAAACCGCGTAAGTGCTAAAATACAATGCACATCAGTAGTGCCAAAAGCATCTCCAAGAAAAGTAGAAGAGAATGAAATGAAAAGAAAGCCTTATAAATGATAGATGAGACACAAGGCCTGGAAGAGTAAAGATGGGCAAGGATCCAAAGAAGGACAACAAGGTAGCAATAAAAGAATAAGATTATCTTACAGCCATCAAAAATCCAACGTATCTTACTGCCTTACCTGAAGCGTATGCTCTAGAGTGAAGACTTTGCCACAGGTTAAAATCCCTTAGTATGTTCATACAAACCATTTTTACCCACGTAAAATAGACCCCTATCAAAATAGGCAATCAAATTCAGTAGGCAGAAACTAAACAACTACAAAAGAACTTAACATAGTAACATCTACAAGCACACCTTGTACCTTCATTATCCAATCTAGAAGTGGTCTAGAATTCATTTGCCTGTGAGAAAATTTCTAACTAACTTAAAGCGACAGTGTACCAATGTAACATAACATTTACAAACACAGCTTGTACTTTACATTACCCAATCTAGAAGTGGTCTAGGAAACATTCAACTGTGAGAGAACTTGTAACTAACTTAAAGCAACAGAGCATACCAATGTCTTTTTAAGTCTTCTGTCACCAGTGCCTCTAAGAAAAGAAGGGAGAAAAGAGCATAGGATAAGGAGGCTTGATAAAAGATACAGTGAGCTACAAGAAAGCCCAGAAAAGTAAACATGGCAAAGGATCCAAAGGAGGGCGTCAAGGTAGCAGTAAAGGTGTCAGATTATCTGACTGCCAACAAAAAATAGCATGTCTTCCTTCCTTACCTGAGGCGTCTACTCTACATTTCATTTAGTGCTCTGATGCAGATTCAAATCCCTTAGTATAATGATACAAACCATTTAAACATGTAAATTAGGGCTCCATCAAAATATAGACAACATCATTTAGTATAATGAGACAAACCATTTACACAGGTGAGTTTGACCCCTGTCAAAATATAGAGAACCAAATTTGGTAGATGGAAACTGAATCTCAAAAAAAAAACTAAACCACGCTGGTTGGTTCGAAACGCATCGACAATGTTCATTTTAATGTGATTATTACCGAAAAATTCTTCATAATTTTACTATGGATCACAGAAGCCAAAATTCTATAAATATGGTACCTTTTATTGTACTGATACAAGTCATTTACAGATAGACAACCAAATTCAGCAGTTGAAAACTGAACACCTTAAATACAGACATTATCATAGCAATATCCACTAACACAGGATCTACCTCAGTTATCCGATTTAGAAGTGGGCCAGGATAAGTTCAAATGTGAGTAGTTCCTGCTAATATAAATTAACAGAGTATAACAAATTACCAATGTGTTTTTATGTGTCGTACACCTCCTAACATCAAAAAATGCTGCATTTAACTTCATCCTAACTTCTGAAGATGAGCTTGTGGGCTAACAACTGATGTACAGTGCACCTCCTAACATCAACCAATATTGCTTCTATCTTCAACCTATTTTTTGGATGTAAGGTTGCAGTTTAAGGGCAAGGGGAGATTGTAGTCTTACCACAAAGTGATATAAATGACATATCAATATCTGTGTAGTACCTCTTCTCAACTTCAAGTTCCGTTTTAGATAGTTATATAAATAAATGTTTTTTCTTGTAGTGCCTCTGAACATCAAGTAATCTTGCCTTTGACATCATCCTATTCTTTTGAATGTGAACTTCTGATCTATTAGCAAAGCAGGAATTTGTGCAGATCTTAAATTCCATTTGCAATAGTGATATATATACCCATGTACTTTTGCATGTAATGCCTTAACCAATGTTATCAAAACCGAACTGGAACCAGTAAAACCACCCAGTCAGACTGATTTTGGGAGGAACCAGCCTCCCAAACCAGAATTGACCAATTTTGGTCCAAACTGGTCCTCGGACCTCAACCAGTCAAAGCCAGCCAGTTTGACAAGTTTTGTATCAGCGCACCCCCTTCCCCACAAAAAACCAAAAATAGACAGCAAAAACTAAAACACTACAACTACCCTAAAACATAATTTTGATTTAGTTAATGATGCCCCCCCTACTATTGTGAGTGGAGTTATCCTGGATGATTTGCAGCCATTTCCACCGCTACAAGTTATGGACATTCGTGATTGGTGAAGAGCATTCAGTCAAGATGCCAAGCATTCCCATGCAAAGAAGGTCGAGAATTCAGATTAGATGATTATGTAGTTCGAATAAAGATCCCAAGCATTCCTATGCAAAGAATGTAGAGCATCTGGATTAGATGATTATGTAGTTTGATTTGATTGTAAGTTATTGTATGGTTATTAACTTATTTCTGGATTCTGCAGGCCATTTAGAGATCCAATATTAATGTATTTTGGTTCAGAATCCAGATGATATGTATTGCACCCAGTGCCGTTTTGCTATATTCACCCTTAAAAGACTATAGACATGAAGAAACTTTGGTCAACCACTTTTGTGTGTTCAGTATTTTTAATGGCTATGGTTCAGTTCCAGTTTTTCTATGTCAACTGGTCCAGTCCTTAGAACATTGGTATAAGTTTTAACTGAGCAGATCTCAAGTTCCAATCCTGCCACTGACAATTACACTTCTCCTTGCTAGTGATAATGACAGTTCTCTTGGGGTAGCTTATTTTTCTGGTGTGGTAGCTAGAAACTGCATATTGTTGTATTTTGTGACAAGCGAAAAATAAATAAATATAATCTTCGCAGCCAAAATAAATTCGTCCTAAATTATTCCAATTGAACCATGGGCGGATCAGCTGTTTTGCTTAGTTCAGAAGAAATCTCGAAATAAAGAATCAGAAAATGGATATACATACCTGATACATCTTCGGCTGAGTGAAAGATGGTTCATCAATCTCATTATGCCCAAACCTGCGATAACAAACAAGATCAACAACGACATCAGACTGGAAGGTCTGCCGCCATTCTGCGGCAAGTTCACATGCATGCACGACAGCTTCAACATCATCGCCATTCACATGGAAAATGGGCACACTCAAAGCCTTTGCGGCATCAGTACAATACTGCGAGGATCTGCCAGATTCAGGATCAGTAGTGAAAGCAACCTGATTATTAATCACAATATGAATGGTCCCGCCAGTGGTGTAGTTCGGCAAAGCACTGAGATGCAAAGTCTCGTAAACCACCCCTTGTCCGGCAAAACTTCCGTCTCCATGAATCAAAATCCCCATATTCTTTATCCGATCTTTGTCGGCGGAATAATACTGCTTTGCTCTAGTTTTTCCTAACACGACAGGATCCACTGCCTCGAGATGGCTGGGGTTGGCAACCAGAGAGAGATGAATATGCTTACCACCACGCGTCGGCCGGTCATATGAAGTCCCAAGGTGGTATTTCACATCCCCGGAGCCAGTATACCACCCGGTTTCGGCACCGGCTGGCTTAATCCCGCCGCTAAATTCACTGAATATCTGCCGCAAGGGTTTCCTTACCACATTCCCCAGTACATTCAACCTTCCTCTGTGAGACATACCGATAACTATACTTTCAACCCCCAAATCAGCCGATCTGTCAATCATCTCCTTCATACTCGGAATCAAAGTTTCTGCCCCTTCGAGACCAAACCGTTTTGCGGCGGTCCATTTAGTGGCCAGAAAGTTCTCAAACTGTGCACTCCAAATCAGCCTATCCAAAATAACCCGCCGGCGGCTTGCACTGTATGTACCGGGAACCAGCCGCTCGATTCTAGCCTGCAACCAGTAACATTTATTGCGGTGCGATATGTGCATGTACTCGTACCCTATGGTACCGCAGTAAGTTTGCTCCAGACGGTTAATTATATCCCTCAGTGTTTGAACGGGACGATTTTCCGACAGGAACCCAGCCATCGGCCAGACACCGAGGAAGAACTCACGGTCCAGATCAGCCTCCGTGAAGCCATAAAGCGCGGGGTCCAGGTCTGCCGGTACAGGCCGAGAGGACAACCCAAGAGGATCAAGGTTCGCCTTGAAGTGCCCATTGACCTACAAATTCACAAATCTTTGCCATTATAATTCTCTCCTAAAACATCCCATCTCATGAAAATTACAAGGAACCAGAAAATCTCATAAGCGAGCTGTTCATTCACACAAATTTTAAAGGTATACAGTATATTTCATAACGGAGCTGTTTATTGGCATAAGCAATACAGATTTACAGTTTATTAACTGAGCTGCTGACTCGTGGGCATTTTAAAGATTAGACAGTCTACTTCGTAACGGACCTGCTCACTCGCAGAACTTTTGAAGATTTGACAGTTTATTTCAAAACAGAGCTGCTCACAGGTAGAAATTTTAAGGATTCGACACTATCTTTCATAACTGATCTAACTTAGCTGTTTTAAGAGATTTATCTGAACATTAAAACAGCAGAATTTTTAATTATTTCACAGTTTGTTTCATAACAGAGTTGCTCATCCTCGAAATCTATCTAGACATTAAAACAGCAAAACTTTTAAAGCTGACAGTTTCTTTCATGACAGAGCCACTCACTGGCCAAAATTTTCAAGATTTAACACTTTATTTCATTAAAACGGATCAGTTATAAAATAAAGTGCAAAAACATGAACATTTCTGACAGATAGCAGCTCTGTTATGAAACAAGATACATAGTAAAGTTTCTCGTTCTTAGATTTAGACTCTGAAAAAGGTATGAGATAGGTCACAAAGACCCTGAAGGGACATTAAAACGTGAACATACCTGGTAAGCCTTGACGAGGAGTAGTAATCTCATGCTTTCCTGGATAGTTTGGCCGGATAAGGCAGGCGAAAGGCCAGCCGACTGGGCGGATATATTGCGGAAGAAGTTGTCCCATGACTCGTCCACGCTCTGCGGATCGGCTTCCCATGCCTTCTGTAGCTCCTCGATGTAGACGCTCGACGTGTTGGCCAAAAAGTTGTCTGTCAAGCGTTGTGCAGCAGCGGCTTGCTGCGGCCTTCTGGCGGTAGTGTGGATAAAACGGGCACTTAAAGGAGGTTTGGCCAGCCGAACTCTCAGAGCTGCCCGGGCCGCTGCCGCCGAGATTCGAAACCAGGCCATTCCAGACATTAAAGATATCTCTAATCCTTCGAAGTTTCTGTCCGATCGCGTAACCCGCAGAACCGAGAGTTCGGCAGTGCGGCGAAATATTTGTTTTTCTTGCGAGTCGACGGGCAGCCGCGTCCTGTGTGGGGATTTCAGAATTGAAAAAGATAAAACGACAGCGAGCGTTTGTTATGCCGCAGGATGTCGCTACTGCGTTCTTTTCGCTTTCTAATAAAATATGATGCAAAATGTCTGAGTGGAGGCTCGACAAAGATGGCCGTCAATATTGGATTCACGAAGATTAGCAAGTTTGTGTATTAAATTTCTTCGTTGGAAAACATTAATACGTAGACTTAGGATGTGGCTGGCATTTATGACAAAAGTATGTAAAAGTATACCGTTACATAACGCTTTTTTTGTCAATGGATTGCGCTTTTTTTATCAATAGATTACTGTTTGTGATATATATTAATTTAATATTATAAACAGTTAAATGTGTACTTGAGTTTTAATGCTCAAAATATACAACGTATTAATAATTATATATATATATATTCAATATATATCTGGCTGACGGGGAAAGAATTTTGACTGGGATTTCATCTGTTAGTAATATATAAGAATGAATATAGTAATTATCATAATATAATATAATATAATATATATATGTATTTGGCTGAGAGTGAAAGAATTTTTACATTATTATTATACTTGCTTTTGCGTTTTTTTTTTAAATTAGTCAACATTTATATTATAATATTGTAGATGTCTCTATATGTAAAAACAATATAGAGATATATATCGAGCTCAGAGGAAAAGAATTTTCGAGGGGGCCTACTTCCGGAATTTCGCTGACCTCGCAAAGAAAATCTTATTATAGTTAATAGATCCGTAGTCATTGAGCTCAGAATTCCATTCTACCTGTGTCCATTCGTCAAAGTTGAAATTTTGTAATTTTAGCTATAAAAAAAATAAAAAAATAAAAATAAAAAAAACTATATAAAATATCTAAATAGTATGGTTCATAAAAAAAAATTAATAATTATATAAATAAATAATAAAAAATCTTTCAAGTATTTTATTTGAGTAAAGATTTATATCTCTAAAGATTTCATCTCTTTTTTGGAGTGTAGAATTTGAGAAAAAGTTTACACCTTGAGAGATTTAATCTCTCATGATAGATCCGAATTAGATGAATCTAGATTGGTACAAATACAGCTCAATAATCTTTAATAAAAAAAATAAAGAGAAAATCTTAATTATTAATAAATTTAAAACTTATATTATATGAATTTCGTCACTATGTGAATATTAGCATCATCAATATAAATATTTAGGAGTAAAACTCAATAAAAAATAAATAAAAAGTGAAGAGAAAATTTTAGTTATTAATAAATTTAAAAAATTATGTTATGTGAGTTTTATCATTTGAAATGATTAAAAATTTATTTAAAATTATAGGGATAGTTAAGTTGTATTTTCTTAATATTGGGAAAACTTCTTATAATTTAGTTGTCAAACCAGTATTAGTATATAGTCAATTTTTGAGTTGTAATTTTTTTTAATATTGAGAAAACTTATTATAATTTAGTTGTCAAACTGGCATTAGTATAGTCATTTTTTGCTAATATCCCCTAATGCAGGTTCACTCATCACCATTATTCAAGGAAAACCATGTCAAGTGGAATTGAATTGAATTGAAGAATTTTAATGACGTCCACGAGACCAAAATGGTCTAAGGGACCCAGATATCCAACTCACAAAACATCATACAATCAAGTTTCTCTCCATAACAGCCCTCTTGGCAAGAATCATGATCAAAAAGTTTGTCGTCTTGTGAAGTTTTCCTTCCACAAATAGCTCACTCAGACTATCACTTTCAGGTTGCTTTCGTACTGACTATGAATGTCCTTATAGGCAAGACACTCCATGATGAAGTGTCATTCGGTTTCAACCATTTCTTCCTCACAAAAGACACAAGTTCTTTCTTCCCACTCTTCCTTGGGAACTACCATCTACATGTTTCACATCTAAGATGATGGGATCTTGGTCCTTAGTTGTGTTATTAAAATCTTAGCATTTCCCTTGATTGTAGCATTCCAATATGTCTTTTCATTATGTGACCATGTTGGATTGAAATTATTGACATATATCATTTTCTTATAGCCAACCTGTTTTTCCCACATGGCGGTCCTCAATTTTTCAATTACCCAATTTTTTGTTTCCACTTTCGAATTTTCCACATGGCGGTCCTCAATTTTTCAAGTACCCAATTTTTTGTTTCCACTTTCGAATTTTCCACATGGCAGTCCTCAATTTTCCAAGTACCCATTTTTTTATTTCCACTTTAGAATTAGGACAGTCCCGCTTCCCCATTTTCCTATCCACTTGTCATTATGCTCCCTCCAAGTTTTCTTAATGCAGCAGGCTTTCACTCCTGGCCTCTCAGTCTTGGGGCATTAAAATGTTTCCTTAAACAAGCTCTTACCAAGCAGAAATAGTTTTAGGGCATAAGTTGTAATCTATAACATCATATAGAAAAAGAAAAAGAAAAAAAATTATAATTTTTTTAGATAATATATATGTTAAATTTTATTTTTGAACAAATTAAAAGTTAATTATATTGAGAGGCGCTTTCTAATCTGGTATGATAAAGATGATTAATGTAATGTTTGTTTTATTTAACATTTGACTTGGTCAAATTACACAAAAATAAAAAATAAAATAAAAACATTAATAACTATAATTATAATTAAATCAACATAGATTCATCTTAACTCTCAATCTACCAAATTCTATCAAATAGCAAACATAAGACTTATGGATTGTACCATGAAAATGTTGTGATGTAATGTTCTATATAACATTTTGACTAGGTCCAATTACATAAAAATAAAAATAAAAAGCATAAATTTATTAATTTTAATTATAATTAATAAATAAATCAACATAGATTCATCTTAATTTTTTATATTTTAATTTATCATCTGAAGTTTAGCTCTAATCTTGAAAATCCCAGATTCAACATTTTTCTTTAAAGAATTTGAAGTTTATTGTCCCAATTCGAAGAGTATATGGTTTTTCATGTCCTCAAATACAATAATGTTAAAGGAAATCAACTTGTAAATTGCGCTGCAGCCTTGAAATAAAGGAGCTCTTCATGAAAACAAACCCAATTATTTCCCAATCCC
The DNA here is from genome assembly GCA_034641835.2 of Pinus albicaulis. NCBI lineage: Eukaryota > Viridiplantae > Streptophyta > Pinopsida > Pinales > Pinaceae > Pinus > Pinus albicaulis. Next base: position 464,513,719 of record CM076569.1, on the reverse strand, counting down.
TTAATGATGAGTGTCATGTTTAATCCACCCACCTGAATGCTTGTCTCTTGTGATGAGAGCATTTTGAAATGGTGCCATCGTTTTATACCAAGGGCAAGATACTCTCATGTTTAAAAGCTTTCCAGCAGAAACTTTCCCATCAAATTGAAATTTAAGTTGCAATATATGGGTATGATCTACTTGTAGAAGGACTATTTGTTGTCACACAATCCATTGGTGGAAGTGATGAGGAGGATCGTGTCATCTAGTACCAGAATTTATGGTGATGTTAGGTCTGCAATTTATGAAGTTAAGTGGTGAATGACAATGGAATTCTCTCTTGTGGGGAGGAGGATTACCAAACCACGTCTTATACAAATGTATAGAGTCGATTAAGATGTGGATCATGGGAAGCCGCTTCAACAAAATAACTCTGCCATGGGCGATGATATCAATGTGTGTTCTTAGGTGTTGCAGTAATGATCAATTGGGATTTGGCACTATGGGGTGTAAGGGCCTTTGGGCATTACTTCTTCGAATCACCCTTCCTTTGTGCCTATTCTTGAATTTTCTAGGTGATTTGTATTATGTGGGCCTTTGAAGGAATATTCAATTTTCTAAAAGAACCCATGAGTTACATTCTTGATATGCAGTCCCACTAGTGGGTATATTTATCACGACATCACTTTTGATTTGCAAGTGTGCTAGCGTGCGGTTACAGTGTCATTGTTGGAGCTCCGTAACAAGCTGCATGCGGGTCACTCCAAGGTGCAAGGAGGATAAGAGATTTCTAAAAACATTATACTACTCAAGCTATGTTACAATCAATTGGGCTCTACCTTGCTTGTAGCAATGAAGCAAATTATTAAGAAAAAAACAAATGAATAAGATGAAAGATGAAGTGAGGTTAATAAAAAATCAAATGCAAAAAATTCAATCGCGAATTTCACAATGGTGCCAAAAACTTTGTCATTTTGTTAGCTCAATAATTATACTCCATACTTCAATGAGCCATAGCTAGCCAAGCAAAGGACCCAAAGACCCCAACATCTAAATCACATTTAATCTTTACTTATGGATGTGTCTATAGGTAAATTGTGAAATGGTGGGCTCAACTTGGAATCTAAAGAGACCGTAAAGCATTTTGCTTTTACGATGTAGTGTTGCATATCTTATCCAGATTTTATATATATATATATATATACTTTGGAATTTTAGCATGCACAAATATTTAATTTGAAATAAGAAACAAAATACATATATAAAATTTTAGTGCTTTTTAAATTTAAATTTTACATGTAAAATTTTTAAATATCTTTATAAATTTGAATCATTATTTTGGTTTTATTTTCATAAATTAAAATACAATAAAAATTAATTGTGTTGAAAGAATTTGCAGTTTAATATGGACAAGATGTTGTAGTAGTTATAAATGAATATAAACATTTAAATGTTTAAACAATTAAAAAAACATAAATAATAAATCCATTCAATTCAATTTATTATATTGTAATTTTGTTTTTATCAATAAGATTACAAATATTTTTTCAATTAAAAAAAACATATTACATTAAAATAAATTAAAATAATAAACTAAAATATTCCAAAACATATAATTAATAACGATTTAATTAATAATCAACCATATAATTATTAACAAATAATTTTTTCTATTAAAAAAAACATAATATGCATATTATACTAAATTAAGTTTAAATAGCAAACCATAATATTTCAAAACATATAATTAATAACAATATAAAAACTTATTAAATTTAATTAATAAATATATAACTAAAATAAGACCAGCCAAGCTCCCGGGTTCTAGTGCTAAGGACCTGGCCCTGGTTGAATATGTTGATGATGACTAGTTTGTTGGTTATTTCTTTAGTTTTGTTGTTATTGTATGCCTAAAAACTAATTTTCAATATGTTTTTAGTTATGTTTTTAGGTATCTAGAGTGTAGGCAGTTCAAATACAATCAGACGTATTTGACATGGTTGGATAGACTTATTATTTTTTGTTTTTGGGTGGCTTATCATGCAGTTAGGTGGCCAATGGACTTGGTTTCCCTTTGGGCAAGTTGAGGCCACCTAACCATATGCATGTGGATGTAACTTGCCTTTTTGAAAATTAATGAAAAAGAGAGGACCTACCAAGCTTACAAAAAAAAATTGAAGCAACCTTTGTCGTGGAGGAAACTCAATTGGTAATTCAAGATATATGAAATCGTTGAAACTCAAGACACCTAGGTTCAAAACCCCTTGTTTGCGACCCACTTTATGGAGAGGAGGACAGGTCGTATACCCCTACAGGTTTACTAGTAGTTACGTGTCAGGCGAGTTGTTGGGTTCTTCCAGGTCACAAAAAAAGGAGCAGTCTTTGAATGTGACTTTTTGGAATTTCTAGCGGATTTCTCGTCGAAATCCAATGAAAAATTTGTGGTCAAATCTTGATTTGTGTTGTTTAAATTGGTTTTTTTACTGCATCTATGGATTCAACAACCTCAAAAACCCCTGGGGCACTTCACTTGTGAAGAGTTCACCTGTCAAACTTGTGATTTCAATGAATCCTTACTGGATTCTAGACTAATTATATCATAAAATAAACCGGAAAACTTTTCAAAAGGTTGCATTTAAAGACTAGTTGAATTAAAATAATGATTCATATTCCTAACTATTTTATTTCAGAACTTCATATTTATATTTAATTAAGAATTAATGAGTATATTAAAACATAATTTTTATAATGACATTTTTTCTAAGCTATGTATTTCCTTCTCTTTACATATATATAAAATAGTTTAAAAAAAATATAAAGTGTGTCAAAGAAAATTTCCAAGGGCATATATATGTAACTATATGTATTAAGATTTGAATAAAATTAAAAATAAGAATAATTTAAAATATAGAGATTTGAAATTTATATTAATATAAATAGTATTATTAAGAACCAACATAGCTCCATTTTAACTCTAGATCTACCAAGCTCTAAGAGGAATCAAATCTCTGGATGTGCAAACATTTCCTCAAGTTTTTTACTCAAAAAGAGGTTTGCATCTTGATGGATTTTATCTCTCTCGATGTTTGGTAGATCCAAAGTTAAGATCATTTTTACCCCTTAAATAAATATTTTTTAAATAAAAAATTTAAATTGTAATCAAGGTTATTAGGTTTATGTATGGGATTAAAGTTAAATGTTACAAATCCCTGATGGGGGTGGTAGATGACGGCAAAAAAGCTCGGGAGATGGCTTTCAACTCCCCTCCCACACATCATTAATGTTCAACAAGCGTGTTGAGGATGTTTCACGGTCACTCGGTGAAAGTTCTAGAGAACCTCATATGTTTGATTGACACTGGCTTGGTCACGAGGTTTGTTTGTGGTTTTTACGAGATGAGGGATAAGTAAGTGGTTTGTGGAATTCATTTAGGTGAGTAGGGTGGCTTCCAAACTAATCCATCCTTTAAGACTACATCATTATGTTATGTATGCAGGAATATTTGTGTTTATTTGGTCCATGGGTGGCGCAGGGTGTAGCCATATGGGACCCGAGGTCGTTGTGCCTGGCAGTATCAAACAACAAATCATTACAAATAGTGTGTGTAGGAGTTGCGGCAAGGGATGACTTCATTCTAGCTCTCGGGAACTTCAACTCCTTTATCTCTCAGGTACATTCTTATAGGTTGACGTTTTATGGTTTTCTTGAAGTGAGATCTAAGCGGTTTGGTCTTGTGTTCCATCTCATTGATGCTGCTAGATATACCAATGAACGAATCATTGTATACCTTGTTGTCGGAGAAAATGTCTCTTCACATTCGATGCCTTCTTGTTGAGAGAAACCCCTCGCCACATATCTTGCCTTATACTTATCGATACTTCCATCTTCCGCATGTTTGATCTTGTAGATCCATTTGGATGTTGCCACATATTTTCCTTTGGGCATTGGTACAATCTCCTAAACTCCATTCTTCTTTATAGATTGATACTCTTCATTCATGGCATCCTTCCATTCTTGATTATTGACATCCTATTCAAAAGTGGATGGTTGTGCTTCTATTAATTTTGTCATGTATGCAACATACCCAGAATATATCTTAGGTTTCTTACTCTGACCCATGATCTTATGCATCAAGTAATGTATATTTCAACCAATTTGGTCTCTTTCTTGATTCGAGGAGGACCACAGGTTGAATGGGTTCACTGGGACCCTCATCTTCATGATGATATTCTTCTTCTTCCCTGTTAAATTCTTCTTCAAATATTGGAAGTTATCTATCATTAGAGTCCATGGGAAGTTCCTTAGATTTCTTGAATGCGATACTCTCGTCAAATATGACATCTTGAATTGCTTCAATATGTTTTCCTTCCTTTATGTAGATTCTATAGGCCTTAGAGGATTTGTTGTAACCAATTAATGTTCCTCTCATGCCTTATGGATCTAGTTTCTTTCTTTTGTCCTTTGGTATATGAATGTATAAGGGACACCCAAAGATACGAAGATGGTGTACAATTGGTTTCTTCCCACTTAATAATTCTTCAAGTGTATTTTTTTCTAATGACTTGTGGGGACTTCGATTTTGGATATATATTGTTGTCTTTGTAGCTTCTCCCCACAATAATTTTGGTAGATCTTGATCATGTAACATCGGCTTTACACTTTCTTCAATGGCTTCGTTCTTTCGTTCTGCAACTCCATTTTGCACGAGATTATATGGGACTATCAATTCCCTCTTAATCCCAGATTCCTTACAAAATGTTATAATCTCCTTGGATGTATACTCTCCTCCATTAGCAGATCTTAGTATCTTGATTCTTCTTTCTGTAAGGTTCTCCACTTCAGCTTTGAATTCTTGAAATTTTGTAAGTATTTCGTCCTTGGTTTTCATTAAGTAAACCTAGGTATTTATTGAATGGTAATCTATAAATGTGGCATAATATAGATGACCTCCAAGTGATTTAGGATTCATAGGGCCACACACATCGGAGTGAATGAGATCCAAGGTTTATTTTGGCTGTGAAGCACTGCTTCCAAATGGTCTCTTAGTATTCTTACCCAATGCACATCCCTTACATACTCCTTCACGATATTCTTTAAGCTTAGGAATTCCATCTACTATGGAACTTAGATTTGGGACACTAGAGAATTTGGCGGAAATTCCGACGGCCAATTCGTCGCTATTCCGACACATAGTCGTCGCAAGAGCGACAGTTCGAGGGCGGACAAATCGTGGTTTGTCATGCCGTCACCGTTCCGACGCACGTAAAAAGTGTCGCACTATCGACACTTCTTCCGTCGTTCCAAACAAGCGTCACTCTTCCGACATCTCACAAACCGTCGCGCCTCCGACGTTTGTAAACTGTCGCACTTTCGATGAAATGTGGTTCGACGTTTGGAACGTCGCTATTCCGACGCTTGTAAACCGTCGCAATTCCGACTCAACGTGGTTCGAAATTTTGGACGTCGCTCTTCCGACACTTGTAAACTGTCGCAATTCCGACTAAACTTGGTCCGACGTTTTGGACGTCACTCTTCCGACGCTTGTAAACCGTCGCAATTCTGACTAAACGTGGTCCGACGTTTTGGACGTCGCTCTTCCGATGTCTGTAAGATGTCGCAATGCCGACGATATGTGGTCCGACATTTGGAACGTCGCTCTTCCGACGTTTTCATACTGTCTCTCTTCCGACGTTTCTGGATTGTCGCAGTTCCGACGTCTACAAGGCGTTGGTAGACCGACGGAGGGTTCAATTTTTTTTTTATTTTTTTTTTTAAAAGAAATTTTAAAAGACGAGAAACGTTGTTTTGAATATATTATATGAAGTAAAACAGTCCATGAAAGTGAAATTGCAGTATGTAGAATAGTAAAGCAACAGATAGAGTACCGACGTCCATTGTTCCAAATACAAATTAAAGTACCCAAAACCCTGCAACAGAGAAAAACGCTAATCATAATCATGTGAGGAGTGTGATATGTCAAAAATATAAAAAGACCATCAGACCATATCAATAAACCAGCAACATAGACCAGCATCGCTAGTTTTGAAGGCAGAGTGATAAACATTAATCATTTTTTTCACAAGAGAAAAAACGTTGTTTTGAATATATTATATGAAGTAAAACAGTCCATGAAGTTATTACATTTTCACATCTGAAGATTGGAACCCAAATATCCATCGAGAAAAGTGGAAGTCCCACCCCAGACAGTGATAGAAAAATACCCCATGTCACATACAGGGACTTGATATAAAACCCAGTAACGGTCCACATGGAAATTATCGACAATCTGAGAAAGCATCCAAATATGCCCGAGGCATCTATAAGAAAGTGAAATAGCAGTATGTAGAATAGTAAAGCAACAGATAGAGTACCGACGTCCATTGTTCCAAATACAAATTAAAGTACCCAAAATCGTTGAGCAGAGAAAAACGCTAATCATGTGAGGAGTGTGATATGTCCAAAATATAAAAAGACCATCAGACCATATCAATAAACCAGCAACATAGACCAGCATCGCTAGTTTTGAAGACAGAGTGATAAACATTAATCATTTTTTTTTCACAAGAGAAAAAACGTTGTTTTGAATATATTATATGAAGTAAAACAGTCCATGAAATCATTACATTTTCACATCTGAAGATTGGAACCCAAATATCCATCCAGAAAAGTGGAAGTCCCACCCTAGACAGTGATAGAAAAATACCCCATGTCACATACAGGGACTTGATATAAAACCCAGTAACGGTCCACATGGAGATTATCGACAATCTGAGAAAGCATCCAAATATGCCCGAGGCATCTATAAGAAAGTGAAATAGCGGTATGTAGAATAGTAAAGCAACAGATAGAGTATCGACGTCCATTGTTCCAAATACAAATTAAAGTACCCAAAATCCTTGAACAGAGAAAAACGCTAATCATGTGAGGAGTGTGATATGTCCAAAATATAAAAAGACCATCAGACCATATCAATAAACCAGCAACATAGACCAGCATCGCTAGTTTTGAAAGCAGAGTGATAAACATTAATCATTTTTTTTTTCACAAGAGAAAAAACGATGTTTTGAATATATTGTATGAAGTAAAACAGTCCATGAAGTCATTACATTTTCACATCTTAAGATTGGAACCCAAATATCCATCCAGAAAAGTGGAAGTCCCACCCAGACAATGATAGAAAAATACCCCATGTCACATACAACGACTTGATATAAAACCTAGTAACGGTCCACATGGAGATTATCGACAATCTGAGAAAGCATCCAAATATGCCCAAGGCATCTATAAGAAAGTGAAATAGCAGTATGTAGAATAGTAAAGCAACGGATAGAGTACGTACCGACGTCCATTGTTCCAAATACAAATTAAAGTACCCAAAATCCTTGAACAGAGAAAAACGCTAATCATGTGAGGAGTGTGATATGTCGAAAATATAAAAAGACCATCAGACCATATCAATAAACCAGCAACATAGACCAGCATCGCTAGTTTTGAAGGCAGAATGATAAACATTAATCATTTTTTTTTCAGAAGAGAAAAAACGTTATTTTGAATATATTATATGAAGTAAAACAGTCCATGAAGTCATTACATTTTCACATCTGAAGATTGGAACCCAAATATCCATCCAGAAAAGTGGAAGTCCCACCCCAGACAATGATAGAAAAATACCCCATGTCACATACGGGGACATGATATAAAATCCAGTAACGGTCCACATGGAGATTATCGACAATCTGAGAAAGCATTCAAATATGCCCGAGGCATCTATAAGAAAGTGAAATAGTAGTATGTAGAACGGTAAAGCAACAGATAGAGTACCGACGTCCATTGTTCCAAATACAAATTAAAGTACCCAAAATCCTTGAACAGATCAAGAAAAACGCTAATCATGTGAGAATTCAAAGTAAAGTTAATCTATTAACATTGCGAATAAAATTACATCGAAGTCAAAAACATTGCTTGGCCATACTCATGGCAAATTTGTCATCAAAAAATCAAAAAATTAAGAAGACTGCCCTCATACGGGGAAACCAGTCTTGAACGTTTAATTTACAGAATTCAAAAATATTACTTAAAGGTCCAGCACAGTAAAATAAACTAAAAGCGGCCCAATTAAGTGGGCCTGCTAAGCAAGAAAAACAAATTAACCAAACTACTCCTCCGCTGGTTCCTCCACGATTCGGCACCATCCTTCGGAAGGTCCAGGATCGCTAGGTGCTACCTCCACATGCATGCCACGGCTCCCCTCCTGAAGGCCCGAATGTTGGCCGGCTTTTTCCGAGATCAAACCCGTCGGACGGGTGCATTCTTCCTCCGTTTGGGCCTCCTCGCGAAAGACCACAGTGAATACAGATGTGATTTGCGGGCGGTTGAGAGAGAAATCAAAGGAAAATTGCGCAGTGCGCGTCGTGGGAGAAGGTGAACTAGCGGTGGGGAAGCCAGGAGCAGGGGAATCCATACGGTGGCCAGATGCTACAAGCCGACCCCGCCCACTCCTAGTATTTGGATATCGACCTAAGTAATAATCAGGCCGGAGAACTGCACGACGGTGAGGGTGCGCGCTGGAGGGAGCGGCCGGGATTGACCTCTAGTGCTCCCCTATGACAGCATCTATGACATGCACGCGAGGCATGGGTGCAATCTCAAGAGACGAAGAAAGCGAATTCAATTAACGAGAGGAAGGCAGGGAGCTGAGAGACATAACCGAGAGAAATGGAAATATGCAGCAAAGTCTAGGCAGAAGTTCCGCTGGCCACTTCTCCTTATCGTCACAGTTACCAGGCAGTGTAATCCAGCAACCGGCTTGTCTGAAAAACCATGGCCAAAACGCCATTTTGTCGACCCGTCTGCAATGCAATCAAAGGACGCCCGTCATAATTAATCTCTGATCATTAATAATGAGAGCCGAAAGCCGGATCAAATTGGAGCGTGCGGAATCGCTCAGAGGAGTGGAGGTCCGATCTTGAACAATGTTAAAAATTAATTAATGCAGATTTGATGTGAAAATTTAATTGAACAACGTTAAATGTTAATACGATTGATATGAAATCGCCATATCCATGTCCCATCACCTTAAATGCCATCGAATGCACCCGCAGCCGGGAGCAGGGCAAATTTTTATTGAGGACACGTGGCAGAAATTGATTGGAGCGGATCTTTGTTTGGGCCGCTCGCGCAGTGGAAATCCGGACCTGTAAAATATTAAGGCGAATTTGATAAGAAATTCGCGTCACAAAATTGGCCGACGTCAGCAGGCTATTTTGGAACGCGAATTTGGTTTGAATTATGGTTTATCGCTGTTTGAAGTCTGGCGGGCTCGGCTTAAGAACAATTTTGTTTGATCCCATCTTATAAAATTTGTGTTGGTTTTCTTTGATAATACACATATTAAAATCCCGCTTAATAAAGAGACAAAATTGTTGTGCTTTCAGAACATGACCCGAGGATTGGACATGAGTTAACAAACAAAAGGATAGCGGAACCAGACATGCACCCGTGGTCAAGCCCTCTACCAAAACCACGAGCGGAATCACAAAAGCGGGTTGCCCATATCGCACCGCTTTTACGGAGTAGGCGGTATTTCCTATTCGCAAGCAATTCCATAGGGAATGCGACACATGGCGAAGTGACCCCCGGAAAACAACCGTTTAACCCACGCCATCGCACGTTAAAGCCCGACGTTGGAAGCCGAGCGAAATTGCCAAGAATTGTTGATTTGGATAAGGGCCATCGGACAGTGGTCGCACGTTGAACTTGCCCGGAGGTTAACTAAGGTGTGCGGAGGATAGCCAGGTACGATACGAGTGTTTGATTGGTTATTGATATATATAGGTGGGGCCGGAGTATAATGAAAGTGTTTAATTAAACGATTGGCGGATAATTAGCATAAGTCTAGAGCGTGATTGTTGTAAGGCTGGGTGGTGAAATATAGAGCCGAAAGTTCATTACAAGTTATTTATTTAAAAAGAAACATGGAGTATAAATACAAAGTGTTGAAAGTTAAACATTGGTTACAAGGATTGGAGATAATATAAAGTCGGGAATATAAATTAAAGTCCAACCATTGTGGATAGTATTTATTTATCAAATTCTACGAATTTGATAAATAAACCCGAAGAAAGAAGAAGTCGATTAAGACTCAGGCTGGAGGAAAAGAACGGGTTACACCAAGGGAAAATGCTGACACAGCGATTGTAGACACACCAGCTCTCCTTGGGGGTCCAATTTCAGTTTTGTTGCGTCACACGATGATCTCTCTTCTCTGGCATTTACTTGTATTGAAGATCACTATTCTAGGAATAAGGAGTTATTTTTTCCAAAAATAACCCTAGCCAAACATTGACAATGCATCAAGGATATCTTTCTATGCTTCATAAGCACATTTGTTCTACTTCTAAATCATGTCTTGGAAGTGGTTGTTGTGCTGGAAATTATTCACCAGTTGGTTTCATACCAAAGTCTTTTCCACATTTTCAGCATCCAATACATGAAAAAGATAATGGTTTAAAACAACCTAAATATTTGAAATTTTGCAAGAATTGTCTGGCACACTTTGAATATGAATTTTGAATTCAAGTGCATGATGTTGTATAGGATCAAGTGTCATTTTGAATACCAAATGTTTCACAAGAAACTTCTCAACATGCTACCCTGCAGTAAGGATTAAATGACAATATTTCATCAACTATTTCCATAATAAAAGTGCACCTTGGCCATAAGACTAAACAACTACAAATGTTGTAGATCTAACAAGACCACACAATCAAATGTATTCCACAAGGCCAATACTGTATGAAAAATGAAAAGGAGTTTGCAACCAAAAATACCTTAGGAAACTAATTCAATTAGATACACCAAACCATTAGCAAAAAGGAAAACCAGCCTACTCAAAAGGCAAGCGTTTACCTCCTTTGACAAAATTTTGAGTTCCGAAACAAGGGCCTTTATTGTCTTGTCAATGCCCCTAGTAATTTGAACGGGGTTTGCACCTGCTGCAACAACCTAAACAAAAAGGTTTCATTTCAAATTATTTTTCACAAATTTAAGATAACAGCCATTGTCGAGTTTTGTATTTCTAACGAAGCTCCATAAATTTTTGACAAAAGAACCAAAATTTTTTAATACACGATAGCAATTTTTTCACTCAAAAACTATCTTGAACTCAATAAGCCCAACCCAAAACTAAAAAACCAAACACCATAAGACCCTACAAAAATGAATAGATGATCTTAATCCAATACTATCATTAAAGAACACCTTTACACCTCACTTATTAAACCTGTCTTTGTTGAATTTTAACTTCAGCTGTGCCAATGAAAAGGGCGGATCACGACATCAACATTTTTGGAGGTTGCTTGCATGCCATCCGAGAAATTTAATTCAGCATTTAAAATTCACCAAGTTTTTTGTAGACGACGCGACCATATTTACATGTCTGAGGATTGTATTTAAACACAACAGCAAGGCAGTAACTCAATTCACCAACAGGAAATTAAACAAACATAAATTCTGCCCAGCGGTTGTAAATTCAAGGAGATACAATGGAGCATTAATATTGGATGGCATGAAATTGAAGGGAATCTGAAGGCTTACAAGCGGAACCGAATTTTTATAGGAGCTGGCTGGATTGAGAATTCGAGTTAAAATTAGGCGGTGTCGGCATCCCATTTTGGAGCAGAATTTGGTTTGAAATTCAATCTGTCGGACTTTTGAAGTCGACGAAAAGGGTTCTTTAATGTTTTGATAGTTTAATATATACATATGTTTTAAACATATGTTATATATATATCATGTACGAAATGAAATGTGGGCCATAGAATTTAGTTTTAATTTTATTTTTTTAAAATAGGGTTTATTATAATATATTTTATATGTTACGACATATAAAAAATAAAAAGGTAAAAGAAAAGCTTGGTACTTTTTTTTTTATAGATGATACGTAAATTTTTTATTACGACAATGTGTAAAAAGTGAAAAGAGGCGAGTGTAACTTTTTAAGTGTGTATGCACGGCGGTGCGAAAGGGAAAAACACGAGTGTTTTAGAGGCAGTATGTTTGTTTTGAACGGACGGTGAGTTGGTTTCTCTGCTTGTGTTTTACTTAACGGTCCTTAATTTTGTAATCCTCTCGAGTGAGGAAGTAGTGTAATAGTTTTTTTTTGAGTTATTGAAGAATAAGTTTGTTTTCAAAGTATTGAAACTCGTCTCCACAATCGAAAGGAGATTTTTATTTTCTATGTTGAGGAAGGAGATTTACTTCTCCATTCATTGATTCTGGAATTATAAATGACTCATTGCCCAAGAAACAACGAATGTTGTGGTTCCATCTGACTAAATCATTTGTCTTTTGTGGCTTGCCTTACCAAATTGGCCCCAATATTTTCAGAAGTTTGGGTCCTCTAATTCAACCAATAAAAGGCCAAAACCACTAGCATTGAGATACATTTCATTACCTTTGTCAATAATAATAAATTTTATTTCGACCATAACCACTTTCCTTTTATTGTTGTGAAAAGCTTTAGCCATTACTCTAATGTGGCTAGTCCATAGGCCAAGTGAACCCTTTGGGTAACAAATATGTTTCCTTTCACCTTTGAGTTTTCAAGTGTGCCTACCAAATCTAAGACAATTAAAGAGGGGAACTAATACAACGTTAAAAAAAGAAAACCGAGCACACGTCTACAAATTAACTCCTTAGCCCCCTACATCACCATCATTAACTATTTTAGGAGAACCATGCTTGCTCTCCAAGACAACTTGTTTTGCCCTTCGCCCCAAGGGTGACTCCAACAAGATCTGACAGTTTGTTCACAGCACAGAGACAAATTAATGATACTTTCGGTAAGTGTGCAATTGAATGCGAGACCATATGCAAAACAAACCTCCATGAAAAATTAAACTAACACATTAAAATCGAATATAAAGTGAATGAGGAAAGATCCACCGCAGTGGTTTCACGTGCGGGTGACCTTCCTTTAAACATAATTTTTCTCGACCCTGTAATTTTTTTGTCCTTTGAGCCATCCTTGTTGAAGTACAACTCCTTTTCCATGGCGCTCTTGTATTAACTACCTTCTCTACGCTCGTAATCTTGGAGTCCCTCTTACGCGAGCGATTAAAGGAAATGGGTGAAAAAGCGAAAGAGAAGACAATTATGCCGCCATAATTATCAAACATTACCCAACTTCTTCCCCTTTCCATTGTTACCCAATGAGGTAGATGTGGCAATTGTCGTCATCACAGCCCAAACGAGAGGCCATCTTCTCTTATGCGAATATAGAATTACAAGATCTTCATATTAGTATGAACCTTAAAAAACATGACTCCCATTGCTAAAAACCACTTTTAAGTTGTAGCAGAGGCAAACTAAACAACTATCGCAACTTTTGGCAACTTGGAGCATTAAGGAAAGCGACCAAAGAAATACAACCATGATCCTCATTTTAATGAGGCCAGGACTATATATTTGCATTAAGATAATAGAATGAAATCACGACTATATTAAGGCCAGCACAAAACAATCTTTAACCGGTGTCTCTCGCGGCCTTGGGTTGCCATGCTAGAGGTTACTGTTTTAATTTAAATTCTTGACCTCTCGTGCCCATACATGAATGCATCCAATGGGATATCTACATCAAATGCTCCTTTATATCCCCAAAAACAAATTCCCTACTACAAGAGCACCCGAGTATTGATGGATCACCCCACACCATCCCACCCAGAAACGGTGAAAAAGGCTTAAGGAAACCACGGGAAATATCTCAAGATGACTATATGGGTGGTTCTTATGAATCAAACCAACCATTGAACATGCTCATCGACTCCAAACCATAAGTATTATGTGACAATATTCAGCGAGGCAACGAATCGGATTTTACGGAAGCTATGTTAGAGAAACCTAAACTCTCACTTGAAAATAGGTGAAATGTGGCACACTCGGAAGTTGACATGTGCCCCGATTGGTACAAGTGGTAGACAATTGGCATGCTCGAATATGAGGTGATGCGGGAATTACATGGGGAAAATATCGAGAAAAACCCCAAATGTTGGAAGACAAAGCTCATCACCAACCTTTGAGATTGAAAGCAACTTTACATGATGTAACCTATGAAATCGTAAATGGAGAAATCATAGTAACGATAAAGTAACCTATGTAACAATAATAAATTCGGATTCATCTGGGAGTGGTAATGGGAGAAATCATAGTGAACAACGGGAAACATGCATAGTTGCTTACAATCAAATAGATGAAAAAACACATACAAAAAACCTAGATAATAAGCATGAACAAGCTTAATATTGAATTATGGCATAAAGGAACTTCTGAAATGTGACATTACGAACCTGGTCAAGCGCACAGAAAAATATCCTAGACATGACCCTGGTTGTGAGGATTGTATTGCTCATGATGCAGAGGATTTGTACACGCAAGTCAATCAAAATCCATGTTATCATACAATAAATACAAGCAATTGATGTAGTATTTTTTACTCTAAGATGCATTCTTATGATAATGTTAGAACATATGTTGAAAATGTCAAAACATGCTGAATAAGCTTCTCTTCGTTTCAGAACAATTTATTGGAGTCGCATGAACTTGGAACAAGCCTCCCACGATACGAAGAGTAGCAACTAAGTCAACGATGACTTTTTTGTTGCCTCTTATTTGGATCAAGGGAGGTTGCTCCAAAGATAAATCGCTCCAATAAATTATTCTCCTACTAAACGGGCCAACCACGTGAAGGTGGAAGCTCTTATGGGCCCTTCCCCCCTCTGTCCTCTCAATTCCCCAATACCCAATCTATATTTCATTTTTCACTTTCATGAGCATAAAAAAATATTCAATAACTAATAAAAAAACAATTCAACAAAAAGTACATGAGGAAACATTGCAATTAATGCTTGACATAAAAATAGTATGATAAATGAGTTTTTTATATAACCACAACGATTCCAAGTATGTGCGTTGTCTTATAATAATACAATATTTTACATTGTCAAATTTTCCTTTTCTTCTTCCTATTTTTAAAACTCCTAATTACATCATCAATATCATCGTACTTTCTGCTCTGTTTCGTGCCTTTCAACCCATGCCTGCGACCTAGTTGCGTATTCTACGATGTCTGGGCTCCATCCGTGTGAGGCATAAGCCTACGAAAGCGAGATAATATTAAATTTTAATTGTCGGTTTTAAATATCATTGAACTAGTTCGGTAATATTAATAAAAAATTGCAATGAGATTATTTACACAATTGCACCGGTTATTCGCCGGCCCGACCTAGTTGCGTTGTCCGATGTCGAGTCTCATCCGGTGACAGGGCATACGCCTACAAAAAGCAGAGATAATATTAAATTTTAATTATCGGTTTAATTATCATTGAACTAGTTCATTAATATTAATAAAAAATTGCAATGAGATTATTTACCTAGTGCACAGGTTGTCGTAGTTGGAATTTGTTGCCTGTCTTCCTCTCTGGTGGTAAGATCCTCAAGGAAACATTCTGTCATTTAAACAAAAAACGTTATGGAATGACCATCGAGGTATAATTAGAAAAAAAATTATAAGTGGAGGTAATTACCGTCTGGCCCTCACTTTGATAGCAACATTGTCGGCTTTTTAGTCCCCACAATGATCGAGTTGCACGAGAGGATCGCTCTACATACGCTCTAAAGGCGGGTTGTTGCCTCGTCGGTAGTCTTTGCTCCCATGATTTAAACAAATTTGTTAGACATTAAATTTATGAATGAAAACAAAATATTTGAAAGGTTAATGTTTTACCTTATCGGGCATTCTAGATCTTGGGACTGCCTTGAAAGCACGCGACGTTCAGCTACGGCTTGATAGCCAAACGAAACGATATTTTATCTTCCTACGTAGTTATTGTTCGAACTCATCACCCTACATTATATATGATTGTGTATTTTTAATCATATCGATAGGATTAAAAACGTTGGAAGGCGATACAATTAATTATAATATGTTTAGCTATGAGTACAATTCATGCGGCTAATTTCAAGTAGCCACCCTGGCCGGAGCTTGTGATGGCCCTTTTTCTCAATCTAGCTTTGGTTGCCTTTGGTGTGGGGCAACCTAGCATCAAAATATTGAAGTCGGATATGACGTAGCACACTTTTATTTTGAACTAAAGAAAATTAAAGCTATTGAATTAAAGTTGTAATTTACCTTGGGTCTAGTTGGCATTTTTCCTTTGCTTTCTTTGCCCTTTTCTCTTTTCCGTCATGGATGAGTGCTCTCCGCCTCTCTGAAACAGCGAGAGGGACGGCTCATATCTAGGAGTTAAATTGCAATTGCGTCTCTGGAATTGTCCCTGGTATATTTCAAATATTTGCCGGCTACGAGCCCTGGCGCACTACATCCAAATGTGTCGACCCCAAAAGGGCTTCTAGATAATCTAGAAGTTCTTTTTTCAAGTTGGAATCTGGGAATTCCACGTACGTATGGTTGGGCCAAAAATTACCAGCATGGCTCTCGGAATCTGTAGAACTCATTGTTTCCTACACAGAATAAAACCAAAGAAAAAGAATATTATCATTAATTTAAAAATAAAAATCATGATAAATGTGTTTTAGATAAAGTACATGAAATAGTTAAAAATATTAAAAAATTTACAGAGTTGTACATGCTTTATAGGAACACCCTCATCGTTCTGACAACGTGCCATTAATGGTCCACAATGGGCGACACGTGTAGCTCGAAATGCAATAATGTAGTTGGCCATATCAGCCTCATCATTGCCAACATGTTCATCGATTGGGTGGGTGTCTGCTTAGGCGGGGGTGTGTTTCTTGGCTAGCACCTAAAGGATTAAGAAGGTGTACGAGAGGTTGTTGGGCAATCTCTTGCCCTTGTGTCCCACTACCCACCAACACCGAGGTTCGACAAATGCCACTTTACATACAAAGAACTTTTTGTTAGTTTGGTCAATGTAAAAATAAAAATCAAAGTATCACAATTCATCTCATACGGAACAAAAAAATATCCTTTTGACTTTTTATTATTACACGATATCTTTCTAGGCGCCTCATAAGATGTATTATCCTTTCTTACCCATTTCGGGTGTTTTGACGCGTCTATCAAAGCATTAAATTCCGACCTTGCATCTAGTGCCTTTTTTTGCAACAGAATTGCTTGGAGATAGGGATAAGGAAAGCTCTTCCTGAAAGGGAATCATCGGGCGTACCATGGCTAGGTGTACGCATATTTGAACAAAATTAATATTATTTCAATTATGTAAATAACTAAAATACCTAAAAGATAGAGCAATGCGGCACTTTACATGTGTTCTTCGTGGCCTCTTTCCCGATCATCCCGTCTCGGGGTTGTTCTACTGCTTGCTACGATCGATCTGCCACATTGCAATAAATTATAAATGTAAAGAACTTGAAAACAATATCTAACTTGAAAACACAAAATGAAAAGCTGAAATAATTTCTAATAAGACACCGAGGAAACGAGTTAGAGTTTTCAAATAGCACTTCATTGAATTAGATCCTGGAAACATGTCATTGCACATTAAGGCACCCAAACATTCAATCTGAATGATATATTTAAGTAGGCTTCTCTAATGCAGGAAAACACCATACCTATAATGCATTCACTTGCATGTATAAAGGAAAAGGAAAACATGTTTTCATACAACGGTGACAAAGGCATCTTGGGGAAAAGGTATCTTCACTTTTTATTTATGTTGTTCACCCACACCACTCTTGTGTTTCACTAATCTTTGTTTTGTCATTTTTAGATTCAAATTAAGTTAAGGCCTTAAGTATTTTTTGACCTTTCGGTGTAGTTTTTATAAGTGGCATGTATGGATTTTCCATTAATTACGCACTTTTTCTCTTCATGCGCATGTTTCCTGAAATCAAATGCATGATTTAGTCCCATACATTTAACAAGTTGTTGGATCAACTCCATAGGAAATATATTATTTCCTATTCAATCAAAATTTATCTCGAGTTAGGGTAGGTAGGAAGGTTTTCCCTTTGTATTAATAGGGCCTTGCTGGCTTGCATTTTTATTATATCTTTCAAATTTAGTGTCGTTCAGACTGTGATTTTTTTGCAACTTTCAAGGTGAGAATGAACAAAGACAATTTTTTGTGATGGATGTTTGTATATGACTCCATGGCGGAGGAAAGGCACTAATCTACTTCTTCAAATATCTATAGTTCTCATTCACCTCTATGGAGATGGTCCCGATTTTGAGCCAAATGTTGCGGCAAAAATTTCCCCCCTCCATAATTTGATATTGATAGGAAATTTCTTAAATTGATGATGGGGCATGATTATGGAACATTGGCACGTACATATGTAATGGAATTCCAAGATCATGATATATGTTTGCATATGTTTATGGCAATGTTCCCTTAAGTCCCCTGGAGGTGTGAGACGAGGGGACGAGGGAAGCGGCCTATGCAAAAGCTCACAATTTCGAAACGTGGGGGGACGTCGGGGGGTCATAAAAAATTATAAAATTTAATATTTAAAAATACCAGGCGCATTTTTTGCAAAGGAATGTATGTACGGTCATCATACACTTGCATCACAGAAAGATAAATCATAAATGATAAAATTACAAATCGATGAATGATGAATCATATAGTGAAACAAATTTAAAAGTTAAAAAGTTAAAACATACATCATACAATCATGCATCTAAGTTTGTAAGTTTGTAACTATATAATCATTAATGTAACTACTAACAATGTACAATGAAAATAAAGTTTAAGATATCATATGCCATATTATATCAAGATTCAAAATAAGGATTTAAACTAAAGTTTACAACTCAAGTACGAAACATAAAACTTAAATGCAAATAAGTTATGTACGAAACATAAAACATAAAACATAACATATGAATATCAAATGATATCATCATAATGATAAATGAGCATAAATGTAAAGTTAATGCCCCACTAGTCTCTGCATCCAACCCACGCATGAATATATCAAGATCAACCATGTCACCATCGAATCGGAGAATCGCTTGGATTCTCAAATATGCTAAGTGGCACATCAACTTTTTAACAAGAAACCAAACTAAAAGGGGCGGTGAGGGGACGTGAGGGCGTGAGAAACATCTAAAGAAGTCCCCAAGACCCGGTATGAGGGGGCGAGGAATCTAGACCCCTAGGTGGGGGCGAGACCCGTGTAACAACTGGTTTATGGAGGTGGTGGAGCAAAAAAGAGCTGAAATTTTCACATAAAAATTTAATGGGCTTGACTAATGGTTCCATTTAAAAATGATATCTAGACGGAGAATAAGTGTAGCATGCAAACAGCCATTGAAAATCCATACGAGTTTTGCATTGTATTACTTATGATGGATTCAAATTAGGTTTCAAAAATACGAGGTTATGGCATGATTTTGTCAGCTCCTTATTTGGATTCTCATGTTAGTTTAATTTATATTTTAAGTTTGTTTTTCAATCTTTGGGTGATAGTAACTCATAAACTAGGTTGCAATGTGTAACAATCATATTTCAAGAATAAAGTTGTGATTTTTTTTATATTATTATTATTATCTATTAGCTACGAGTATTGACACCTAATGCCTGGAATTTTGACATCTTGATAGCATGGATAATTTCGAAAATGTTTCTAGTAATGTTAACATAACTATCATTACGTGTCTTCACTTTTTTCACCATAATAGACTGTGATATGGACTCATCACAACTTCATATGCTATGTCCCAACAAGTTCAAGCTGGTTGAACCTCATAGTGTGGTTATTAAGGACAGTTGCTTGATATATAACTCGATAGCATAGACCACGTTGCGAGTTCTAAAAGAATCCTCAAGTGTCAAAAACTTCACAATATGTTCTACTATAAAGCCTTTTGGGATACACAGGAAATAATATATGTATCATTGATGACTTTTAAAGTATGACAAGATCAGAGGGAAAGGAAATCAATGGAAGAGTGATCCACCAATGAGAACCTAGAATTTAGCATCGAGATGAGTTAGAGTCTAGGAAATTTGAAACCCTATAATTTTTAATTAGTGATGAAGGACATCACATAGGTAATTATATTTTCATGGCAGAATAATCATTAATTCAAATTTAAACTATATTAATATGAAAGGCATACCATAAATTTTTCCACGTAAGTCCAAACAACCTATAAAAAGGGAAAACCTTCTTTTTCCATGGGAAATAATTTACCTTTCCTTTTTCAAGGCAATCTAAATCACAAAAAATATGAACTATACTGCACAAATTCTTGGATAATGTGAAAGTGGAAAAGGAATACCCTACACAAGTGATGCACACATGTACATTTGAACACTAATAGATTTTTGTAGTTGAAATGCAATGCTTGTTTTCATTTAAATGTAGGGTTTTTAAAGCAGGGAGAAATAATGGGTGCCAAATTAATAAGCGTTTCTTTGGGAAAAATTTAAATCTTGTATTGGGTGATGAAGATAATAGAGGGTATTGAATCTTGATTCTTGACATCTAGAGAGAACCATACAACCTAACACAATCCAATGGAATTGACCAAAAAAACCCAAATAGAGTCAACCATACTATAGGAGGAAGGGCCTGCAGTAAGAACTTACCATTTTGCAAGAGCTGAGGGCGAACGCTGAGGGCGAATGCCGAGGGCAAATGCTGTTCTGCAAGAGCTGAGGGCGAATGCAGGGCGAATGTTGTTCTGAAATAGCTGAGGGCGAATCCAGGGCGAATGTTGTTCTGCAAGAGCTCAGGGCGAATGCTGAGGGCGAATCTTGATGCCTGGAAGCTTAGGGCGAATCTTTGAAGGCGAATCTTTGTTCTGCAGAGCCGAGGCGAGTCCCGGGCGAATGTTGTTGCAACGAGAGCGGAGGGCGAGATACGCGCGTGATATCAGAGACGTTAATGTAGCACACATGTACATTGAACACTAATAGATTTTTGTAGTTGAAATGCAATGCTTGTTTTCATTTAAATGTAGGGTTTTTAAAGCAGGGAGAAATAATGGCTGCTAAATTAATAAGCGTTTCTTTGGGAAAAATTTAAATCTTGTATTGGGTGATGAAGATAATAGAGGGTATTGAATCTTGATTCTTGACATCTACAGAGAACCCTACAGCCTATCACAATCCAATGGAATTGACCAAAAAAACCCAAATAAAGTCAACCCTACTATAGGAGGAAGGGCCTGCAGTAAAAACTTACCATTTTGCAAGAGCTGAGGGCGAATGCTGTTCTGCAAGAGCTGAGGGCGAATGTTGTTCTGTAAGAGCTGAGGGCGAACGCTGAGGGAAAATGCTGAGGGAAAATGCTGTTCTGCAAGAGCTGAGCGCGAATGCTGAGGGAAAATGTTGTTCTGCAAGAGCAGAGGGTGAATGCGCGCATGATATCAGACGTTAATGTAGCTATTGCGACAAATACGAAATACGAAACAATAAAATCATTTTTATGTAGCGCGCATATAAGTTTCGAATTTTTATGTAGCGCGCATATAAGTTTGGTATTTTTATGTAGCACAAAAATAAGTGTCGTTATACCGACGGCGGAAAAGGCGTCGCTATTACGACGGGTGCCTCCAAACGTCACAATGGCGACACCTAGACATTGTGTCGCAGTTGCGACGTTTGGAGTCGTCTCAATAGCGATGCTTTGGGCCATGGTGTCGCAATTGCGACGTATTCCTCCAAACGTCGCAATTGCGACACGTTTTTAAGTGTCGGTATTGCGACACTTTTCTATAGATGTCGGTATAGCGACGGTTTCGGGCGGGATAGAAAAAATTTGGGAAAATTTCCGACATTTGGTCAAAAGCGTCGGAACCAAGTGTCGGAATTTCCGCCAAATGTAGTAGTGGACTGTTTTCTCAATGCTTCTATCCCATGCTTCTTCTTCAATGAATTGCACATCTCTGCTTATAACAAATTTCTTTATGGATGGGTTGTATAATCTATCACTACAAAATTTGGCGGAAATTCCGACGGCCAATTCGTCGCTATTCCAACACATAGTCGTCGCAAGAGCGACAGTTCAAGAGCGGACAAACCATGGTTTGTCATGCCGTCGCAGTTCCAACGCACGTAAAAAGTTTCGCACTATCGACACTTCTTACGTCGCTTCCGAACAAGTGTCACTCTTCCGACGTCTCACAAACTGTCGCGCCTCCGACGTTTGTAAACTATCGCACTTCCGATGAAATGTGGTTCGACGTTTGGAACGTCGCTCTTCCGACGCCTGTAAACCGTCGTAATTCCGACCCAACGTGGTCCGACGTTTTGGACGTCGCTCTTCTGACGTCTGTAAGATGTCGCAATGTCGACGATATGTGGTCCGACGTTTGGAACGTCGCTCTTCCGAAATTTGTAATCTGTCGCAATTCCGACGATATGTGGTCTGACGTTTGGAACATCGCTCTTCCGACGTTTGTAATCTGTCGCAATTCCGACGAAATGTAGTCTGACGTTTTCATACTGTCTCTCTTCCGACGTTTCTAGGTTGTCGCAGTTCCGACGTCTACAAGGCGTCGGTAGACCGACGGAGGGTTCAATTTTAAAAAAAAAAATTGAAACTTTAAAAGACGAGAAACATTGTTTTGAATATATTATATGAAGTAAAACAGTCCATGAAAGTGAAATAGCAGTATGTAGAATAGTAAAGCAACAAATAGAGTACCGACGTCCATTGTTCCAAATACAAATTAAAGTACCCAAAATCCTTGAACAGAGAAAAACGCTAATCATGTGAGGAGTGTGATATGTCCAAAATATAAAAAGACCATCGGACCATATCAATAAACCAGCAACATAGACCAGCATCGCTAGTTTTGAAGGCAGAGTGATAAACATTAATCATTTTTTTTTCACAAGAGAAAAAACGTTGTTTTGAATATATTATATGAAGTAAAGCAGTCCATGAAGTCATTACATTTTCACATCTGAAGATTGGAACCCAAATATCCATCCAGAAAAGTGGAAGTCCCACCCCAGACAGTGATAGAAAAATACCCAATGTCACATATAGGGACTTGATATAAAACCCAGTAACGGTCCACATGGAGATTATCGACAATCTGAGAAAGCATCCAAATATGCCCGAGGCATCTATAAGAAAGTGAAATAGCGGTATGTAGAATAGTAAAGCAACAGATAGAGTACCGACGTCCATTGTTCCAAATACAAATTAAAGTACCCAAAATCCTTGAACAGAGAAAAACGCTAATCATGTGAGTGTGATATGTCCAAAATATAAAAAGACCATCAGACCATATCAATAAACCAGCAACATAGACAAGCATCGCTAGTTTTGAAGGCAGAGTGATAAACATTAATCATTTTTTTTTCACAAGAGAAAAAACGTTGTTTTGAATATATTATATGAAATAAAACAGTCCATGAAGTCATTACATTTTCACATCTGAAGATTGGAACCCAAATATCCATCCAGAAAAGTGGAAGTCCCACCCCAGACAGTGATAGAAAAAGACCCCATGTCACATACAGGGACTTGATATAAAACCCAGTAACGGTCCACATGGAGATTATCAACAATCTGAGAAAGCATCCAAATATGCCCGAGGCATCTATAAGAAAGTGAAATAGCAGTATGTAGAATAGTAAAGCAACAGATAGAGTACTGACGTTCATTGTTCCAAATACAAATTAAAGTACCCAAAATCCTTGAACAGAGAAAAACGCTAATCATGTGAGGAGTGTGATATGTCCAAAATATAAAAGACCATCAGACCATATCAATAAACCAGCAACATAGACCAGCATCGCTAGTTTTGAAGGCAGAGTGATAAACATTAATCATTTTTTTTTCACAAGAGAAAAAAACGTTGTTTTGAATATATTATATGAAGTAAAACAGTCCATGAAGTCATTACATTTTCACATCTGAAGATTGGAACCCAAATATCCATCCAGAAAAGTGGAAGTCCCACCCCAGACAGTGAGAGAAAAATACCCCATGTCACATACAGGGACTTGATATAAAACCCGGTAACGGTCCACATGGAGATTATCGACAATCTGAGAAAGCATCCAAATATGCCCGAGGCATCTATAAGAAAGTGAAATAGCAATATGTAGAATAGCAAAGCAACAGATAGAGTATCGACGTCCATTGTTCCAAATACAAATTAGAGTACCCAAAATCCTTGAACAGAGAAAAACGCTAATCATGTGAGGAGTGTGATATGTCCAAAATATAAAAAGACCATCAGACCATATCAATAAACCAGCAACATAGACCAGCATCGCTAGTTTTGAAGACAGAGTGATAAACATTAATCATTTTTTTTTTCACAAGAGAAAAAACGATGTTTTGAATATATTGTATGAAGTAAAACAGTCCATGAAGTCATTACATTTTCACATCTTAAGATTGGAACCCAAATATCCATCGAGAAAAGTGGAAGTCCCACCCCAGACAATGATAGAAAAATACCCCATGTCACATACAGCGACTTGATATAAAACCCAGTAACGGTCCACATGGAGATTATCGACAATCTGAGAAAGCATCCAAATATGCCCAAGGCATCTATAAGAAAGTGAAATAGCCGTATGTAGAATAGTAAAGCAACAGATAGAGTACGTACCGACGTCCATTGTTCCAAATACAAATTAAAGTACCCAAAATCCTTGAACAGAGAAAAACGCTAATCATGTAAGGAGTGTGATATGTCCAAAATATAAAAAGACCATCAGACCATATCAATAAACCAGCAACATAGACCAGCATCGCTAGTTTTGAAGGTAGAATGATAAACATTAATCATTTTTTTTTTCAGAAGATAAAAAACGCTATTTTGAATATATTATATGAAGTAAAACAGTCCATGAAGTCATTACATTTTCACATCTGAAGATTGGAACCCAAATATCCATCCAGAAAAGTGGAAGTCCCACCCCAGACAATGATAGAAAAATACCCCATGTCACATACGGGGACATGATATAAAATCCAGTAACGGTCCACATGGAGATTATCGACAATCTGAGAAAGCATTCAAATATGCCCGAGGCATCTATAAGAAAGTGAAATAGTAGTATGTAGAACGGTAAAGCAACAGATAGAGTACCGACGTCCATTGTTCCAAATACAAATTAAAGTACCCAAAATCCTTGAACAGATCAAGAAAAACGCTAATCATGTGAGAATTTAAAGTAAAGTTAATCTATTAACATTGCGAATAAAATTACACCGAAGTCAAAAACATTTCCTGGCCATACTCATGGCAAATTTGTCATCAAAAAATCAAAAAATTAAGAAGACTGCCCTCATACGGGGAAACCAGTCTTGAACGTTTAATTTACAGAATTCAAAATATTACTTAAAGGTCCAGCACAGTAAAATAAACTAAAAGCAGCCCAATTAACTGGGCCTGCTAAGCAAGAAAAACAAATTAACCAAACTAATCCTCCGCTGGTTCCTCCACGATTCTTAACCAAACTACTCCTCCGGTGGTTCCTCCACGATTCGGCACCATCCTTCGGAAGGTCTAGGATCGCTAGGTGCTACCTCCACATGCATGCCACGGCTCCCCTCCTGAAGGCCCGAATGTTGGCCGGCTTTTTCCGAGCTCAGACCCGCCGGACGGGTGCATTCTTCCTCCGTTTGGGCCTCCTCGCGGAAGACCACAGTGACTAAAGCCGTGATTCGCGGGCGGTTGAGAGAGAAATTAAAGGAAAATTGCGCAGTGCGCGTCGTGGGAGAAGGTGAACTAGCGGTGGGGAAGCGAGGAGTAGGGGAATCCATACGGTGGCCAGATCCTACAACCCGACCCCGCCCACTCCTAGTATTTGGATATCGACCTGCGTAATAATCACTGGACTGGCCGGAAGTCGACTCTGTTGAGGGGCTGGAGGGAGCCCGCAGGGGTTGACCTCTAGTGCTCCCCCTACGGCAACGCATCCTATGACGCACACAAGGCATGGGTGCAGTCTCAGGCGAAGTGGGCAGAAGAGGAGACGGAGAAGCAGAATTCCAATTAACAGAGGAAGACAGACAGAGACAGAACCGAGAGAAATGCAGATATGCTGCAAGGTCTAGGCAGCAGTTCAGCTGGCCACTTCTCCTTATTGTCACAGTTAGCAGGCAGTGTAATCCAGCAACCGGCTCGTCTGAAAAACCATAGCTAAAAGCCATTTTCTCGACCCGACTGCAATGCAATCAAAGGACGCCCGTCATAATTAATCTTTGATCATTAATAATGAGAGCCGAAGGCCGGATCATATTGGAGCGTGAAGAATCGAGGAGTGGAGGCCGATCTTGAACAGTGTTAAAAATTAATTAATGCGGATTTGATGTGAAAACTTAATTGAACAGCGTTAAATGTTAATGCGATTGATATGAAATCACCATATCCATGTCCCATCGCCTTAAACGCCATCGAATGCACCCGCAGCCGGGAGCAGGGCAAGTTTTTATTAAGGACACGTGGCAGAAATTGATTGGAGCGGATCTTTTATTTGGGCCCTCGCGCGGTGGAAATCCGGACCGTAAAATATTAGAATAATTGATAAGAAATTTAAACGTCACAAAATTAGCCGACATCGTGAGGCTATTTTGGAAGGCGGGTAGTTTTCGAATTGGTTTATCGCCGTTTGAAGTCCAACGGGCTCGACTTAAGAACAATTTTGTTTGATCCCATCTTATAAAATTTGTGTTGGTTTTCTTTGATAATACACATATTTATAATAAATCATGGGAATACCACACTAAACATGTGGAAAAGTTATATAAATAATTATTGAGAACAATCATTTTTGTAAAAATATCCAAGGCGAGGTACGTGAGAACCGGGGGTTGTGAAAGCGATTAAAATATAAAAATACCGCTTAATTAAGAGACAAAATTGTTGTGCTTTCGGAACTTGACCCAAGGATTGGACATGAGTTAACAAACAAAAGGATAGCGGAACGGACTTGCCGTGGGTGAAGCCCTCTACCAAAACCACGGCGGAATCACAAAGCGGGTTGCCCATATCACCGCGGCACACGGAAGTAGGCGATATTTCCTATTCGCGAGAAATTCCATGGGGAATGTGACACGTGGCGAAGTGACCCACGGAAAACCACTTAGTTTAACCCCGCGCCATCGCACGTTAAAGCTCGACGTTGGAAGCCGAGCGAAATTGCCAAGAGTCGTTAATTTGGAGAAGGGCCATCGGACGGTGGTCGCGTTGAACTTGCTCGGAGGTTAACTAAGGTGTGCGGAGGATAGCCGGGTACGATACGAGTGTTTGATTGGTTATTGATATATATAGGTGGGGCCGTAGTATAATGAAATTGTTTAATTAAACGATTGGCGGATAATTAGCATAAGTACGGAGCATGATTGTTGTAAGGGCAGGTGGTGAAATATAGAGCCGAAAGTTCATTACAAGTTATTTAAAAAGAAACGTGGAGTATAAATACAAAGTGTTTAAAGTTAAACATTGGTTATAAGGATTGGAGATAATATAAAGTTAGAGATATAAATTAAAGTCCATACATTGTGGGTAATGTATTTATTTATCAAATTCTATAAATTTGATAAATAAACCCGAAGAAAGAAGTCAATTAAGTCTCGAGGAAATTTTGGAGGAAAAGAACGGGGGTACACCGAGGGAAAATCTTGCAGCCGAGCGATTGTAGTTGACTCTCCTTGGGGTCCAATTTCAGTTTTGTTGCGTCACACGATGATCTCTTCTACGGCATTTACTTGTATTGAAGATCACTATTCTAGGAATAAAGGTTATTTTCTCCAAGAAATAACCTAGCCAAACATTGACAATGCATGAGGATATCTTTCTATGCTTCATAAGCACATTTGTTCTACTTCTAAATCATGTCTTGGAAGTGGTTGTTGTCTTGAAATTATTCACCGATTGGTTTTTCATACCAAAGTCTTTCACATTTTCGGCATCCAATACGCCCAGAAAGATAATGGTTTAAAACAACATAAATATTTGAAATTTTGCAAGAATTGTACGGCACACTTTGAATGTGGAATTTTGAAGTCAAGTGCATGATGCTATAGGATCAAGTGTCATTTTGAATACCAAATGTTTCACAAGAAACATCTCAACATGCTACCTACTTGACAGGATTAAATGACAATATTGCATCAACTATTTCCATAATAAAAGTGCACCTCGGCCATAATACTAAAAAGCAACTACAAATGTTGTAGATCTAACAAGACCACACAATCAAATGTATTCCATGAGAGGCTAATGCGTATGAAAAATGAAAAGGAGTTTGCAACCAAAAATGCCTTAGGCAACTAATTCAATTAGATACACCAAACCATCGGCAAAAGGAAAACCAACCTACTCAAAAGGCAAGCGTTTACACTCCTTTGACAAAATTTTGAGTTCCGAAACAAGGGCCTTTATTGTCTTGTCAATGCCCCTAGTAATTTGAATGGGGTTTCTACTGCTGCAGCAACCTAAACAAAAGGTTTCATTTCAAATTATTTTCCACAAATTTAAAATACAACCATTGTCGATTTTGTATTTCCTAACAAGCTCATAAATTTTGACAAAAGAACCAAAATTTTTGTACGATAGCAATTTTTTTCACTCAAAAACTATCTTAGACTCAATAAGCCCAACCCAAAACTAAAAAACCAAACACTTAGTAAGACCCTAAAAAAATGAATAGATGATCTTAATCGATGCTATCGACAAAAAGTTACCTTTACACCCTCACTTATTAAACCCTGTGCTATTGAATTTTAACTTCATTCTTTGCGTGAGGAAGGACGGATACGTGACAACATTTTTTTGGAGGTTGCTTGCATGCCATCCAGAAATTTAATTGACATTTAAAATTCTTTTGCCAAGTTTTTTTTGTAGATGGCACGCAGCCATATTTGCATGCAGGGATTGTATTTAAACACAACAACCAACATTAACGCAATTCACCGAGCGAGAATTAAGCAACCGAGAAATTTACCGATAGTTTTGTAAATTCAAAAGGAGGACACGTGGAGCATTAATATTGGATCGCATGAAATTGAAGGGAATCGAAAACAGAAAACCGGACCGAATTTTTTATAGGGCACACTGGATTGAAATTCGAGTTAAAATTAGGCAAACGTCAACATCCCATTTTGGAACGCGAATTTGGTTTGAAATTCAATCTATTCGGACTTTGATATCAGACGGAAAGTTCTTTAATGTTTTGATAGTTTAATATATACATATGTTTTAAACATATGTTATATACATATATATATATATATCATATGTGAAATGAAAGGTGGGCCACGAATTTAGTTTAAATTTTTATTTTTTAAAAGAGAGTTTATTATAATATGTTTTATATGTTACGACATATAAAAATAAAAAGGTCGAAAAAAGCTTGGTAGTTTTTTTTTTATAGACGGTACGTAAATTTTTTATTACACGGCGGTGTGTAAAGTGAAAGACGAGTGTAACTTTTTAAGTGTGTATGCTATGATGCGAAAGGGAAAAACACAATAGAGTGTTTTAGGAAGCGGTATCTTGTTTTGAACGGAAAGTGAGTTGGTTTTATGCCTTTGCGTTTTGTGGCAGTCATAATTTTGTAATCCTCTCGGTGAGGAAGTAGTGTAATAGTTTTTTTATTGAAGGGAATAGAAGTTTGTTTTTCAAAGTATTGGAGAGCTACGTCTCATCCAAAGAAATTTTATTTTCTCTTTGTGTTAGAGGAAGGGAGATTTATTTTCCATTCATTATTCTGGAAATTTTCAATATTCCAACATGTGCAAGAACAACGGATGTTGTGGTTCCATCCCAGCTAAATCATTTGTCTTTGCCGCGGCTTGCCTTACCAACTTGGCCCCAATGACACTGTTAGGTCCTCTAATTCAACCAATAAAAGAGCCCAAAAACCATAGCATTGGAATACATTTCACTTCTTTAGCCAAATATGAACTAAAATTTGACTCAACCATAACCCTTTCCTTTTATTGTTGTGAAAAGCTTTATGCACATTACTCTAATGTGGCTAGTCCATAGGCCAAGTAGACCATTGGGTAACAAATATGTTTCCTTTCACCTTTGATTTTTCAAATTATGCCTACCAAATCTAAGACATTTAAGGGGGAACTAATACAACGTGAAAAAAGAAAACGAGCACACATCTCTGAGTCACCTCCTTATCTTTGTCACACCATCATTAACTATTTTCGAAGGAAACATGCTTGCTCTCCAAGACAACATTTTTCCATCGCCCCAAGGAGGTGACTCCAACAAGATCCATGAGTTTGTTTCACACCGCACCATCAAGACAAATTGACAATGCTTTCGGTAAGTGTGCAATTGAATGCCAGTTCATATGCCAAAACAACCCTCCATGAAAAATTAAAATAACACATTAAAATCAAATATAAGTGGACAGAAAGATCCACCGCGGTGAAGTTTCACGTGCGGGTGACCTTCCTTTAAACATAATTTTTCTCGACTGCCAATTTTTTTGTCAACTGAGCCATCCTTGTTGAAGTACAACTCCCCTTTTCCATATCTCTTGTATTAACTACCTTCTCTGTCGCGTAATCTCGAGTCCCTCTTACGCTTGAGCGATTAAAGGAAATGGGTGAAAAAGCTGAAAGAGAAGACAATTGTACGCCATAATTATCAAACATTGCACCCAACTTCTTCCCCTTTCCATTGTTACCCAATGAGGTAGATGTAGCAATTGTTGTCATACCGCCCAAAGCCAAGAGGCCATCTTCTCTTATGCGAATATAGAATTACAATATCTTCATATTAGTATGAACCTTAAAAAACACTTATGACTCCCATTGCTAAAACCACTTTTAAGTTGTAACGGAGCCAAACTAAACAACTATCGCAACTTTTGGCAACACGGAGCATTAAGAGAGAAACAGTAAAGAGAAATACAGCCACAATCCTCATTTTAATGAGGCAGGAATATATATTTATTAAGATAATAGAAAGAAATCACGACTATATTAAAGACGGCACAAAAACAATCTTTAACGAATTGTCTCTAAGTACAACCCGGGTTGCCATGCTAGAGGTTGCATATTTTTTAATTTAAATTCTTGACCTCTCGTGCCCATCTATGAATGCATCCGATGGGATATCTACATCAAATGCTCCTTTATATCACGAAAAACAAATTCCCTACTACCAAAACTTTCGGTATTGATGGATCACCCCACCATCCCACCCACTAGAAACGGTGAAAAAAGGAAACTTCAAAGCAACCAAAATATCTCAAGATGACTATATGGGTGGTTCTTATGGATCAACCAACAAGTGGAGAACATGCTCATCGATCAAACCATACCAGTATTATGTAATGATATTCAAGCGAGGCAACGAATCGGATTTACGCGAGAAGCTATGTTAAGAAGCCCTAAACTCTCAAGAAAATAGGTGAAATGTGGCACCACTCGAGAGATTGACATGTGCCAATTGGTACAGTGAATAAGGTGGCATGCTCAAACAACGAGGTGATGCGGGGAATGACATGAGGGAAAATATCGGAAAAAGCCCCAAATATGGAGAACTAAAGCTCATCCTGTCCCCGAAGTTGACAGCTTTATGATGTAGCCTATGAAATCGTAAATGGAGAAATCATAGTAACAATAAAGTAACCTATGTAACAATAAAGTCGGATTCATCACGGGAGTGATAATGGGAGAAATCATAGTGAACAACGGGAAACATGCATAGTTGCTTACAATCGAATAGATGAAAAAAAAACACATACAAAAAACCTAGATAATAATCATGAACAAGCTTAATATTGGTGCATAGGCTAGCCAAGGAACTTACAAATGTGACATTACGAACCTGGTCAAAGCGCACGAGAAAAAATATCATGTACATGACCCTGGTTGACAAGTTGTGTGCTCATGATGCAAGAGGATTTGTGCACACTTGCTTGCCAAGTCAATCAAAATCCATCATTATCTATACAATAAATACAAGTAATTGATGTAGTATTTTTACTCTAAGATGCATTCTTATGATAATGTTAGAACATATGTTGAAAATGTCAAAACATACACAGATAAGCTCCTCTTCATTTCAAGAACAATTTATTGGAGTCACATGAACTTGGAACAAGCCTCCCACGATGCGAAAGAGTAACTAAGTCAACAATGACTTTTTTGTTGCTCTGTTGGATCAAGGAGGTTGCTCCCAGATTAAATCGCTCAATAAATTATTCTCTACTAAACGGGGCCAACCATGTGAAGGTGGAAGCTTTTATGGCCTCCCCCCCCACTCATCACTCTCAATTCCCCAATACCCGATCTATATTTCATTTTTTACTTTCATGAGCATAAAAAAAAAATTCAATAACTAATAAAAACAATTCAACAAAAAGATACATGAGAAACATTGCAATTAATGTGACATAAAAAATAGTATGATAAATGAGTTTTTTATATAACGCAACGTTCCAAGTATGGTAACGTTTGTCTTATAATAATACAATATTATTTACATTGTCAAATTTTCTTTTTCTTCTTCCTATTTTTAAAGCTCCTAATTACATCATCAATATCATCGTACTCTTGCTCTGTTTTGTGCCTTTCCACCACGCCTTTGCGTATTCACGATGTACACGCTCATCCGGTGACGGGGGCATCGCCTACGAAACGGATAATATTAAATTTTATTCGATTTTAAATATCATTAATTCAGATTCGGTAATATTAATAAAAAAAATTGCAATGAGATTATTTACACAGTGCACCGGTTATGTATGACCTAGTTGCATTTTCATGATGTACGGTCTCATCCGGTGACGGGGCATCGCCTACAAAAAACGATAATATTAAATTTTAATTGTCGGTTTTTAAATATCATTGAACTAGTTCGGTAATATTAATAAAAAAAAAAATTGCAATGGGATTATTTACTTTGGTGCACCCGGTTGTCGCCCGGCCCGACCTAGTTGCGTTGTCACGATGTACGGGTGCTCATCCGGTGAGCGGGGGCATCGCATACGAAAATAGATAATATTAAATTTTAATTATACGGTTTTAAATATCATTGAACTAGTTCGGTAATATTAATTAAAAAAATTGCAATGAGATTATTTACCTGGTGCACCGGTTATCGTAAGATTGAGACTATTGCCCTGTCTTCACTCTCGGTGGTAATATCCTCAAGGGAAACATTCTCTTTGTCATTTAAACAAAACGTTATAAGGACAACCATCGAGGTATAATTAGAAAAAATTATAAGTGGAAATTAATTACCGTCACGACCCTCCGCGATAGCGGCATTGTCGGCTGGGGTCCCCACTACATAATGATCGGGTTGCACGAGAGGATCATCTACATCTAGCTCTAAAGGCGGGTTATTTGCCTCGTCGGTAGTCTTGCTCCCATGATTTAAACAAAGTTGTTGGAGCCGGTAAATTTATGGACGAAAACAAAAATATTGAAAGGTTAATGTTTTACCTTATCGGGCATTCTAGATCTTGGGACTGCTTTTAAGCTTCTGCCGACGTTCAACTACGGTTTGATAGCCAAAACGAGAAGCGATATTTTGTATCTTCCTACGCTGGTTTACGTTAAAAGTCATCACCCTACATTACATATGATTGTGTATTTTTAATCATATACGATAGGATTACAAAAAAGTTGGAAGACGATACAATTAATTATAAGATGTTTTTAGCTACTTAATTACAATTCTTGCAGCGAATTTCAAGTAGCCACCACGGCGAACTTGTGATGGCCCTTTTCTCAATCCTAGCTTTGGTTTCCTTTGAGGTGTCGGGCAACCTAGCATCAAAGATTGAAGTTAGATATGACGTAGCACACACTTTTATTTTAGACATAAAGAAAATTAAAGCTATTGAATTAAAGTTGTAATTTACCTTGCGGGTCAGTTGGCATTTTCCTTCTTTCTTTGCCCTTTTTCTCTTTTCCGTCATGGATGAGTGCTCCTCCCTCACTCTGCGAAAGCTATGAAGGATGCTCATATCTAGGGTTAAATTGAAATTGCGTCCTATAGGTGTCACGGTATATTTCAAATGTTCATGGCTACACAGGCCACCGGCTGACCAAATGGAAATGTCTTGAGCCCCAAAAGGGCTTCTAGATAATCTAAAAGTTCTTTTTTTTTAGATTGGAATTACGGGAATTCCACCTTGTACATATGGTTGGGCCAAAAATTACCAACGCATGGCTCTCCGAATCATTGTAGAACTCATTGTTTCCTACACGAGAATAAAACCAAAAAAAAGAAGAAGATATTATCATTAATTTAAAAATAAAAATCATGATAAATATATTTTAAGATAAAAATTACATGAAATAGTTAAAATATTAAAATTTACCTGGGAGTTGTACATGCTTTATAGGGACACCCTCATCGTTCACCAACAACGTGCCATTAATGGTCCCAATGAGTGACACATGTAGCTCTAGGAAACGCAATAATGTAGTTGGCCATATCGGCCTCATCATTTGTATTCGGCGGTTAGACGGGTGTACTGCCAAGGGCGAGGGGTGTGTTTCTTGGCTAGCACCTAAAGGAGTAGAAGGTGTATGAGAGGGTTGTTGGGCAATCTCTTGCCCTTGTGTCCCCACTACCACCAACACGGGTTTAGCAAATGCAGAAAACGCTACATACAAAAAACTTTTTGTTAGTTTAGTCAATGTAAAAATTAAAAATCAAACTATCACAATTCATCTCATGCGAACAAAAAAAATATCCTTTTGAATTTTTTATTATTACACGATATCTTTCTAGTACCGCACTCATAGGATGTTGTATCCTCTCTTACGTTTTCGGGTGTTGAGGCACGTCTATCAAAAGCATTAAATTCCGACCTTGCATCTAGGTACCTTTTTTTGCAACAAGGGCTCTTGGAATGGGGATGAAAGCTCTTCCTCAAGAGGGAATCATCGGGCGTACCATGGCTAGGTGTACACATATTTGAACAAAATTAATATTATTTCAATTATGTAAATAACTAAAATACCTAAAGATAGAGCAATGCGGCACTTTACATGTTCTTAACGGCCTCTTTCCCATGATCATCTGTCTCGGGGTTGTTCACCTGTTACTCAGTCATTCGCCACATTGCAATAAAATTATAAATGTAAAAACTTGAAAACAATATCTAACTTGAAAACACAATGGCTTGGAAATAATTTCTAATAAGACAGGAAGACGAGTTAGAGTTTCAAATATGCCTTGCATTGAATTCGATCCTGGAAACATGTCATTGCACATTAAGGCACCCAAACATTCAATCCACGAATGTTTAAGTAGGCTTCTCCTATTCTTGGAAAACACCTTACCTATGTTACATTCACTTGCATGTATAAAGGGAAAAGGAAAACATGTTTTCATACAACGGTGACAAAGGCATCTTGGAAAGGTATCTTCACTTTTTATTTATGTTGTTCACACACTCTCGTGTTTTCACTAATCATGTTTTGTCATTTTTGGATTCAAATTAAGTTAAGGCCTTAAGTATTTTTTGACCTTTCGGTGTAGTTTTTATAAGTGGCATGTATGGATTTTCCATTAGTGCACTTTTTCTCTTCATGCACATGTTTCTGAAATCAAATGCATGATTTAGTCCCATACATTTAACAAGTTGTTGGATCAACTCCATAGGAAATATCATGTTTCCTATTCAATAAAAATTTATCTCGATTGGGGTAGGTGAGTTTTCCCTTTGTATTAATAGGGCACTTCTAGCTTGCATTTTTAATTATATCTTTCAAATTTAGTGTCGTTTCAATTAGGGCCTTGAGTTTGCAACTTTCAAGGTGAGAATGAACAAAGACAAATTTTTGTGATGGATGACTGTATATGACTCCATGGCCGAGAGGAAAAGGCACTAATCTACTTCTTCAAATATCTATGGTTCTCATTCACCTCGTACGGAGATGGTCCACGATTTTGAGCCAAATGTTACGTGAAAAAGTTCCCCCACTCCATAATTTGATATTCAATGGAAATTTTCTTAGAGTGATGATGGGGCATGATTATGGAACATTTGGCACATACATATGTAATGGAATTCCAAGATCATGATATATGTTTGCATATGTTTATGGCAATGTTCCACCAAGTCCTGGAGGTGGGAGCGAGGGGACGAGGGGGAGCGCGGGAGCGGCCTATGCAAAAGATCCCTACCAATTTTCGGGAAACGTGGGGGGGGACGTCGAGGTCATAAAAATTATAAAATTTAATATTTAAAATGTAACTATATTTTTGCAAGGAATGTATATACAATCATCATACACTTGCATCATGAATAAATCATAAATGATAAAATTACAAATTGATGAATGATGAATCATATAATTGAAACAAATTTAAAAGTTAAAAGTTAAAACATACATCATACAATCATGCATGTAAGTTTGTAAGTTTGTAACTATATAATCATTAATGTAACTACTAACAATGTACAATGAAAATAAAATTTTAAGATATCATATGACATATTATATCAAGATTCAAAATAGAGTTTAAGCAAAGTTTACAACTCAAGTCACAAAACATAAAACTTAACGCAAATAAGTTATGTCTATGAAACATAAAACATAAAACATAACATATGAATATCAAATGATATCATCATAATGATAAATGAGCATAAATGCTCAAGTTAATACTTAACTAGTCTCTGCATCCAACACGCACGAATATATCAAGATCAACCATGTCACCATGCGAATGAAAAGGAATCACTTGGATTCTCAAATATACTAAGTGGCACATCAAATTTTAACAAGAAACCATCAACTAAAATGGGCGGTGAGGGGACGTGAGGGCGTGAGGGAAACATCCCCTAGAAGTCCCCAAGACACCGGAGCGCGAGGGCGAGGAATATAGACCCTAGGTGGGGAAATGAGTCCAGATGTAACATTGGTTTATGGAGGTGGTGTAGCAAAAAAAGAGCTCAAATAGAGTGAAATTTTTCACATAAAAGGTAGTAGGCAGTAATGGTTCCATTTAAAAAATGATATCTGAACGGAGAATAAGTGTAGCATGCAAACATGCATTGAAAATCCATACGGTTGCATTGTATTACTTATGATGGATTCAAATTTGGGTTTCAAATGCCGGGTTATGGCATGATTTTTAAACCCTTAGTTGGATTCTCATGTTGGTTTAATTTATGTTTTAAGTTTTTTGCAATCTTTGGGTGATAGTAACTCATGAACTAGGTTACCAATGTGTAACAATCATATTTCAAGAATAAAGTTGTGATTTTTATATTATTATTATTATCTATTAGCTACGAGTATTGACACCTGTGCTTGGAATTTTGACATCTTGATAGCATGGATAATTTCGAAAATGTTTCTAGTAATGTTAACATAATAACTATCATTACGTGTCTTCACTTTTTCACCATAATAGACACATGATATGGACTCATCACACAACTTCATGGCATGCTATGTCCCAACAAGTTCAAAGCTGGTTGAACCTACCTCATAGTGTCGTTATTAGGTTAAATTTAACGATATATAGCCATTAGCATAGACCATGTTGCGATTCTAAAAAGAATCCTCAGAAGTGTTAAAAAATTCACAATATGTTCTACTATAAAGCCTTTTGGGATACACGAAATAATATATGTATCATTAATGACTTTTAAAGTATGACAATATCCCGAGAGGAAAAGGAAATCAATGGAAGAGTGATCCGCAATGAGAACCTAGAATTTAGCATCGGATGAGTTAGAGTCTAGGAAATTGTTCATTTAATTAGTGATGAAGGACATCACATAGGTAATTATATTTTCATGTAGAATAATCTTGTTAATTCAAATTTAAACTACATAATATGAAAGGCATACCATAAATTTTTCCACGTAAGTCCAAACAACCTATAAAGGGAAAACCTTCTTTTTCCATGGAAATAATTTACCTTTCTTTTCAAGACAATCTCTAAATCACACACAAGAAGTATGAACTATCTGCACACATTCTTGGACAATGTGAAAGTGGAAAAAGATACCTACACAAGTGATGCACACATGTACATTTGAACACTAATAGATTTTTGTAGTTGAAATGCAATGCTTGTTTTCATTTAAATGTAGGGTTTTTTTAAAGCGAGGAGAAATAATGGCTACCAAATTAATAAGCGTTTCTTTGGGAAAATTTAAATCTTGTATTG
The DNA here is from genome assembly GCA_034641835.2 of Pinus albicaulis. Classification (NCBI taxonomy): domain Eukaryota; kingdom Viridiplantae; phylum Streptophyta; class Pinopsida; order Pinales; family Pinaceae; genus Pinus; species Pinus albicaulis. Next base: position 464,475,633 of record CM076569.1, on the reverse strand, counting down.
GGTGATGAAGATAATAGAGGTATTGAATCTTGATTCTTGACATCTAGAGAGAAACCATACGACCTAACACAATCCGATGGAATTGACCAAAAAAACCCAAAGAATAGAGTCAACCCTACTATAAGGAGGAAGGGCACAGAGTAAGAACTTACCATTTTTGCGAATGAGGGCGGGTGCGTGCAAGAGGGCGAGAGCGAACGCTCGAGGGCGAATCTTTGAGGAAAATTCTATTCTACAAAGAGTGAGGGCGAATGTTGAGGGCGAATGCGTGCCGCAAGAGCTCGGGGCGAATGCCGAGGGAGAGTGTTACACGCAAGAGCTCGGGCGAATGCGGGGGCGAATGTTGCGAGAGTTGAGGGCGAATGCGAGGGCGAATGCGTGCACCGGCCGAGAGGGGCGAATGCGGCGAGTATCGGACGTTAATGTGGCACACATGTACATTTGAACACTAATAGATTTTTTTAAGTTGAAATGCAATGCTTGTTTTCCATTTAAATGTGGGGTTTTTAAACGGGGAGAAATAATGGGTAGCAAATTAATAAGCATTTCTTTGGGAAAAATTTAAATCTTGTATTGGGTGATGAAGATAATAGAGTGTATTGAATCTTGATTCTTGACATCTGAAGACCTACGGCCTAACACAATCCGATGGAATTGACCCAAAAAACCCAAATAGAGTCGACCCTACTATAGGAGGAAGGGCTTTGCGGTAAGAACTTACCATTTTGCAAGAGGCGAGGGCGAATGCGTGCACCAAGAGGGCGGGGTGAGTCTTTCATTGTGAAGTGAGGGTAGACGAGGCGAATGCGTGCGGGGCGGCGCGAATGCTGAGGCAAGTGCATTATGCAAGAGTAGAGGGAAAATGCGCGTTTGATATCGAGCGTTAATGTAGCTATTGCGACAAATACGAAACAATAAAATCATTTTTATGTAGCGCGCATATAAGTTTTGAATTTTTATGTAGCGCGCATATAAGTTTGGTATTTTTATGTAGCACGAAAATAAGTGTCGTTATGCGACGGCGGAAAAGGCATCGCTATTACGAGCGGGTGCCTCAAACGTCGGAATGGCGACACCTAGACATTGTGTCGCGATTGCGGCCGTTGGAGGTCGTCTCAATAGCGACGCTTTGGGCCATGGTGTCTTGGTGTGAGCGTCTTCCTCCAAAACGTCGCATTGCGACACGTTTTAAGTGTCGGTATTGTGACACTTTTCTATAGGCATCGGTATAGTGACGGTTTCGGGCGGGATGGAAAAAAATTTGGGAAAATTTCCGACATTTGGTCAAAAGCGTCGGAACCAAGTGTCGGAATTTCACCAAATGTAGTAGTGCATAGAGCTATGTATTGGGCTACCTTGGAGTGGAGAGGTATCATGTGGCGCATGGCGATGGTTGGTCGGTGTGCGTGATCTACGAAGACTACGGGGAGTAAGAGCCATTGGCTCGGGATCTCTAGAGAGTGATTAGATGTAGGCGGTGGAGCCCCCCGTGTGTATGTAGGGGCAAGTGGTGTCCCCCGGTGTATGTAGGGGCAAGTGGTGCCCCCAATTTTTGAGTTTTGTTTTTTGTAACATGCGATGGGCATGTCTATGTTTCGATTAGATGGACTCTAAAAACATGTTATATGATATATATTATGTATATGCATTGTGTTGATGGTGTGAAATGTTATTGTCTTGTGTGTGATAAATGCCGATCTAGAACATGAGTTGCAATTATATATCTACGTAGTGATTTTGACTTATAGGTACATGGTTGAAGAAAGTAATGAATCTAAAGTCACATATCAAAAGTTTCACTCATAAATATTGTATAAAAAGGATAGGGTTATGCACACGATAGACACCATTGAGTTGTAAGACAGAAAGCGAGGGGAATCTAAACGAACGTGCAAATGGAGGATGCGATGAGAGAGGGCATCGGCTAAGAGACCACTATCTTGCATCATATTCGGCTTGATTATTGGTGGCATTATACTAATGCGGACCCATTCGAAAGAACGAGGGAATGCAAGGGAGTAAAGATGGCCCATGAGGTGAGGCAGATTCCGGGAATGTGACTTGCCCCATCGACATAGCCAATATAATGTGTGGATGAGAGGTCCCGTGAATAGTGTCACAAGACAAGAAATGGGAGGAAGGAGAATAATGATGAAACGTGAGTGTAGGGTAGACATCCAAATGACAACTATGGGAGGGTAGTGTTTGGATAGGATGGCTAGAACTCATAGATCGACTAGAGGGTGATGAATGAGAACTATGGGAGAAAAGCGGGAGCTCATGCTCGAAGGACATCATAGATATGGATGGTATCATCTTGGTTATGGGTGGAAAGGAAAAGGTCGAGGAAACCACATGACGTTGCAAAGCTACCTAAATCATCAACATGGGAAAAAAAGACGCACATACGGATCGTCACGGGAACGACGAGAAGAACAAGTAAAAAGATGGTCAAAGCATGTAGAGCCCAAGAATGTTGTTGAAGGGGAATCAAGAAAAATAGATGGAGTATATTCGGAGGGAATGTACTGCGGGTACGTACGGACGATGATAGGTAGAGGAGAGTCAGGTAAGGTTCGACATCTCAATGTTAGGTCCCTATATTACTAGTATAGTCCCTTATTATTGTTAGTGTAACCCCCTTATTGTTATTATTGTACCCTTGTAACCCCCATTTTGTTATTATTGTGTCCTTAAATTATTATTGTTAGGTCGGCTAGGATTACATTGTGGCCCACTAGGATTACATTATGGCCCCATGGACTCTTATATATAGAAAGGAGGTTTTGTAAATTGTATCATCCAAGAATTGTTCATTTATGTAATGTATTGGAAGCTTCCCCCTCGAAGTGGCTCATTTCTAAGGCGTTTATATCTCTTTTCTTCTCTTTTTAAGAAGTGGTTACACAACATTTGGTATCGAGCTTTGGATTCTAGGGTTTTCTTGCTCCAAACGGGTCATCATGGAATTTTTCACTATAATTTTTTTTCTACGAAGTTTCGGAAAATTTGAAATTTTTAGGGTGTGAAGTTTGAAATCTTGAGGAAGATTTTATAAAAGTTTCAGAGCTTGGTTCGCCATTCGGAGATATCATCTGTGGAAGTTAGGTCTTTTTCAAGCTCTAAACGGGGCATTGTGGAATTTTCACTATAATTTTTTCTACGAAGGTTAAGAATTTGAAATTCATATGGTGCGAAGCTGAAATCCTGAGGCAATTCGTCAAAAATTTCAGATCTTTTTTCGCAATATTTTTTGAGATATGATGTTTGTGGAAGGTAGTGCTTTTTCGAGGCTCTGAATTTCATCTCAAAGAGGTGATCGTGGGAAAAGTTCAATAACTCTCTGTACGGCGGTGGATTTGAGTGCCGTAAAAAAATTGGTCGCAAGTACACGGACTATAGTTTTCTTGGCTATCAATTTTAGAGACAAAGGACGAAACAGTGTTACGTGGAAGTCCCTACAAGTTTGCTGTCTTGAACCGGTCAAAAATTAGGCATTGTGGGAGATTGGACACAACTTTGTCTTGGGGAATCAAATTAGATCAGACTGTGGCATTTGAAAGAAGCTTCAGAGGGATACTACAGGGCTGAATTTCAGATATTTAATATTTTCAATTACAGAGATAATTCAATTTCAATATCGAGCTCCTCAAAGCAAGTAAAAGGTGTGTATTTTTTTTTTTTTTTCCGAATTGCATAAGTCTTGTTTGAAGAATCAAGTTGAATTGATTCCAAGGGAATATTGTAGAATATGTATCAATATTGGATTCTAAAATGGCGCCTAAAAAGAATTCAACACCCATTAAGCCTTCAGAAGGCTCTACTATGACTCATGAAGATGAAGAATTGCAACATGATCTATCAAAATTACAAGAGCAAGTGGAACAAATTATTAAATGGAAGTTTTGAAGAAAGGCGTGGAAGTGAATATGGACGGTTTGAAGAAAGGCATGGAAGCTAAGATGGATGGCGTGGAAGCTAAGATGGACGGTTTGAAGAAAGGCGTGGAAGCTAAGATGGATGGCATGGAAGGCAGATGGATGGAATGGAAGGCGGCATGGAAGCTAAGATGGATGATCTAAAATCAAACATCGAAGAGATTTGACAAAGTTGATACAAGAAAAGGTTTCCTAATGGTGAGAAAAGATAGTAGAAGAACCTCATGATGAGAACAAAATAAATGTTAATCATGATTTCATAAACTCTAATGTTGGCGGGAAGAACCTACATTCCAAAAATGGATATGAGGAAGTTTGATGGAAAGGATCACGTAACATGGATACTACGGATGGAGCAATATTTGATCTCCATAATGCAGAAAAACACACAAAGGTACGCATTGCAACTTTGCATTTAGAAAAAAATACATTTGTATGGTATCGATGGCTTTGCTCCCGTAAAATTGTCACTTGGTCGATTTTTACGAGAAAATGATAGCACATTATGAGGATACAAAGAGCAACACCTTCTTTAGCCAATTGATAAATCTCAAACAAAAGGGTTTAGTGAGAGTGACACATTGAGGACTTCCAAAAATTGAATATAAGGGTAATTGATATTCGAGAGGAACACGGAATTGATCTCTTCATAGGCACTTTAAAGGATAACATTCAACATGAAGTTCGCGTTACGGAACCTGATTCATTGGAGAAGGAATTCGGAGTTGGCAAGAAAAGTTGAATGTAAAATTATGGCAACAAGGAAGCCTACCACTCAATTCTATAAAGAATGAAGTGTGGCTACGCTGGGTCTACAACCTACGAGTTGACACCACAACAATTGGAAGAAAAAAGAGCAAAAGGGCTTCTTCTGAGTTGTGATAGCAAATACACTAAAGGTCATAAGTGTGTTGAGAAGAAATTATTTTACATAGATTGTGAAGGAGAGAAAGAAAATGAACAAGAAGAGGATATACACCAAGAACCGACGAGAAGAGGAAGAAATGAATCAGCCATATCGGTAGCAATGCAGCGAAAATTGTCACTCCTCGAAGCTTGTCAAGATAAAAGGACAAATGAGAAAGAAAAAGGTAATAGTGTTGATTAATTCGGGTGGCACCATAATTTTATTCATTGTAAGGTAGCCAAGGAATTAAATTGTTTCTTATACCCAACACTTTGAATGTCAAGTGATGTTTGCAAATGGAGGAACTATAAATTGCTTTCTGGAAAATGCCATAATATCAAGCTAACCATGGGGGAATATGTGTTGACTAGTCCAATGCTTTCCATTCCTATGGGGAGGTCTTGATGTTGTATTAGGAGTACAATGGTTACAATATTTGGGGACGGTAGCTTTTAATTTTCAAGAACTTTTCTTGAATTTTTTCGAAGGAAAGGAAGTTGAATTACGGGGTATTGAAGGGGAAGCTAGGGAAGGATAATAAGCTCTAATGTCATGACAAAGCTTCTAAAGAAAGAACAACGAGGCGTAATTGCACAATTATGCTCACTAGAAGTTAGACATCAAAATCATCTATTTCTATAGATCTCCAACAAGTCTTGGACAATCATTCCAAGGTGTTTGAAACTCCCCAAAGGACTCCCACCTATTCGTGATCGTGATCATGATCATGCTATTCATTTGATTCCGGGAAGTGTTCCTCCCAACATCGAGGCCTTATAGATATCCTTACTTCCAAAGAGCGAAATTGAACGTATGATTGCGGGGAAATGTTAGGCGGGTATAATTCAACCTAGTCAAGTTCTTTCTCTTCTCCGCCAGTATTGGTACACAAGAAGGATGGATCATGGCGAATGTGTTCGGATTATAGGGGGCTTAATAAGCTCACCACATTAAAGATAAATTTCCCATTCTGTGATTGATGAATTATTGGATGAATTACATGGAGCAATTTATTTTACAAGTTGGATTACATTATGGCCCCATGGACTCCTATATATAGAAAGGAGATTTTGTAGAATTGTATCATCCAAGAATTGTTCATTTATGTAATGTATTGGAGGTTGCCCCCTCGAAGTGGCTCATTTCTAAGGCGTTTATATCTCTTTTCTTCTCTTTTTTGGAGGCTGGTTACAACACTCAACATCGGGGGAGGAATGTCAACGGTAGCCGGGGGGATCCTCGAGTAAGCCTAACGCATGCGGCGAGCGAGGATGGGAGAGGCGGATTGATTTTTTTCAACTTCGTACTCACAAATGACCTCTAAAGATGCTCGATAATGCTTGAGGTGAGGAAAATGGTGAGAATAATGGCCATGGATACCACACGAGCACGGGGGTTTGTTGGTGCGAAGAGTCTTTGGGTTCTTGGCCGTGGACGAGGAAAAGACGGAGGGTTCGGGGACGTAGATTTGGGGAATGCGACCTTAACCATGGGTTGGATGCGGGGAAACTCGGGACAAGTATGGGTGGCATGGCCAGGCACCATCCCCACAAGGCACGAGGCTTGGCGAGGTGGGGGAGGGGTAGGGTCGGGTCGTGGCCTTGTCTTTGGATGCCCCCCTTGCGAGATTTTATTTTTCTTTCCCGTAGGCTTGTCACATCATGAGGAGGGTCTTACGGAGAGGGCTAGAAGTGCGTTTGTAGGAGTGAAGGGAATCCATTGAATCGGTGTCCATGACAAGGTATGGTTTGGGGTGTCGGGGTGGGGTCTCGGCGGAGGAAGTAAGAGACCATACGGTATTCCCAAGGTCAAATTAGGGAGGGACGAGGGTGGCCATGATGGGAACCGAATAGACTCGGGGAGGGGGAACAAGGAAAGGTGTCGGCAGGGCGGTAATGGCTAGGGAGGACTTCTCTCCCATATGGTGGAGACCGAGAGGCAGAGCTACGGAGGGTAGGGAGGTTCTAAGTGTTAGATGGATGGGAAGGTGTAGGTGGAAGAGGTTCGGTCGAGGTGGGGGCGAAGGGCTAGGGAGGCGAGGTTGCGGCGGGCGAGATTGAGGAGTTGTTGACTAGCGGGCAGTGTGGAAAGGTTAGCTTGAGACAATTGCATCATGCAAACATTCGCTAAGTTGGGATCGGAGACGGGGGAGGAGGGGAGGACCCGGGAAGGTTCTAAGCAAGGGAGGAGTCTTTGTAGATGCCGAGAGGCTCTTGGTAAAAGAATCAACGGTTTTCTTATTGGTGGCCGGCGGAGATGGTGGACTTAGGGGAGGTACGAGATTTTGGTTCATGATATGACAATTGGTCGATGGTGACAATCTTCCCCAGAGTATGAGGGAAAAAAATCTTGCGATGGACGGCGAGATGGGACGACGAAATGGCATAGGTGTAGCTACGCCCCAAAAGAATGTTATAGTTAAGAGGGGTGTCGATAACTTCAACGTCAATGCAAACGGTCTTGCCGCAAGGGTTATAGGACGATTACGGAATAGGCCAATGAAGTACATGAGGCATGGCCATCACGCACGAAGGATGATTGTGGAAGGGCCGGCTCGAAGTCTGAGTTGTTCCAAAGGCGAAACAAACATCACACATGTAGATGCCCCCTCATCAATAATACACGAGTGATGTTGGCATTTTCAAATTTTTAGTGGGATTTAGAAAGCAACAAAAGTAGGAAGGGGGGGATGGTTTGAGCGGTAGGCATTGAAAATGATCAATTGGTCATCAACGGGATCTACAACACCCATGGCGGATAGTAGAGACTTATTTTAAGAAGGACACGGCGGAGGAGTTGCGGTGTTGAAATAGCGTGAGGAGATTGTGCCGGATCATGCTACTATGCTATATGAATGGGCGGCCGACCCGGACGTAGCATTTCAACGTGGGCCCCGCCAGGAATCTTGGTATGGGCCTGACTTTGGGGGCGGAGGGATTTGCAAGGGACCATTGGGTGTCGAAAAGAGGCTCTATAGGACACGAAGATGGGGACTCGGGGACGGACGGAGCGGAGGCGTAGATGCGGCGAGACCGAGTTTGAAGGTTAAGGTCGACGGTTGAGAGGTTGGTCGGGAGGCCATCATGAGAACTAGCGTGGTGGAGGAACGAGAAGGGGAAAGGTTGGTGGTTTCCGGGGCATGAGGTGGTTGAGTAGCCCACGAATCCTTGTTGAGAAAGGATCGGTAAGCACGGCGGGTTGAGAAGTAGCCATATTGGGAGGGACGGTATGGGAGGAATGTTGTCCCCTCACGATGGCCTAAGACTCCCATGCACGCATGCAGCGGTAATAGGGGACAATCGTGAGTGTAATGACCATAAACACCGCAACACGAACAAGGCTTATTGGTGTGAAGCTGACCTATCCATCTTGGGGGAGTGCAGAGCCTGTGGATAGTTAGCGGTGTTAAGTCCAATACTTGAAGGATTGGATCCATGATTACTAGAGGTGGATTGATTTATTTTTCCTCTTTCTTTGAGAAGGAAGAGAATTAGTCATGCCTTTTGTTGTGCAAATACTTGCCCTTTGGAGGGGGTAGTAAGTGTGGGTATGAGAGATGGAGAAGGCAAGGGGGTAGAGGTCCAAATGCTGGAGGAGGGGCCCCAGGACACCGGGATGTGGGTAAGGATAGGGAGTTAGGATGGGAAACATTGAGGTAAGAGGGAGTGTGGGAAAAAGGAGTACGCATTCCGTATCCTAGATACATGCTACTGGGGGAAAAAAGTCTTGGAGGTCTTGGCTCCTCCTAGAGGGAAACACAGCCCCATGGATGTTGAAGCCAGAGGTATTTGAAAGAGCTCCAATGATACGGGATAGGCGGAGTGAGATGCCCGGAGTTGTGGGGGCCAGCGCCCAGGTTTGGGGAGGTCGGGAAGGACGGTATAGCATAGCAGTTGAGCATAGATAAGGTCATATTTCAAGGCTATTTGGAGGGCGGCTTCTTTGGTTTGGGGAAAGTGGGATGCGACATATTTTCCGATGGGAGGTAAGAGAGAGCGAAGGAACCAATCCCGCCGAACGATCTGAGTGGGGCTTGACATAGCTCCGTATTCTCTGCCATTCTTGGACATGAGCGAAGGTGGGTTGAAGAGAATTGATGGAAATAAGTCCAAAGGTTAGGTGTTGTATCGGAGAGGGGAGCTAGAAATAAGATAAAAAGGCTTGGGCGATGGTTGCAAAGGTGGTATGGGAAGAGGTGGCCTTATCAACATACCATTTGAAGCTTCACTAGTAAGTGTGTGTTGGAACAATATGAGATAGATGGAATCATCGGTAATGGAATTGGATGAACACCACATGTGGAAAGATCGAGATATGGTTAGAGGGATCTTCACTAGCAAAGGCCTTCGAACTTGGGAATGTCGGAGGAGCTTGGTTGGCATAGCGGGCCAGCGGCATCATGGCCGAGATAGGATCATTGTTCGGCTAATTGAAGTCGGGGGCGAGGCCCCGGCCATATAAAGAGAGCAAAGGGATAGTCGAGTAGTTCTGTAGTGGTTCCTTTGAAACGGACCCGGCGGTAAGAGTTTGGGGTTGCGCTAGTGCTAGGCCACGAACTAGACATGGTGAAGGCAGGGGGGAGAACCGAGGAGTAGGCGAGAACCGAACGAGGTAGAAGAAGAGTCGGAGTGCGGGGAATCGAGGAGAATAACTCGATGACGACGGGCGAGGAGAAGTTGACCAGGCCGAGCGAGGGTGAGCGAGGGGTCTCTGGGATAAACGCCTTGGAGGCGCAATGATGACGAGAAGAAGAAAAACCGACGAGGGTAGGGAGGTGAAAAATAAAGTGAGGACAATGTTGAAACAAGGGTAGAGAGGTGCGATTAATCGATTGATTTTAAAGTCTTTCCGGGTGGTGTTAACCGGGCTCTTCTTCACTTAGGGTTAGTTGTGGTGTGTGTGTTTAATTTTAAAACCCAAACGTTTTTAGAGTAAAAGAAAAAGTGTCTTGCGTAAGCGAAAATAAATACGAGAGAACAATAAATAAGATTGTAATAATAGAAAGTTAACGACTAAAAATGCATCAATCTAACCCGAAGAGTGGTCTCTCCAAAACCCGGTCTAGAAGAGGGGAAAAAAAAATCTAATCAAAACACGCTAAAAAGAGGCCAATAGATCTAAGGTCGGGAGGGACAAGGATCTAAAGGAGAAATCTATTGAAAAGAGGTGCGAGAGAACAGGCGGAGGCAAGGTTGAAGCGCTGCGAGGACGAGAATCGGCTAAAGGTAGAAGGAACAAGGAGGTGACCCCTAGAGATAAACCCAAACAAAACTAAATGAGGTGATTTGAAAGGGAGAAAGTGGAGAGTCTGAGAGGATGCGAGAAAATGAGGTATCGGTACGAAAGAAGAAGAGCTGAAACTACGAAAAATTCGGACGTACGAAACAACTAAAACTCGCCCACAAAAAGTGGGAGGGTACTAAAGCCTACAAGGGAAAGATTCCCACTTGGTTAGGTAGGCAGTTAGAAACGAGGTCTAGCGAGCGAGAGATGGAGAGGTACAGGAAAACCACGACGAGAAGCTTGGATAAACCCAAAAGGTCTTTGGAAAATTGCGAGAGAAAAGTGCGGGTCGCGAGGTTCGACCTTGTTTTCGGTCCAAGGTCACGGTTTGGGGGCGAGAAAAGTGCGCCCTCTAGTCAATTTCACAGTTTTGGGCCAATAAGTGTGACTGCGGTCCGGGTCGGCGGTAGATTTCGGAAAAACTTGTCGTCTCGAGTTGCGGCGATGTAAATGCGCAATAGGGCCGGAAACACGCGGAAGTTAAAAATTTTAATGTTTTGAGGGTTTGAGGTGAAAAGCACCATAAAAATAGGAAAAATAGAAAACTAAAGAGAAACCTTGGGGTGCAAATATCTGGATATGTAGGAAGAGATAAAACGACGGTCGCAAAATAAAACCCGTGTGGAGTCTTGATTGTTAGTATGAATCTTTCGTCGAGAAAATACCACTTTAAACTACGCATAACAAATAGCCCTAACATAAATTATGGCTACCAATATCTTTAAGTCTATAGTTAGTTGATCCAAATAATGTCGCACGAAATCCGGATCTAAGCATAAAAGACATTAGCGATAAAAATGAAATGTAGCTCCATGCATCCAATAGACAAGACAAGAACAATTTATTTGAAATAATTTTTTATATTAAAGGGGGGCACTTGAGAGAAAACAAGAAAGGTGTTTCCAATTCTCCTCGATAGGATGGGTTCTTGAAAGTCCTCATCATTTCGGATCTAAAATTTCTCTCTCTTGTTGGTGTAGAAAACCCGGACAAGCATAGAACTCAAGGGAGCTCACGAAGATAAAAATGGAGAATGTGACCAAGAGTATAGATCTAGAGTGATATAATGCAATGAAAGGTGTCTAATGAATGGGAAAAACCTTACATTTATAACCAAAATATTAGGGCGGTCTAGAACTTGGTGCATGAATAAAATATTATTAATCAAATTCTAGAACCACCCTTTAGGAATATTTTATTATATTTGTTGGAGGGAAAAAGATTTTTGACTTGGGTCGATTCATTTATTTATAAATAATAAATAAAGAAATGATTTATTTATTATTTTAAGGAAATGGTGGGAATATAATTAAATAAATAATGATTTATTTAATTATTTATAAATGATTTAGTCAAATTTAACTAGGAATGTTATTTAAATAGGGATTTAAATAGCTTATTCCTAGGAAATAATCAAATAAATAAAGAATTATTTAATTGATTTCCTTGTTTTTAAGGTTAAATATGACCAAAGAAATATAAACAAATGTAAGTTTGTTTATTATTTCCTTTGGGGTTTCTGTTTAGACCATAAACAACTTAATAAGGTGTTTTATAAGTTATTTCACATGGCGAAAGCAATCTTACTTGGGGTAAAATTGGTCTTACATGGTGTACTTGGGTTCATCTAATGATAATAGGTTAGATGACCAGAGAAATGGTGTAATAGATGTTACAATATTTGATCGGCATATGGGATGGGGACCAGAAAATTCATCCTTCGAGAGTAGGGAACTTGAGATTGATGTTTCTGACGTCTACTTTATCACATGATTGTACGCGGAAGGGTAGCATCGATCCTAACGATTGCCGGCCTTGCATGGAGATTATGTCCATGGTGATGGAAAGAGTGTGTCGAGGGCACGGAATGGAACAAGAAGTGGGAAAGTTGATATCAAAACTATCCCGGACACAGCACTAAAATTAGTGCTACATACCATCACACGAGGCACAACGAGGATCGCAAGCACTACACAAAGCAACAAAAACACGAGTTGCTTCTTATTGTATTTGCTTGGCACCCACCATCTACAAGCTAGGAAAAGGTCATGACAATAAACATGAAACGCTTGACTAAAAAAGTACGAGAATACCAAATTGAACCAATTTGGTTATGGGTCTATCCTGGTATCATTCTTCACGGAAATACTACCAATTTTTCGAGTGTCGGGAGGTCTTAGTCCAAAACCACCGGCGAGAGAACCACGGATGGCTCGATGGGTAGATCTAATGCCAAGGGAAGGGGGTGGTCAACATATGTCTTTGAGGCCAGAAGTTCTTTGATTGGCTCCACCAACGATTGATTGTCGTGGAGGGCCGGCCCTAATCGTGCAAATTTTGCGGTGGCCCAGAGACCTCCCACTCTCGGAGGGAGGAGAGGATTAGGATGAAGATTTGGGTAACACTCATTTTTAATTTTCATGAGTATTATGATTTTTTTTTTTGTTTATGTATGTTACGACTTTAAATCCATGTATTTGCGGATGTCGACGGACTCACGAGCATGTCTCCGTTAGCGAGGTTAATTCCTCATGATTTCGACCCTCATGGTGAGGGAAGCGAGGAAGAGGAGCTCATGCGCAACCTAGAGGATCAAACATGGAGTCCCGATTATGCATGATTCGACGATGTTCCTCGCACCTACCGAAGACATACCATCGGGGTGTCAAGCGGGATATTCATGCAACCTGGCGAGACGACTTGTATAAGTAGTGACATGCTATCATGAGCATCACGCCAATTAGACACCTAGGCTTTATATCTACATTTTGAGAGACATGGGGTCTCAAGATGTAACGAGAAACACACATATATTTTTTGAATGTATGATGCACATTGATGCAAACACGTGATATCTATATATATATATATATATATATACATATACACAGCTATTTTACTATATGGATATTTTTCATATGATGATGATTTTACGGATTACACAAATGTCTATCCAATGCAATGTAGCCAGGTATCGATTAATGCATTCATTCATCTAGGAATATGTTGATATGTGATAAAATCCAAATGTATTTCCAACAAATGAATATGTAAATACAATCTCTAAAAAGTATGGGTTTCCTATTTGAATAATGAACATTGAGTTGTAGAACAACAATTGTGAATCTAGATTTACAAGCAATGTGCATATCTTTGAGATTGATCGCCTTCGTTAATAGTTCAAGAACAACACTATATTCAACGACATTGTTTGTAGTTCGTCTTAGAAAAATACCTTGCGGATTCTACCAACTCACCGGCGGATCATAGATTACCGAGTGCTGAAGACAAATTCTGTGCTGAGAGCACCATTCGTGAAACCGACATAAGGGGTAATAGACATACGCACAAATAAGCAAGACCCAAATAAGCGGGAAAATTCTTGCAAAAGCACACTAAATCAAAACATGTAAAAAAATGAAAAAAAAACACCTATATACACAAATCATCCATGAATGACTCACACATAATAATTTTGAGATACAACCCATTTTTGGGTTGTTCTAACGAATGACCTTCGTAATCGATGAGCCCATAGGCCCCATTCTACAATACACGTTTAAAAATTTAAGGCCCATGCCATGGTTGAACTTTACCTACCCCCGGCTTATCATGAGCTTGGTTGTATAGGAGGACGAAATCTCCTTCAACGAAAGAATGAGGGAAAGCGGTGGTCAAAATGAGCTTTAACATGCTTTTACGTACTTCAATTACCCGGAAGCGACAAAGCGGCAAGTTTCATCTAACATTTCGAGATAAAATGCGATGCCTTCTTCGAGTGAAGTGTTCGACGGTAATTCAACGACCAATTTGAGCGAAAGGTGTTCACATTCAATTGGAAGAAGTAGCTTCCGGACCATAAACCAGGCGAAAAGGGGTGAATTTGGTTGCACTCTTAATGAGGTTCGGTATGCCCAAAGGGCTGAAAATAACATGAGATGCAAATTGGATTTATGGATCCCAATCATACATTGAAGCATGGTAACAGAGCTTTTTTTCATGGCTTCAGCTTTGCCCATTGGCCTAAGGATAGTACGACGTTGAGATGTCGTGACGCAAACTGACTTAGAAGTCAACTCGGCCACCATGTAATGTCAAAAATGGGAACCATGATCGGTGACGATGGCTTGAGGGACACCAAACCTAGCAATGATATGATTGAATATGAATTGAACTGTCTGTCTTATTGTCGGCAGCCAGTATAGAGCATTGCTTCGGCCCATTTGGTGAAGTAATCCATGGCTACGATAATATAAGCGGTCCCAGTAAGTGAAAGTTACATGTCATAAAATTGATGCCCCACTTCGCAAGGACTAACGGTAATGACATGATGAAGAGATACGGGCGGCGCACGCATCTTGTGTTGATAAACATAGCGATCATGACATTTAAGAACTACGACAATGCGATCTTTGAAGGTAAAAGGCGGGAAATAACCAACACGAAAAGAATCTTACGTGGCAATAACGTAACCGGACATCAGCGAGCGCCACGGGCACCAACGTGAAAATTATTGAGGACTTTCTCGGCTGACTTCCTCGAGGTCGAACATTGATGGAGAATGGAATCCACTCGACACGATAGAGGGTATCCCCAACTATACGATAAGGTTTCGACTAATGATGGATGAGTCGGTGGGCATCCTTCGTCAACTCGAGGCTGAAAGTATAATTTTGGAGATAAACAATGATATCACCGTACCATGGATCGAGGGGTGCTAATCAAGAAAAGCGTATCGATGCAGGATATATTCCTCAAGACGAGATGGAGGAGAGTACGAAGGCGGGGAACAAATCAAGATTAGAAAGACTAATGACTTCTTCAATTTGGCCGCGATGAAATTCAAATCGAAATCTTGGAGGATAAAAATCCACTTGAGTATTTCCCCCCCGACAATTGTCGAGACAATATATAGGTCATGGGGTTGCAATCGGAAATCACGGTCAGCATGCATAAAATAATATAATGACGAAAAATATGAACGACTTGGACCACAACTAACGCTAACTTCTCAACGTGTACGTAGCGCATCTCGGGGGTTGAAGGTTACGGGGCTAAGTAATAAATAACATGCTCCTTCACGGTATCATCGTCTTGTGCAGAACACTTGTTTCATGAAAGTGGTGGCTAAATAAAGGGAAAAATCACGATGATAATTAGGAGGATGCAACGAGAGGTGCATTGACAGAAATGTTTTTAGGGCCTCAAAATACTTTTGAGAAATATCATCCCAGAATGGGACACCCCACAGCACAATAAGCGTGTGTCCCGAGCCACTTACGCATAGTTGGGTATAAAACGACATAGAAAATTGGCCTTGCCTTGCAAACTCTACAGCGATGTAATGAGGATGGAGAGGAGATTAATAATAGCCTCAAACTTTAGAGGATCAAGGAAAATTCCATCTTTGGATACGATAAACCCCAAGAGTCTACGAGAATCAATACGAGAAGATGCACTTGTGTGGATTAAGACGAATATTGTAACGTCGACAACGAAGAAAAATTGAGAGATGATCGAAGGGATGGTCCATGCGCTTGTTGAATGAGGAGGAAGGTCATCCAAATAAGGTTGAACGATGTGTTGAATATCGTGAAAAGCATATGGTATTGCTCGGCTGGAATGTAGCCCCAACATTATTTAAGCCAAAGGGGGAGATTTTTATATGCGAAAGTACCCCGAGGTCGGATAAGGCGGTCTTATGTTGATTAGTTGGAAGAATGTTAATGCGATTGTAACAGAGAAAAAGCTTGTCCATTAAGGAAAAATCTCACTTCGGCACAATCATCAATGAATTGATCAATAAAGGGAGTGGGATAATTATCATAGGACAAGCTAGATTAATATCACGATAATCAACACGGACACGAATGGATTCCCTACTTCTTGCTCTGAGAATAATATTAGAGACCCATTCTATCAAAGCAATCGGATAAATAAAACCAACCCGAGAGAAGTTTTTCAACTTCGGCCTTAATGGTGGCGAAGCTTTTCTAGGGTGAAGCCCCTGAACGAATACGGTAGCGAATAGGTTTCGAATCGGGATAAGTAGGAATTTAATGCACCACTATACTAGGATCAATGCGGGAATTTCTTCATAAGACCATGAAAAGACATCACGAAACTCGCAAAAAGACTAGTATAAACTTGGACTTCATCGGAAAGAAGAACAAGTAACCCCAATATGGATGTTCTCGAAAATTCTCGGTTTAACGAAAATGTCAATAGGCATCGTTTGTGTAATGTTACTCAAGTTACCTTTTGTAAAGACGTCATGTGTCAAAACGAACAATTGAAGCGGAGGAGAAGGAACACGAGTTAAAACGTTCGAGACAAGTAGACATGGCTTCGATCTTAGGGCATAAACAAGGAACGATGATGACCATGGTTTCCTCGAGAGACATGGTTTCCACGATGGCCTCATCGGAAGGAAACACCTCTTTCAACGGATCGAGTGAATCTGAATCATCAAGCCGAGGGGATTAAGAGTAAAAGTCAAGAGACATGCTCAAGGAGCACAATCATAGGACGAAGGTTCTAAACGTAATGAGTTCACAATAATCGAAAATCTCAATCGGACTCAAGGGACGAATCTCCAAAGGAATCAATATGTTGAGGGCGAAGGAATAATCCATGGGTCATCAGACAGAAATGATGTAGATACGAACAATATTCGAGGAGGAGGAAGAGGAAAAATACCCATGAGGGCGAGGATCTTTAAAGGCACGGCCCTATGCTCTCGTAGGGAGTGGGAATTTTATCCACATATGGAATGTTGTTCTCGGAAGAAGAGGTGAAGAAAGACAATTGATCAAAGTAACAATCTTTCCTTCATGTGGAAATTTCAAAACACCGAAAGGAGTGGACGGAACACACAACATGGCATGAGTCCAAGCGTAATTTGAGGAAGATTATAATTGAGCTTAGTTTGAACGACTTCTACCTCGACATTATTTGTCTTCCATTTCAATGTCGGTAAACTAGTGAGAACACCTAAAGGTTTTGATTCTCTTCCAACAAATGCTTCTAGGGAATTTGGTGATGAATTTAGGAGCTAGAGAACCAATGGCTTTCCAACACGAAGATGACATGATATGGGGTTGATTCACCTTTGTCCACAACTTCTCAATGAATATCGAGACCATTAATAACTACTTGAATAATGAGCGCAATCGATGCGGAAGTCGTGGAATGAAATTCTCTATATCGAAAGCAAGAAGGATAGTATCGGCGGGATCAAGACCACCAATCGTAGATAACAAATCTCTTCACTATGAAGAACGGCTACGAGAGTACTTCTAACACGGAAAATCGGACGATGCACGAGCCAAATCCTCAACAATAATGTAATGGTGAGCGGCACGGGCGTTGGGATTATAAGAAGACTTACGGAGGACACCTTTGGACAACGGTCGCACAACGGATTCATCATTAGGCATTTCAAGATCAAGAGGACCCGTGCTGAGCGGTGGAGGACCATCAATGATCTCTCCTTCACGGTAATTACGACATGATCCAATGTAATCTTTCGGCGGTAGCAATATAACTGACACATTTGTTCATCATGAACACACGAGCCAAATGGGGCGGAAGGGGCCCGAGGTTTCTCTACCACACGAGTCTATTTGTTGAGATGGGAAAGGTTCTTTAAGAATGGTCGGATTTCCCTAAGTGCATTTTAGCAATCGACTCGCCCGGACCATCAAGGACGATCTTTGGTGAAGTGCTCTTCGTCACAAATCAAACGAGCGCACTTCGGTTTGCATTGAAAACCATCGCCAACACAGGTTTACGAGAATCTTTGTTTCGGAGTATCAGCTTTGGATTTACCTTTACCCTTCTTTTTACCTTTAGAATTATTGTCAAGTAGGATTGTACCGAAAAGGCATCCTTACTGCTTGGTTTACTAGAATTTGAAGTAGGCGAGAAGCAACATTATTGGAAGAATCGGACTTCGGCTTCCACGGAAGTTTGAAGATGAATACTTTTGAGAAATCCTACAGATGCAAAACCAATAATAACATCGATGGATGGAGTCGGTGGTTTTAGAAGTTTCGGGTCGGGGAGCATCAAGCAAGATATCATATAATGCGGAATTAGAGTACACAAGATCAAGTTATTGGGCATAAGAAATGGCTTGTTCCTTGATTACACATACTCCCATAGGTATGTCTTTGGCAATATGATTGAAAAAGGAGGTGGTGAACTAATGAGTTAGAAGGCGATCGGGAATTTCAAATTCGATCATGCGACGACGACGTCACCACTCATGAATATGATCCAAGATATGAGTAGCTCGGTCCTATTTTAATGAAGTGAGGAGGTGCATCCTGGTCTCTGTAGTTGTGCTTGAAAATGTGTAAGGAACGCCATGGGTAAAGAATTGAAATCTTGGAAGACGCCATGAGATAGCTCAATGTACCGCTTTGCGGCAACACCCCGGTAAGAGTTCTCTGGAAAAGATAGAGTCTAATAGAATCATCAACCCAAGAGTTAGAGGAACACCAAAAATGGTAAGTCATAACATGCACTTGGGGATCTTCACTAGACTTGCCCTCAAATTTAGGACAATCACCGGGGAATCTTGGTATGAATGGGAGGAGGCCAATATGGGTTGCGAAGAATGGGATCGTTCGTCAACTTTGACACATGAGGTAATTCCAACGTAGCAAGAAACAATAATTTGGTATTGAAAGTCATCGAGAGGTCTTTGATAAGGACACCATGTACATTCCATCGATCCCAAGCCAGGATTAAATGCGGAGGATTCGGAAGATGAAGGATTAGAAGCGGGATAATTCGGTTGATGTTTTGGGGTTGAGGACTAGGATATTGAGTTAGGGTAGACCATTGAGGTCCTTGCGGCGGCGTATGGAGTCCTCTTTTTTGTGGAGATGTAATCATGGATTTGAGGTTGATGATAGACATTTTATTTTGAGGGTAAGGAACACAGTGCGGTATATATCGTTTGATATGAACCTTGAGGGTAGTAAGCACCTTTCGAGTTGGTAATTGGACCGTTGAACAATTTGAAATGGGGATTGTTGAGTGTGTAGAATAGGTACAACTGAGCTTGATGGAGCGGGCGAGGAGTGGGTTGAATTGGTTTTGAGAGCCTGAGGTTGGCCTTGTGGAAAAGGTTGGCACGATGGTTGCGATGGACGGGTTGTCTCGGATAACCAGTTGACCGGAGAAGGACCATAGGGTTGTCCTGGTTGCACAACATTCGGAGCCATATTGAGCATGTGGGCATGAGTGTGGTGCAACATTTGTCCTGTGGTGGAGTGATTTCCCCCCCAAGAGCATAAGATAGTCCTAGTTGATTTGAAAGATTGACGAAAAGACTCGAGGGTTGTCCATGTTGGGCCAAAGGTTGCACCCATATAAAGGTTGGCCTTGTGGTACAATAATAGTTTTCCTTTGTGGATAGCCGGGGCCTTGTTGAGCTAAAGGTTGTTCCACGAGGTTGTCCTTGCGAGCCGAGAGGGTTACACGGGCAAGGTAGTCACGAAGCAATGGTTTGATAAGGATCGGCGGAGGAAAATAAACCGGATTACCACATGTGCTCATCATAATGAAGCGAGATATGAGTAAACGGGGTTAAGAACGGTATCATAATGATGAAAAAATAGGATTACAGGAGCCGGAGTTGATGAGAACCACCGAGATATTTGCTTATGAACAACCAACGGATACTCTTCAAAAGTAAGACCACCAGAATCATGGGAGTAGTGGAAATAACGCTAGAAGCGGTGTGGCCTCAAGTCGAAGGAGCATAATGTCGGTGGATATCCAAGCATCTTCTCATCGAACACATAGGTAGAAACCATAGGTGTGGTAGAGGTAGATGGGGGTTTCCATGGTACGGGTTTGTGAGCTACATGGTAGGATTAACGGAGCCACGTGAGGTTGAGAAAAATATACCTACGGGTGTGAAAAGATCATGATGAGCGTGGGTATCGAGCGGGTGTGGATGAAGCCACACGGACCATTGGTTAGGCGGAATAGATGTAACGGTAATCGATGAACCGAGGTGTCGAAGGCAATAGTCCTAATGAAGGTAAGACTAAACTAGAAAAGGAGTTACTATATTTTGGATTGCACAATTGAGGCAACACTAGACATAATATGACTCGAGGATCGATATCCAAAGAGGAAGTGACATTGATGGTGGAGAGGGCGGTAGAAACATGAGGGACATCTTCCGAGAAAAATGTATTCTCTGTCAGAAAAAGGCATTCCTTCACTATCAATAGGACTAGAAGAGTCCATATTTGACTACAACGTAAGATCTTCGAAAATAATACGGGGACTAGGACACACAACATCAAAAAAAAAATGGCGAACGTAAGAAGGAGGAAAATCTCCTTCTTCCCCAAAACCGGACCAAGCACCGAGAAGGAGGGAGGCCAAGTAAATTCAGCGGCTCTTTAGGAGGAGATCGAGAGTAGCAAGAGGTTGGAAAAACGGGAGAATAGGGTGACGAGATCTTCGAGGACCTAGTGGATTGAGGAGTTTGAAAAGAACTAACACTAGGAGGCGATGAGGACGGCATAATGGTGGTTACGCCAACTATATTTGTATATCAAAATAGAAAGGAAAAGAAAACCAATCGAGGACTTGAGGTCAAAACTAAGGAAAAACAACGGGCCAAGTAATAAAACTTTAGCGGGCGTGTGATCATAGGTGATTAATTTTATGACCTACTTGCAAGGAAACCATATTTATTTTGTTTCATTTTTTAAAGAGTCGAGAAATAGGCCAAATATGACTCTAGTCGCTTTCTATTTTTAATGAGCATGAAAGGAAAAGTGCTCGACTATCTCGGCTCTTTTTAAAAGTCATGAAAAGATCAAAATGACTACTGCAGAGTGCTAAGCAAGAGGGTATACCGGGTTTCGTGAACTACCATATGCACCTTGGTGATAAAATGAAACATAAATGACCAAGGACTTGATGTGCGTGCGGGTAGTCTTCTAGAATGCTTGTGTTTGGTGTATCATGTATAAGGTAGCAAACTCGGCTTCCTATGGATAAAAAGGATTGCAACCTAGAAGGGTCTCCCTTTATATACTCGATGGGTACGGGAGCGCGAGTCCGTACTAGCGGCTTGTCTAAAGCTAGATGGCGAACGACAACTACTAGGCTTTAAGACGCCGGAACGTCTCTAGCCTAGACCACTAAAAATGTTTTGTTAGGTTTCAATGCTTCCTTAGGTTAATTAAATAAGTTTTTTAAAGAGTTGATATTTGGATTATGTTTAGGTTTAAGGTCCTATCGATTTTGGATCTCAAAAATCCCTAAATGAAAACTATATATGCAAATGAACATCATTTTGATTCAATGAATGCTAGTTATGAGAAGGATAGAGATATTTCGAACAAAAATCAAACAATGAGATTATGCGAAATCCACTAATGCATCTAACAAAATACGAAAATGAAACTCTTTCCTAGATAATCGGATGCTAGTTATGCAAGAGTATTTCACTTTCGATGCAAAGAAAAAATGCAAAATATGTTTTTTTAATTTTTTTTCAATGAAAAGAAGTACATGATGCACTAATTACATGAAAAATGAAAACAAACACTAGCTTAAGTGTTGCGTAGGAATTGAAATTGAATGACTCAATAAAACATGAAACAAACACAAGAAATCACTTAAACTAATGTTGTAATATTTCAAGCAAGAGACGGTTTTCAAATGATCCAAAATAAAATTTAATCTATGCTTGGAGTAAAAGGGCGGAGAACCAATCGAGAAAACGAAATGACTGCGAAACCAAGGCAATCATTCAAAATATTAAGAAAACTAGGTGCAATCAAGCCACAAATGGAATCGACAACAATCAAATCGACTCGATTTTTCGAAGAGAAGGCTCGATTACTAGGACATACCTAGAGCCTAAGGCCTCAATTGACATGCCTTTGAATAATAAGATGGAAAAAAAAAATTTAAGAAAATCAAGTCGACAATAATTAAAACAATCCCAAAGGCATAATTATGCATAAAAAAAAATAACCCGAGAAGCAAGCACAATTGACCAAAAGACTCATCAAGGAGGTCAAACCAATTCCTATAGGGGTTTTGCGTGACTTTAAGGGGCATGTCTGCGCCATACAAGGTTGGTGCGACTACAAAAAGAGAAACCTATGCCAATTGGCATGGTGACTGAGAGAAAAACCATGCCAAGCCACATAATTATGGGGAAATGAGGAAAAACCAAAACCCTAATGAGCACGGAGTCAATCTTGACACTTTGGAGTACGAGCAGAGGATGAAAACTACACAAGAAAACCATAAAAGACGGATAAATAAAGAAATAATTAAAATTGACCCAAAAAAAATGAAATGGCAAACTCACACTAATCCCCAGTGAGTCACCAATTTGTTATCGGTAAATCCTCTACGCGGTGGAGACGATCTAGCCGAGGGGTGGAGTGCAGAAAAAAAGGGACATGCTAAAGTGTTTCTTCCTAATTATTGAATGAACAAGAGACCCTGATGATTGACCTACCTAGAATTCTTATTTGTCATTATTTACAACGTAGTAGTGGTGGCCTCTCGCTCTTGCCTCGGAAAGTCACAATCCGTTTGCCGATTACACTTGGATACCTACACGAAGAACAAGAAACAAGAACAACATACAAGATAACAACATTTCATTCATAACTATTAACCCGGTCAAAGAGGGCTAAGCTTATATTACGTTAAACAAAAATCATAACACAATAGTGGAACCAAACGGTAGTCATGTACATAAATGAATAGAAGGAAAGTTACTGTAGATGCTTTGACGTCGTAGTCTCCTCCGGCGGGGTTCGGTGGGCGATGTCTCGGATGATCGTCGGGGTCGGACGGGACGAAGGCATGGAATCAAGCTCTCTTCGAAGTCATGGACTCAAGCTTCCTCAATGTAATTCCTTCTTATTCTATCTTCTTCTCCATTTCCTACGCATTTCCCAAACTCATTTTCTACCCTCCATGGGTTTGTGTCTAAAAGTCTTGGAAACAATAGTGTTTCCAAACGGCGTATCTTTACAATACCCGGTTTGGTGTGAGTCCATAGCACGATGGGAGTCACGGGAATCACCTCTATAGCGTTAATCCACCTCCTCCCCAGGGAGGCCCCATATTTTAAGGAAACGACCACAATTATACCATCTAAGGAAGCTCCTGGAAAAACGATTGTCATGACCAAGAAAAACCATAAAAAGGGGAAGAAGGTATAAAATCCCATCATACGATAGGAATTAGCACTTACTACATATGTGACATAGTAGAAACCCTACCCATATCTTCCGGGCCAGACGAACAAAATCGCTCCTAAGCTTTGAAAGAAATATCGCGACAACAAGTTCTTGTAAAAGACAGCACGAAAATCAAGGCAAGGCATTGCGTACTAACCACGCATGCACTATATGTAAAATTATGGAGCACACACCCACCATTGTCCATAAATACCGCTAGGCCTGTAGAGTCCTTACATGACGAATAGTCATATCAAGAGGATCCCTCCATGCGGTCAATGGAGAAGAACCTTGCGTCATTTTATACCTTCGGGATGCACGAAAATCACCAAGAAGACTCCTATTCATCTTCCCTCCTCCTATCATACGTTGTGCACTTTGCGATGAATGTGACCATTTCATCGACAAGCACGTAGCCCTAGAACTCATCCAAAGATGGTATCTAGTGGAACATGTGTACTACGTTGGCCTATGAAGCGAGATCCAATTTTCATGTACGATATGTTAAGTCACCATTACCATTTTCATTACATCCCTTCATTATTGCTCAATGCTAACCGGAGTTTACACATGGCCATAGTTCGCCTCTCCCTAGAAGACAACTGCGACACAAAATCCATGGATATCTCGACAACGCATGAGGATGTGACAAGGCGGTCAATCCTCTTCCTATCATTTGAAAAGCGAGCCGGTCGAGGGAATCCTTAGTCTCCCCCACTTGTCCTCACGAAGAAGACCAACTTTGTGCGTTGTGTAACACACGCAACCATATAGTTGCCACATGCCCGAAACTAGAAGTGATACATCGGCGAAATTGCAGATCACGTCACCAAATGAACGGGACGGGAACACCCAAGAATAATGTTTTTGTACAGTATCTTGGGGAAACCATCATGATCGTATTGCACTTATATTCCTCGAGTGTGCCCACTAATTGACATCATTCATTCATTATGAAATCACCTCCGAGATATCCATCGATCTATATCTTAGAAAACATAATGGAAGGCATATTTACCCCACGGGTAGCCTACCCCATTTCCATACCAACACGAAAGGTGCATCGACCTAGCATGACCCATGTTCAGCCCTGAGCCGACATGCGAGCTTATCTCCCCGAAAAAAATCGACCACCCGGGTCAATTAGTTAAAGAATTGAAGCACCTCATGAACAAATTTTGCATGGTCTCCTCCCTCCCTCGAGAGACATTTCTCAAATGAAGAGAAAAACACACAACTTTATTTCCGGAGAGATACTGCTCACATTTTCACCATACTGCCAAATGCAAACACCTCCCCAAACTTCGAGCAGCAAAGAAGGAAACATTAAGTATACACTCCCAAAAAGAGTTAGACCTACCCAAAACGGGCTTCAATGGACGTAGAGGACTCCCTCCCCTATGCACGATCCTTTTCAAGCGTCCATGAGGGCCAATTAGTGTTAGTTTCTCACACAATCTACTCGGTAAACATTGGTACCATGCACCATTTTCATTTGCCATAATCATGAAACGAGAGGCATGACCATTAATAAAAACATTTAGGCACCTTTGCACCGAGCACAACTTCCAAATCACCACATTCTCGGCCACTTATGAGGAACTTAGGCTTGTCCCCATATGGCTGCCACAATGGAAATTCCTCCCCCACAAAATGTCGATGACACGATACAACATATACGATTTATATCATCATGTATTAGAACCATGACTCGGGCTATTTTCTCATCAATCATAGATGTAGTCAAGCGCAACTACGAGTAGATGTACCAATATTGTGAAAACCCAATCCATCTACACCTTGTCGGCTAACGTTCGGTTCCACCACATCGATGATGGAATCTTATTCATGTTTGTCGACCCGACTCCGTTAGGAATAAACCTCTTCCTCGAGTGCCTTGCGCGAACTCAATTCCCCTTAGGATCCTTATTCCACTCATATGAGGATATCCTTGAGGCCATGAAGAAGTCGATTATCGATGGGATGTGATGCACCATTGCTCGTTTTCTTCTGAAAAACGTTCATCCTTAACAAGACGAAACCAAGAGATTTATGTGATTGAATCAAAATATTTCCTTCCATTAGAGAATCGATTGGTTCAAATATCCCATGCGGCACTCGATGCGTTCGAAGAGAAACATTTCAAACATTTTCCTACCATCGAGGTAGATATCTCTCGAAATATTGAAAAAAATCGAAGAAATATCATAGGGAGTATGTTACGGAAAGAGATAACCTCTTACACCCAATTATTGCAAGAGTATCGAGATATATTCGCATGGGACTACTTGAAAACGCCGGGCCTTAGTCCCACTATCGTAGAACACCATATTGACACTTGGCCTAACTTACCACCGGTACGCCGAGAAACATTGTCAATTGCACCCATCAAGGCGAGGAAAATTAAACGAGAAATTGATAAGATTCACAAAGCCAAGTTCATCTACCCCATCGCGTACATATCATTGGTTTCCAACCACATTTCTGTCATGAAAAAACATGGCACCATACGTGTTTGTACCGATTTTATCGATTTGAAAAAAGCCTCTCCAAAGGAAAATTACCCTACCCCATTCATCGACGAAGTCATTGATTCTTGTGTAGGACATGAGACCTATCCTTCATGGATGGTTTCTGCAGGTGTAATCAAATCCAAATCCATCACACCAGCGGTACCAAGACCACGTTCACTACCCCTGGGCACATTTGCATACCGAGGTGATGCCATTTGGCCTAAAATGCTAGAGCCACTTTCCAACGAGCCATGAGTTATGTCTTTCATGACCTGGTACACCTCATCCTCGACTACTTGGGCGAAATCACCATCAGTCAAGAAGTGATAAGATCATCTTGAGGATGCACGCATTGGTATTCCAATGATGCGCAGAAGCGGTACGACCTGCGCGGGCCCCCTCAAGTCGAGTCTTTTTTCATCACAACATGATGAATTATAGGTTTTATTGTGTCCCGGAAAGGTATTAGAGTGGACCCCCTCAAGGTCCAAGCTATCGGAGAGAAGTACCTCCACCTCGAACCCTCAAGAAAATACAAAGTTTGAAGGAAAGGCCAAATTTATGAGATGTTTTGTCCTAGACTACGCCACTTGCGCTCAAGGATTCTTGCGTCTCCTTTGTCGGGACATCCCATTTCACCATGGGAAGATCCAAGCCCAACAATCATTTAAGGAAGCGAAGACATTATCTTCAACACCATTAATCGATCCCCCAAACTACAACAAGGACTACATCCTGTATCTATCGACATCCAAAATGCAGGATTTGGCCGAGTATTGATCCGGGAAGGCCTAGATGGGAAGGAGCACATAATCTATTATGTTATAAAAACCTTATCCGGAGCCCCACATTAAGATATGAACTTTGAAGAAAGACTACCCTAGCATTAATTCACGCGGTCAAAAAATTCACCACTACCATTATCTTAAGGACTACAATAGTCATCACAAATATTAACCTCATCGGAAATACACCGCTCACATGCTATTTAATGAACCACAAATACTACGCTAGATATTCATTTTGCGAATTTGACTTACGGTTTCGCTCCCCCGAGCAAGAAGGCTTTAATCTTATGCGAGTTCATTAGAGACCTCCCAAGTCGGACAAGGGATCACCGGTCAATTATTCGCTACGAGAACATACATCTATACTTTAGTAACCACCTACGACACGTGGTATGAAGATATTCTCCTATTTTTACGAACCCAAAAGTTCAAACCCCAACTCACAGTGAAAGCGACCATCGATGCATCACCACTAGGCCCCCGATACCTCCTCATGGGAGATTACTTATATCGATAGGGCATTAAAACCATCATATGTCGATGCCTCACCCATGACCAAAATAAGCAAGCCCTTAATGAGCGCACGAGGAGCTTGCGGTGGCCACCTCTCTAGAGTGGCCATCGCCCAAAAATTCCTACGGACATGATATTTTTGGCCCCACATTATTTGCGATTACATTTAGCGATCAAAGTGCGAGGGATGTCAACACTTCACTCACGGGGAAGAAGCCCCCCGCTCCTTTGCACTATCATCGTCATTGGTCCCTTACGCAAATGGGGGATCGAATTCATGACTTGCAACCCCACGTCATCGAAATCACAAGTACATTATTGTGGCATTCGACTACTTCACCAAGTGGGAAAAATCCATATACATACGACAACATCGCGAGAAGTATTTGCACGATTTATATTCAACCATGTCTTTGCTAGGTTGACATACCAAAGTTAGTCTCAACCATGGAAAATGCTTCAAAAAATAAGTTTTCAAGAGCTATCTCATCACCTCGGATTCACATGAATTTGATTCACCATACTACCCCCAATCCAACGAGATAGGTAGAAGTTGTAAACCAAAGTACTCAAAACAATGTTACAACGCATGGTGAATAACCAAAAAACAAACTAGCACCACATGATTTTCTCTATTTTGTGGGCATACTACACAACGGTGAAAACATTAATGGGGTTCACACCCTTCCACTTGGTATACATGGTCGAAGATGTGATTCCCATCAAACGCGAGATCCCAAAATTACATCTTTGCTATCAAACTCCTTGATGACACACAGCCTGCGAGCAACGCTTAGTACAACTAGAGTTCATCAATGACAACCACTCCTGACACAATGAGGCCGTAAAAAATGGGTTAAAGCATCGTTCGATCACAGCATCACCCCTCGATCATTTGCGGGGGAGGTTGTTCCTCCGCTACGATGTTGCGAGAAAGAAGACGTAGGGCCACTATAAAATTTGAAACCTTGTGGAAAGGACCTATATCATAAAATATTGTCTCCTAAAGGGGGCATACATCTTGACAAAGCTCGATGGAACATGCTGAGGCAACCACGGTAGCCGGTCTTTACTCAGAAGTTTTACCCATAAGAGACGAGGTCTCAACCTAGAATAACGTTGCATATGCCAAAACTTTATTTTTTGATCTGAGACTTGTCACAAAAGTGCTTTCTGGTGTCACAAATGGATCTTTAACACAATATTTACTTTGGATTCGTTGATGGAGCATGTGATGGTCTCAAAATTTGGAAAGCGGTAGGCCGGTCATCTACCACTACGAACGATCGCCATTCTTTACGATGGGTATGCATCCTGCTCCCGGTGAAAAATCGAGGCAAAATATGATGCCTTAATTGGGCTAATATGTGGCACCTTTAAATCAAGACATTCACCACTTTCATATATACCTTGATTCCCGATTAGTGGTTTCACGGATTAAAACAAGAATTTGAGGTATGAGATTCACATCTTTTTAGAAAATATTTGCATGCAAAGATTAAGCCGTCGATTTGATCACAATACATTCACACATGTACTTAAGAAATCAAAACCGAATGATGGGTGTATAGCTAACCACATCCTAAAATGGAATGCATCTCAACTAAACCATCATACATAAGAAGCAATAAACATAAAAAATATAGATATCCATCGGTAATACACATCATCCATGAAAGCATATAAACAATGGACACACCATATAGACGCAAAAAATACATCCCTCATATATATATACCAAAAAAAGCATGTTTGAGTACAAAATAGTGAGTCATGTATCGATCCTGGTCGGCCAAAAATACATATACACATGTTGTAAAAAATAGGGAAGCATCCTCATAGCAGATTAACCACGTGTACAAAAGTCTGCCAGGGCTACACCCCTCCCGAGTTGGGCACCGGGCCCTGGCCTTCCCGGTCTGCCGGTAATGGGGTAGCTATCAGCCAAACCGCCATGCGGTGCATGGTTGGTCGTGGCCCCTCTCTGCGGCCACCGGTGTCTCTACCCGGACGTCATCTAAATCTGCATCGAAAAAAACCCAGGACGTATACCACAGGTCGGTCGGTCCACCTCGGTATGCGTCGCAAAATTGGTAAACGAACATCTAAGGTAGATGGGCGCTCTTCCATCTACTGCCATGTAGGCCTACTGCTACCTCGGTGCGGCGATCTTTGCATACACTCGGTAACGGTTAAATTCTACCCTCTACAGATGGGCCGACCCGTCATGAGTAACTCCACCCTAGGGGCCGCCTTCCTCCTCCACGTTGCCCCGTTAGAAGTGGCTCTCGAACCCTCTCATTGTTGGTGTCCTACCATGGGGCTGTAGGGCACCCAACCTGGCCAACACAATAGTAAAAAAGTATGCCGGTGTCATCATAATACACATCATATAAATCATAAAATACTCGAAAAATTCATAATAAAACAAAAAATCATACTGTGGTCTAGCGTATCCAGTGGGAATACTCATATATGGGTCTCCTCGAAAATCCTGTCCCAGGAGTATAGATAAGAAGGAACATTTGAGGGTTGGCCTCAGAAACCACACCTCGGTGGTTGCATTCCAATAACGCCCCAATAATCCTCCCCACCACGGAGCATCAACGGAGCCCATCTCCTCATGCTGGGTCCCAATGACCCCACGCGGCCGTTACGAGGCCATAAAAACACCACTCTCTCATACATAATGATACGGAAGGACCGCTAGCATAGGTAAATAGATTAGATCCATCACGGACCTTCGCTAATCGGAACCACCATCCCGTCATAGCGATTGACGGGGGAAAATCAAAAATTAGGCCCTCGGTACAGCGCGAACACTATCTATGGCCCAATGCCCTATGTGGAAAATATGACCTCGTTACTCACACAATCATCACAAATCACATCACTCGGCCAAATCGGTCACGGAAGCTGTCCCAATGCACTCCTTTGTGAGAGGGTGCCTATCGTAATGAATTTCATCAAATCTTGATGAGCGACCCTCCTAGGAGGAAGCGAATATGGGAGAGCCTCACCACGAGCGGTAGCCTGTCCAAAAAATATATATCCGTATCCAAAACGGATATTCAGTCCACATCCTTGCGGCACCATCACTGCGGCCTTTTTGTTCCAATAGCGGACCGAGGTAATGTAATGTGATCCTCCCGTCGCGAGGAGGTTATTCTCAAGAAACTTGAAAAGACCCCATTGCGCCA
The DNA here is from genome assembly GCA_034641835.2 of Pinus albicaulis. Taxonomy (NCBI): domain Eukaryota; kingdom Viridiplantae; phylum Streptophyta; class Pinopsida; order Pinales; family Pinaceae; genus Pinus; species Pinus albicaulis. Next base: position 464,445,241 of record CM076569.1, on the reverse strand, counting down.
AGCCATTGGCCAAGTCGACATCATACCCATAGCCATATCGAAGGTTATGCTAGTCTCTTTCCCTCCACAAAATCTTGTCACCATACGGACACACATGAGTGACATCAAAACACCAAAAAATTGAAAACTTTCTAAAATTTTTCCAAAAATAACCTTGGCCTTTCGGCGCACCTATTTTTTAATAGGCACACTAAGCGTAATGCCTATATATTTGAATAGGAACGAAGTCGGGTACCTGGCTTTCTTGCCCGGTGTGGAATTTGAAAACAAATCCTCAACTTCGGGTGAAAATTTCACGTCTATGACTTGATCACCGACGCTCAAGGAAAAAAATTGCTAAGGTTTTGGACAAGCCCGGTTTGTATAGACACCTTTCCGGTCACATGGAAGAAATTAAATGTAGGATGTTCTAGGGCCTATCGACTCTAGTAGCACGAATCTTGGGTGCACATGCGTAGCAACGACGAGAAAAGCTCGACAAGCCCTCGACCTCTCAAACTCTCAAACACTCAAATGTCACAAATGAGTTGAAATGAGCCATATTGGCATATTTGTCCCTTTTTCAAATTGTTTGAAGGACCATAACGAGAGCTCGGAGGACCCAATGGAAATAACGACGACACAATGATTACCACCTCCATACTTTAGCCCAAAGGAGGCTCCACACATTCACACCTTCGAAAAATAAATTTTTCAGTTCCGATAAGTATACCCTCTCTTATCCTCACATTCATTCTACACATGCTTCCAATAATATTTTAATGAGAAATATGCTCTCACTTGGGGGTATTTTTTGTAGGTGTTGTACAACACAACAAACCATATATTTCCCCATGCCTTAGAAGGTTCCGGAGAGCGGTATCATTCTACCCTCGAGCGATAGAGTCCTAGAAGCTACTTGCATATCACGACATCATTTATCCACAAGAAATCAACCATGAGTCCAAACACCCAACCATGTTTATCATTCCCCCACCTTGCACATGATAAACATCCTTTTGGTCGGTAGAGCCTCCCCTCCATGGCATCCAGATCAGTAAGTAGACTATGCATCATAAAATACAATGCCATGGCCATACCACCCTCGATGCGGAAGCACTTCATGCCCATTCATCCACCATGCATAAATTCAAGTTTTACCATATCGAAATAAAACCCCTTTCCTAGACTACCATTTTTCGCAAGAAGATTGAATACGAAACACCACGTCTTGGGTGGCCTACATCCCTCCATCATCATAGCCCTTGCAATATTTTCCATCCACTTCATCATCCCCACACGAGAGACCAAGTGGGACCCCTACCTAAAAAAAAACCTCTCACATCATCAATAAGTGAGAATTTTCATGTTTTTGAGGCACCCATCTACTGTGTTTTGTACAATCAATCCCATTTTTTATTCTTTTATCAAGTGTACAAAGATCCCAAACGAAGAATAATCCCCCACTCATCCATCCATTTTTCTCCATGGTAACGAGTCCACTAGTCACCTTGGTTGGAGCATCACACCCTTTCATACAAAGCCACCATGAAATGAATGATCATAATCAACATATACCCTGATTTCCTACCGACTCTAGGGATTCCTTCATCGGAAATAGTTATGACTTCTATATTTGCTTTTCATGCTTCGACCTTGGGAAACTAAACTCACGGCATTATTTTTCAATCATCCCTTTCCATCATGCCTATGTTAAACCTATCAAATTAGAGACCACTGGTCCCACACGTAGTAAGCTCTCTCGTTCGGTTGAGGCTTCACTTTTTTTTTCGACTTCAACACCCATTCTCCAAAAAGGAAGAATTACTGTAGATGGCTCCTCACCACAATAGGGGCATCCTCGAGGTAGCCTTTGTGAGATAATCATTGCCCATAGATGTCATTGATCCTCCCACATTCGAATACAACACGATCTTTCATGTTAAGATGGTATTGTACTTTACAACCATTGCACTTTGCATAGATTCGTCGAAGACTTGTGCCATTATAAGCATCTCTTTCAAAAATTCTTACACAGGGAAGGAGTCTGATCATACCTCATGCATTCTGGCTAGGAATTTATATGCCATATCAATATTACACATGTAGGCACCACATTCAACCTATTGTCAAAGAAAAAAACGCTTTGAGGAAAAATGTATCAGATTGTCATCAACCAAATCAAAATATCACTACCACATATTGACACATACGAACCTTTATACTTGCTAGATAGATTTGTTTAGCTAGCCAAAGCATTACGAGGCATGGGACATGCCCACCTTGTATAAATATTGTATTTATTGTATCATACTATTTCTTGCGGGTTTCCAATGGGAGCATGGTCACTCGTCTACCCACTATAAGGGGTTTCCAACCTTGGGTTGTATGCATGTATCTCTCTCTCTAGACACGAGTTACACGGAGACATAAAATATAATGTATTTCAACTATAAAAGTTCTTCCTAGACCTCACACATTGGGGAAAATTTTATCATTGGAAAATTGGACAAGAAAAATGACATTATGAAATGTCAAGCAAAAGGATTTACAAGGGTAGAAACATTGAAGATACGAAAAATTTAAAATCTACTAAGGTCGAAACCCAAATTTCCAAATCGAGCACTAAAGACACATGAAAAATGCGCTTTGCACACATTTTTTCTTCGGTGATAGGCACCCTGTGATGCCGTAGCGACTTTCCCTTAAAAAGCCGCGTGGTCCTAGGAGTGGCGGAAGTCACCATCCGTGACCACTTGGCACACTTCGAGAGAAGATCCTCCACATGAGGCCGCTACAAGGGACAAGCACTGAGCACCTTGGGACCTCAAGTGAGCACACAAATAAATCAACCCCCTCTCTTGGGTCACTATCCACGAGTGCACCAAAGAGAGGGAAGAAGAGACTGACTTTGCCTATAAATTGCCAATATGAGAAGACAAAAATGAGAGCACATTGTTATCACACACTGTTCCCATGAGAAAACCAACAATGTGTGTCTGGAGTAGGAATAGAGTTAAAAGATTCGGTTGCTGGCCACCCAACAACTTCAATCCCTTAGGAGAATAAGACCTTGCAACGTCGACTCGAGGTAAAAACCTCCTTGCCTTGGGTCTTATAACTCCATAGTTCTAAGGATCCTTTAGCAATAATGCAACATTCTACCTTTATTTTATTAATAGCGGTCAATAAGAAGGGATTTTATTCCACCATTTGTATTATTGTCTCGTTTGACTCATGTGAACTTGCATTTTGTAGTAGTTTAGTTGTGTTTCTTATTCTTATATGCATCATACTACATTCCATAATTTAGTGTTTTTTTATATATATTAGCATGTGTTCAACGACAGCTAACCATCTTTTACTTTTAATGATCATAGCTTGTAGTTTGAAACCATTCCTACCAACCTTGGTTGTTTAGTACACTCATGCACCAAAACCACCACTACAATAACCTCGAAAGCTAGATGGTATTTTTCTTGTAGTGAGACATTTTGAAAACAACATTCGAGAACTCATGATGGTCATTATGATTTTTTGGTCATGCCTTTTGGCCTTACTAATGCACCTTCTACATTTCAAGGTTTGATGAATTCCATTTTCAAATCCTTCCTTTGAAAATTTGTGTTGGTATTTTTTGATGATATACTAATCTACAACAAGTCTTGGAAGGATCATATTCAACATGTTGACATGGTGCTCAAACTATTGGAGGAGAAACAATTATATGCAAAAACCTCCAAATGTTTCTTTGGAGTACAATAGGTGGAATATTTGGGTCATATTGTATCTCATGAAGGTGTTAGAAAGGTAGACCCTAACAAAATTAAACCCATTAAGGAATGGAAAATCCCTACAACCATAAAGCATCTTCGAGGATTTCTAGGGTTAATAGGGTATTATCACCAAGTTTGTTAAGAATTGTGGGAGAATATCGGCACCTTTAACATCATTATTAAGGATAGATTCATTTTCTTGGATCAGAAGAAAATAAGGTATTTGAACATCTTAAGAGGTAATGTGCCAATCACGGTCTTAGCTATGCCAAAATTCACAAAAGCCTTTATTGTGGAATGTGATGCCTCGGGGAAATGGAATTGGTATGTGGGTTTAATGCAAGAAGGAAGACCCATTGATGATTTTGAAATTCATCGATCAAAGGAAAGTGTTTATTGGCTTTGTTTATGAGAAGGAAATATTGGAAATACTACACTGCATTAAAGCAATGGCGACCTTACCTAATGGGAAGAAACTTCAAGGTAAAAATAGTTCATGATAGTCTTAAATACTTTTTGGAACAAATATTATCTTCGAAGAGTAACAAAAATGGGTCACAAAGATGTTGGGTGATGACTTTGAAATCATCTACAAAAAAGGAAGAAAAATATTGTTACTTGGATACTCTCGAAAAGGATGAGGATGTGGAAACATTGCTTTGTACCATTTCTATTATCCAACACGAGTGGATAACCAAAGCAAAGGATGAATGGAAGAATGATGAAGGTGTGGACACTAATTCAAAATTTGCGACAAGATCTTAGTACATATGAAACACTTAGGCTGGAAAAATGATTCATTATTATACAAATATCACTTATATCTTTGTAGAATTCTAACTAAAACAAAAAGTTCTTTTGGAATGTACACACCTCTCCCTTAAGAGGGCACTTGGGATTTTTAAAAACTTACCACATGGTCGAAGGAATTTTTGGGATGGCCTTAAATGCGATATTCAAAATTTTGTGGTAGAATGTTTGGTTTGCCAACAAAATAAAGTTAAGAAAATTAAGATCATATACTTGTTACAACCTTTATCCATTCCAAGTCAATGTTGGGATGAGGTTTCAATGGATTTCATCATAGGTTTACCCAAGTTCGAAGGAAATAATATCATCATGGTGGTAGTTGATACTAACACCAAGTATGCACACCTTTGTGCATTATCTCATCCATTTAAAGCCGGTACGGGTGCTACGCATTTTGGAAACAATTAAAAAGCTACATGGAAACAAAAAGATTATTATAAGTGACGGAGATCCCATTTTCTTGAAAATTTTTGGACGGAATTATTTTCTTGTTTGGGTACTCAATTAGCTCATAGCTCATCATATCATCCTCAATCAAATGGGTAAAATGAGATAGTGAAAAAATGTTTGGAAGGATATCTTCGTTGCTTTGTATATGATAAATAGACACGATGGGTCAGTGGTTACCTCACAGGTACAATGGTGGTATAAAACTTCTTCCATCTTTGTAACAAAATGACCCCATTTATGGCACTTTATGGGTATCATCCAACCTCCATCACATCATCTTTAAGAGAAAATTCTAAGGTTCAAGCGATTGGAAGATATCGAGCATCAACAAAGTTCTCCAACTCTTAAAGGATAACCTCACCTTAGTGCATAATTGAATGAAACAACGGGCATATCAACATCACAATGAAATAAGTTTTGATGTAGGCGACTTGGTATTTTTATGACTACAACCATACAAACAAATGTACCTCAAACGAAGCTAAGAAGGATAATAAATTATCACCAAAGTATTATGGTCCTTAGTGCAAAAGATTGGTACTATGGCATACAAATTGGAGCTTCTTGCATCTTCACGAGTGCATTGAGTTTTATGTTTCATGCTTAAATAAGGTTATAGGTGACAAGATCCCGGTTCAAAAAACAATATTTCCCGGGGCGGAAAAAGAATCGAAAAATCATATTGGAAACTAAAGCGATCACGGAAACAAGAACTTGACAACTATGAAATCGATCGTTTCGAGTATCTCATCGAGTGGAAGAGCTTACCTACTTGAAGATTCAACATGGGAGGATGAGAATTTTATATAGAAGCATCTAGAACTACTCAAGCATTGAGGACAACAATTTTGAAGGAGAGGGGCATGTAGGTCCCTATAATGTAGTGTATCCCCTTATTTTTATTGTTAGTGTATCCCCCTTATTGTTATTGTTGTGCCATGTAGTCCCCAAATTGTTATTATTGTGCCCCATCGAAGCCCACTAATGTTATCATTGTTCCCTTACATTGTTATTGTTATGTTGGCTAGAATTATATTGTGACCCCTTGGACTCCTATATATAGAAAGGAGGTTTTCATTTGTATCATCCAAGAATTGTTTGTTTATGTAATGTAGAAGGTTTCCCCCTCGAAGAGTACGATTTCTAAGTCATTGATCTATATTTTCTTCTATTTTGGCAATGCGGTTCCCGCAACACCCATAACCGTGGTTATTATTTTTCCTTTATTAAATTTTATTACATGGAATTTTCACGAGGGTTTTACCTTTCTTGCTAAGAGGGAGGGTTATAAAGTATGGCAAAGAGAAACACTCGATTTGACTTTAGCCTTAGTAAAATTGAGTAAATCAGAATTTCGCATCAACATGACAACTTGGGGTAATTAACTAGTGTGACATGGCTCTTGTCCTCGATTAGATCGAGAAAATTCGAGTTGGTGGGCTTGGAGTTCGGTCGTACATGTGTTGATTACTAAATTTTAACAATCTATTTCAATTAAGCGACCTCTAAAAATTAATAGAGCTAGTTGAAGGTTAGTTGAGAAATGAGATAGCAACCTAAATCAAATATATGTCGGTTAACTCACCGGTCAACATAAAATAGCCTAGACATGCATGGAATTTGAATTGGCCGGTTGGAGTGGAGGACACAGCGGCTAGTGTAACATTAATTGTATCTTGAATTTGAGTGTACAACTTTTGCATGTAGTCGGAAGATCAATTCCTTGGTAATTGCGCAGGGAAATAGGGACTTCCATATTGTTTAGTAGGTCGAATTAGCTCAAAATTGTACAAGGAAATAAGAGGATGTAGGAGGAAGAAATTAGCTAAGTGTTGGCCACGGAAGGTTCTCATTAAGGAGAGATAACAATTTTGCTTTTGTAGGTGGTGCTCGGAAGCTGGGCATGCAATTGTAATATTTTTCTATTCAGGCGATTAATGCAAAAGAGGCTTGGAGGTTTTAGTTGGGTTCCCCTAGAAATCAATGTGTACTTGTGGTTTTTCTTGTTGCTTGTTGCAAGTCTATGTATGTTGTTCTAAATTGTGATTTTCATTACGCATATTATTAGAGTAGAATTTGTGTCTCCTAATTTTAGTTCGGTTTTCTTGAGCGATTTACAATTTATATCAAATATCTACACAAGAGTGGTTATTCTTCAGGTTCCATTAAATTTTTTCAAGGTTCTATAAACAATGTTCGGGGTTCCATGAGCACTATTTATGAAATCTTGAACAAAGTTTGTGGAACCACCAACTTTTATTGGTGGAACCATGATCATTATTTATATACTCATTAACAATGTTGGATTCTATATTAGCACCCTTTATATAACAATGTGCACTATTTATATAACTACAAGAAGATTAAGAAGTATGAACTATATTGGAAAAATCATGAAAATTTCTTTGGTGGAACCATCAACACTATTTACAAACCATGAACAATGTTAGTGAAAACCCATGAAAATTTGGTGCTAGAGCCATGAATTTTGTTTATAAAACCATGAAACGATTTTGGTGGAATAGTGAGGAATGTTTACAAAACCACATGTAGTGAAGGGACCTTAAACAAAGTTGTTGAAACTATGAATTTTTTTTTTGGTGTAACCATGATCATTGTTTCTAGAATTTTGGAGAAAGTTGTGGAGCTTCACCAAATTTTGGTATTGGAAGCATGAGTAGTGTTATGGAACCATCAACAATCCTGGTGGGTTTGTGAGCAAGAAAACTTGAAAGAAATTTGGTGGAACCATGAAATTTTATGGTAGACACATGAACCTAGAATATTAAACAACATGACACTTATACATGTGGGTGTCCTAAAATAACATCACCAAGTTCAAGTGACACAATCACACGATAGCATCACAAACTAGAATAACAACTTTATATTTAGTTATCATAATATAGTTTTATTGATATTAATGTTAAGTGTGCATACTTTCACAGTTATAGGAGAAGTTTGAGTTGTTTTTGAAGAGATTCAATATTATTTTGCAATGAGAAAAATATCATCAACATATAAGCAAAGGATGATTTTTTTCTTAAAGCTTAGTGAAGTAAAGAATGAGAGTTTCTTTGTTTGTATTTTCCTATTTTGATAAACTTATTGGAGGTGGTGATGATGACATGTTACCCAATGGAACAAAATTTGTGAAGGGATCTATGCTTTTTATTTCATCTACTTTGTGGATAGATTTCAAAAGCTATGGGGAGACTTACGAGTTTAAACCAAGGAACTCGATGACATAAACGATGGTAGGAATGATAGAGTTAGAATTCAAGTGTTTGGTTTTTAATGACATACTCTAAAGATGTATAGGGAGCGAAATTATGTTCCAATATATGAAGGAGGTAGCAAATTCAATTATTTACGATTATAAGGTTACAATGATGGAGAGGGAGACAAATTTATTTTTCCAAAGTTTGGACTAGTCCTTACAATTGACATAACATGTATATTATTTTATTTTTGTTATAAAACTTTAAAAGCATAATGTTTACTTAGTTGAATAAAAAATACTTATAGATAACAATAGAATGAGATGAATTGCCTATTTTGAGTTCTTCTTTATTGTGAATGTGATATTCTTTTCATGTTATTCTTATAGTAAATAATTGTTATTTAAAAAAAAAAAAATATACACCTGCTTGTTATTCGAGTTGGTGTACCTAATGATGCCATGAAATAATGCTATAGTAATGTGAGGTGGTGCCTTTGTCGCATTATTTGAAAATAACTTTTATTAAATGTAAAAATGTAATATATTTTAGCTTAGTCGGTTAATTCAAGTAGTTAAGTGCTAAGATTACAGAATCATGAGATCAAGTCCTCGGAATAGTTGCTTTTGTGATATTAATAGAATTCACTTGATGTCTTCATTAGATTAGATTTCCCACAACTATAACTAGTCAATTTACCCTAAATGCCATTTTGGAAATGAGAGAAAATACTCCCAAAATGTATATTCCATTAAAAAAAAAAAATACATTTTTAATAATATTTTATTATTAAAATAATTATTAAATATACCATAAATTAATATATAATAAAATTCCTTATATTATCTATGGCTATAAAAAGTAAAATCACTATAAATATTTAAAAAAATAATGAATTTCACACTGACAGAATTATAGAGTCCCCAAATAATATTATTTCATGACATACATTATATATAGTGCCTAACATATGTCATGGATGCATACATCATATTATCTGCAAATGTTATAAAATATAATTTTGAAAGAGAAGATTAGGAATAAAACATTTACACGTACATAAATCATATATATATATATATATATATATATATATATATTTATTTATTTATTTCAAATTAAGTAATCCCTTTAAAGTTGGTGATGGGGAGAAATGTATCCCATAGTCGGACAACCAACTCCACTCCTTTAAACATGACATGCTTATCAATATATAGAGAAATGTATTTAAGTTAAGTTAACGAATTGACAATATGTGATGGTATTGATGATCAAATGCAATTTTTGCTATTGATGATCCAATGCAATTCTTGATGCGTGGTTTGATATGATTCCAATGGGAAGGGCACATTTTTTTACGGGTTCACTAGTGTACATTCACTTTTAAAAGAGAAAATTAGGACTGAGTTAAATCCAAATGTGCATGAGATTATGGAATTAAATCAGATGAATAATGTTTGTTAGTTGGAAGATGATAATAATTGTTATATGTTGATGAATATGGGTTGACAAATAGGAGTGGGGCATGGTAACACATGAGGCATGATTTGGTAAGATTTGGTACTTACCAAATCTTAAAGTCATACACACTAAGCAATTTCATCGACATGCACATTGGGGCATGGTAGCACATGAGGCATCATTACACTTCACCTTGACATCCAGGGAGAGTCCACTTACAATAATTCAAAATTTGTCTAGTGAATTTTTCTCACCCATTCAATTCATTTTCTCCTATAAATGGTTGATGTTAATGTAATAATTTTGTATTTAATCAATATACTTTTGCATGCGGTAGCTAAATACTCTTGTAATTTTTTTCCAAAGATTACTATGGAAGAATAATTTTGAAACAACGATAAATGATGGGTGAATGTTAATTACATTGATAGCCACCATAAATGAATAAAGGGAATTGCTACATTAATAACCATAACAAATACAATAATGATGGAAGAACAATGGGAGGCTATAGACAAAGTCTTATGGGGGTGTTTAGTGATGGGTAGACATATATCACTTGACATGCTCATTGTATGCTCATGGTGTGTCACATGCATATATCATGTTATATATATCATATCATGGAAGATGAGTTCACTTCACATTAATGGAGATTGAAATAAATTTGAGCTTGTTGATAAACATGATGATTTTTCTTAATTAGTTTGAGATGCACATGTTGTTGTATATCAATAAGATGTTAATGGAATAATATATTACTAGCATACTGCGAAGTATGGAAAGAGAACACTTATAAATAAGAGGTTAAAAGAGAACACGAGGAGAAAGAGGTTAAATTTTGATTATGATTAAATTTGACAATATGTAAATGTATTGAATACAAAATTAATATTATTTAAAACAAGTGGTACAAGGTAATTTAGTGCCTTTTAAAGAACACCGAGGGAGGAAGAGGTTAAATTTTGATTATGATTAAATTTTGACAATATGTAAATGTATTGAATATAAAATTAATAATTTATTTAAAATAAGTGGTACAAGGTAATTTAGTGCCTTCTATTCAAGTTAGAAATTATGAATTGCATAAAACATTATAACTTACATTATTAATAGTGTAATAGTAACACTATTAATAATTTTTACTATTGACCATTAGGTACCGGTGCTTTCTGCAAATTTACTACTCTCTTCATTTTGATTCTCTAAACCTTAATTCCCTAAACGCACGTCATTGACCCTTCTCCTTTGAAGGTCATTGGGTGATACAGCCCAGGAGAGCGAATTCCCCGATTAATGAAATGAAATAGAGTACCAAAAAACATCCACAGACTAATCATAGTCTATGGGACTATGAGTTCTATTTTAACATACTGTATTTGAGTCCTTTTCTTATTTAAATTGATGATGAAGTGACCCAACAGCCAACAATCCCATCGCTAAAGCCGGTTCAAAGCAGATGCTAACATATTCCCATAACTTTCTCTAATGTCTTTGAGCATCACATTCAAAAAGCAAGTATTTTTCTAATTCCATTTGCCCAGATATTGCAAAATGTACACACTCGTTCTTCCCAAATTCTTTAGGCTTTTTCACGATCTGTTTCACACCGAAGTTGATGCGAGTTGGTTCTTAATTGAGAAATAAGAACCTTTTCCCTCCACAAAATGTGGCTCCAATGTACTATTTTTGTTGGAGATCATACGTAAGGTTTAGTTGCTAATGTAGTACTTATTCTTTCTACCCAAATCTTTTCCCCATACTGTTTACGAAACTTCTCCATAACAAAATTCTTGCTCCATGCTATTTGTGGGACAAGCATTGAGGTAGATATTCCATTTTTGCATCCATGTGTAGTTTTCTCTCATCCATGTTTTCTTTCCTTAACTCATGCCTTCCTTGAAGATAACATTAGGCCATCTAACTACTCCTATTTTCTCGCTTCTTTTTAGATATAATATAGATTTTCCTTGATTGCTTAGTGGAATGCTCTTTGTTTCACTCAACATTATTTCATAAGGTGCAAACTTTTTATTTTGAACTTGCTCATGATCAAGCGTTTTTTGGATTTTTTCAAATTTGCTTCATTTTTTGAACATGGGTCTTTGCTAGCCCACAATTCACACCCATATAGCATCCTTTGGACAAACTAGGAGTCCACAAAGCACTTTAATCATTTTCCAATCCCATAACTACTCTCTACATCTGTTTTGAAGAGCATATAATGCTGCCTCTAAGATTCTCTTCTTTACCAGGTCCTTCCAATTAAGTTTGTTGTTGAAATCAATCTCGAGGTATTTGTACTCATTTACTTCTTCAAGAATGTTTCCTTCAAGAAGAACATGTCTGACCTCTACTTCCTTTTATTAGAGAAAATCATTATCGAGTCGTTGCTAATATTGACTTGCATCCCCAGCACTCTACAAAAATGATCGAGGGCATATAAGTGCAACACAATCCATGGGAAAATTTAGAAATCAATACAATATCATCGGCGTATAAAATAAGCTTTATAAAAAACTCCCCCAACCGAATGTTTCCTTCAAATAACAACGTATGCTATTTCCTTTTTTAGAGAAAATCATTATCTTGATCTTGCTAATGACAGTTTTCATCCCAACTGCAACTCTCTGTGCTCCAAGGGCATATAAGTGCATACGCAATCCATGGGAAGATTTACAGAAATCAATGCAATATCATCGGCATATAAAAGAAGCTTTATACAAACTCCCCAACCGAACACCATCCCCACCTTGCAAATTTGGCCACTCTTTCGAGTTTGTCAATATATAAACCAAAAAGAGTAGGGGATAAGAAGTAGCAGATCCAATGTCACTTCTAAAGCTTTCACGAAATGCAGATTGAGGTTCTAATTTGACTTTCACCTCTTCATAAATTCTATGGACAACAGCTCTATAATACAAGAATTTCAAGTTCTTTCATTCTATGCCACAACTTATCTCTAGGGACCGTGTCAAATGCCTTTTGAAGTCAACAAAAAACGAAATAATTCTTCTTTATCCCCCAAACCGTTTCAATAATGTGTCTCAACATGATGTTGTGATCCATTGTAGAATTCTTTGGCCTAAAACCTACTTGTCCTTTTGCCCTCTTTTCTTTTAACTTCTTCCCACATAGTTATTCTATTTTCTACCATGTTGTTGAAAAGCTTTGCAAAAAAAAGGATTGATCGTAATGGTTCTATAGTCGAAGGATTATTAATGTCTCCACTTTTAAAAAAGGGTATTGCTAGGCTAGTTGTCCGATCTCTTGGGAATCCTTGTTGAATGATGTGCGGTACAAGAGTGTTCATTCCCCATTTTAGATACTCTTCTTGAAGTTCAACCAAGTCTTTTTTCCTTTCACATTTTCAACTTCTTAATTCCAATCTCCACCTCATGTAATGTGAAGATATTTGTAGTTGTGTTGAGCCTCGGGGGAGGCTCAACATACGATTCTTTCTCATATATAGTTATTTTCATATTCAAACCATTGATTGCACGTAATATTATTTTCGATTGCTTCTTCCTTGGTTGAAGTTTCTACCCGAAGAAAAGCTTTGGGTTATTACTTTCTAGATATATTAACTCTTTACGTCTTGTTTGCATGAACTCATCTTTTTTCCTTTTTAGTATACCTTATATAACTTTACATTCATCTTCTCCTTGCTGTCTTTTCAGAGTTCTCCTTGCCATTTCATTCCCTCATCAAACCAAGAATTTACGGGAAAACAATTTTGATTATGATTTCCTATTTTTCTCTTTTGCACTTCTCAGTACCCTTTAGATATATTTGTTAACTCATGGCTTGTTGAAGGTTTTGAAACCACTTTTCTCTTTTAGAATTAATCTCTCGAGCATTGTCTTGAAAGATAGTACAATTTTCTTATTCTTGTGAGAAATTTTATTCATCTCTAACCCGGTACGACCGTGTGTAAGTATGTCGGAAGCCAAAGAGAATAAAAACTAAAAAAAAATAAAAAATAAAATCTATGTCGGCTTAAATAATAACTTACACAAACATATAAATAAACAATTAAAAATAAATTAAAAATAAAATTTAAACAATAAAAATTTAAAATATGAAGAGTTTTAAGAACACTCAAAAAAGAGATATGATAAATAAATAAAAATATAAATAAGCTAGAGGTATGGTAAATAAATAAAACCTCTTTTTCTACTTACTCGGGAGGTATGGTAAATAAATAAAAATATAAAAAAAAAACTAGATGTATGGTAAATAAATAAAATCTTTTATATTTACTCCAAAAACCTCTTTTGTATTTACAAAAGCTAAAAAAGAGGTTTTATTTATGTGAATCCTATGCTCAGAATACCATGAGACAAATTATTATTAATACCATGGGCCAAATACTATATTTATAAAAGAGGTATAAAAAGAGTAAAGGTAAATAGAAATAAAATATATCAAATAGGATTAGAAATCAACATCTAATTATATATGAAGCATATGGACCAAATTAATAATAATAGCATGCAAAAAAAACATTATTAACCCTAACATTAATATTAAAATATTAATATTATTATAATTATAATTATAATTATTAAATTTAATATTCATATTCATATTATTAAATTTAATAACTTTATATTAATACAATATTAAATTTGTTATATATATATATATATATATATATATATATATATATATATATATATATATATATATATATATATATATATATATAATAACTCTAGATATATATGGGAGGGAAGAACAAAGACATATGATAGAGGTGGAGAAATAGCAGGAGTGACAAAGTAGAGATGGAGATAAACTAAGGAGAGGGAGATGAGGAATTAAGAGAGACGAGGAGAGGGGTAACCCGAGTAGAAGAGGGTAAAGAGGAGACAGTGAGGGGGGCAGGTAGGTGGGAGAGAGAGATGAGAGAGGGAGGGAGAAAGGAGAGAGAGGATTGGAGGAGTAGAGAGAGAGAGAGAGGGAAGAGAGGGGGTTGGAGAGAAAGGGAGAAAGAGAAAGTATGAGAGGAGGAGAGAAGGGGAGAGAAGAAGAAATACATAGGGAGTGAGAAGTGGAGAGAGAGGGAGTGACAAAGGAGAGATGGAGAGAGTGTGTGTGTATGTGGGGGTGAGATAAAGAGACATAAAAGGAGTGATGGAGACAAGGGGGAGAGAAGGAGATAGAAGAAGAAAGGGAGGGATATAGTAACATAATTGGAGAGAGAGATAGAGTGATGGGAGAAGAGAGAGAGAGAGAGAGAGAGAGATGAAGGACAAGAGAGAGAGGAAGAGAGTGAGGGGGGAATGTGAGAGGATTGTAGGGGAGAGAGAGAGAGAGAGACGAGAGAGAGAGAGAGAGAGTGATGGGGGAAAGAGAGAGAAGGAGGTAGGAGAGAAAGGGAGAGAGAGAGGGAGAAGGAAAATAGAGGGTACTTGAGAGAGGGAGGAGAGAGGGAGGGAAGAAGAAATACGTAAGTGAAAATTGGAGAGAGCGAGGGCGTGACAAGGGAGAGAGGGAGACAAAGTGTGTATGTTTTGGGGTGAGATAAAAGATAAATAAGGAGATATGGAGAAGGGAGGGAGAGAGAATAGAGAGAGAGGCATATATTAACAAAGTTGGAAGGTGAAGATAGAGAGAGAGAGAGAGAGGTGGGAGAGAAAGGGAAGAGAGAGAGAGTGGAGAGAGGTAGGGGAAAGAGAGATGGAGATGGATGGGGAGAGAGAGAGGGGTATGAATAAATACATAGAGAGAGAGAGAGAGAGAGAGAGAGAGAGAGAGATAAGGAGATGGAGAGAGAGGGAGAGAGGATAGCGGAGGGAAGAGAGATATAAGTGAGGGAGAGGGATGGAAGGGAAGTGATGGAGAGGGAGGGAAGGGGAAGTGAGGGAGTGATAGGTAAATAGATTGGAGGAGAGAGTGTATGTTTTGGGTTTTATATAGAGATACAAAGGGGAGATAGAGATATATATGGAAGGTGAAGACACATAAGAGATAGATGGAGACGGGGAGGAAGGGACAAAGAGAATCTTGATAAATATGGAGTGAGAGAGTGTGTGTGTTTGTGGGGGGGTGAGATAAAGAAGAAAAAGGAGATATGGAGAGGAAATATATATATGTATGGAGGAGAGGGAAGAATATTTATTGGAAATAGATGGCATTGATTTCAATGTATATGATGATTTATAATACTATTTGATTTCTTGAACTAGATGCATTGATTTTAGTGTAGATTTTGATTTCTAATGATATTTGATTACTTGCACTAGATGCATTGATTTCAGTGTAGATGGTGATTTCTAATATTATTTGATTGCTTGCACTAGATGCATTAATTTCAATGTAGATGTTGATTTCTAATTATATTTGATTGCTTACACTAGATGCATTGATTTCAATATATATGATTTCTAATCCTATTTGATTGCTTGCACTAAATGCATTGATTTCAATGTAGATGGTGGTTTAGAATCCTATTTGATTGCTTGCACTAGATGCATTGATTTTAGTGTATATGTTGGTTTCTAATACTATTTGCTTACTTGCACTAGATGCATTGATTTTAGTGTATATGTTGATTTCTGATTTGATGTAATTGGATGCATGATGGTACATTAATTTTAAAGTCATTGGATTAATAGTGTGCATTGATTTTAGTGTAAGCACAAAAAATTATTGACAATGTAGATTTATTTTTGTGTTATAGTAATTAAACCTAATAATATTGGAGAGTAAGAGAGACAAGGTATGATTTTTACTACAACAACTCGAGCTAAATATTTAAATGGTTTATGATTTCAACAGTCTTTTCATATAATCGATATGAAAATATGACAAAACTAACAAGAGTGACAATAAGAATAGTAGAAGAAAATAGTTTGTGATTGATCACAATGAAGACTATTTGTAATTTATTACATTCTTATTATTCACATTTTCTATCATTCAATATTATTACATCATCACTTTGCATTCAAAAGTTTTATTTCATCATTTTTCATCATTAAAGTTATTTTACAATATTTATCATCTCAACAACTGAGGTAACTAAGAAAATTTAAAATTAAAATGAATCGATAATATCAAACATATTTAGCATATTTAAAATGTTTATATTAATATTAGATGTATTTACATATTATTGATAAAATTAATTATATGTTCCTCATATTATCGATATATTTTCCTTGGCCGCACATGACTGAAACCAGCCTAGATCCATCTTAACTCTAGATCTATCAAGCACCGAGAGGGATCAAATCTCTCGAGGTGCAATCCTTTCCTCAAGTTTTGCACTCAAGAAGAGATTTCCACCTCAAGATATTTGATCCCTCTTGCTGCTTGATAGATCCAAAGTTAAGATGGATCTAGGCTAGTGTTAGAAATTTTTTTCCCCTTGGCAGTGATTTCCGAGAGCATTGTGTTTTTCCCTTATGTTTCCTTTATTCTACCCATGATAACTTCATACAAATTGGGTTATAGTCTAATTTTAGGTCCCAATTATGCTCTCTAGTCTTAACTTCGTCTATCTTTTCTATCAAGCTTTGTGAACAAATGACATAATCAAAGACACTTGCCCCATTGTATGTGTTTCAAGTGAAGTTCCCAGACCTTTTCCATCTATCTAGACCATTGCAAATAATTAAGTTTAAGCCCCACACAGTGTAAGCAATTCCTCTCCAAAATGATTGACAACTTTATCATCTTCTGAACATCTCACCCATTGGGGATTCTCCTCTTTAGTGAGCCAAATAGGATTATGATCCTCTTTGCAACAAAGAATACTATCTTACTGATTTTTTGTTCTAGCATTAAAATCGCCCACTAAAAGCACTTCTCCCCTGCGATATTTGTTGGGTCGTTAATATACCATTATTATTATCACTTTTGAACGCTTATTCCACCCATTTCTATTATTCTTCATCATGTCATTTATTATAATTTATTACATAAATCCATTTTATAATGATTTATGCTCTTATGAATGAATGTTATTTATTCTCCTTTATTTCTAATAAATTGATGATTATGAATTATTTTATCAATGATAGTTTTAATAAGTTGGTTATAACATTATTCACCATTTTTAGCCTCCAAGATAATTTCAGATTGAAGATTTGATCATTAAAAGTGCCAACTCAGAAATGCGCTGGAATAAGGAGTGACAGTTTTGCGGTTGAGATTCTGAGCAAATGAAGACGAATCTGGAAAATCTGGAACATGGGTTTTGTTCAGAACGGACCCAATTAACTTTATTAAAGAACGGTTTGCCCAAATTCGGCTTGTACTGAGAGAAACGCAGGGTTCTTTGAGCATGATTTTCTCAGATTTGTTGTTGCGGTCGTCCTCCAAATCTCAGCTGCAAAGCCAAATTCGCCTTGTTCTTGTTGATCAAATGGTTAGAAGCAAACCAATTTTGTAATAGAAATCATGTTATACTTATCTTTATTGTAACTTCTCTCTGATCTCTCTCTATTTAAATGAAAACGGAGATCAAAGATGGGGATGATTTGGGGATGATTTGGGGATGAAAAATGATGGAAAAATGATGAAGAATGATGGTGGATTATTCATGATAGGATAGGGATTGTTGCATGCTGTAATTCTCAAGCCTTTGCTGTTGTAATGATTCCACAATTTGTTGATTAATACATGATTTGGGAGTTGCTGTTCATTCTTTTCATTCTGAAGTAACCCAGCAGCGTCCGCTGGCGGCTAAGGGCCCAGCCTCTGGTGGAGTACGCTGCTGCTGCTGTGTATCATATCTTTACAATTGCTGCCGTGTGATGGTTTGATTTCCTTTTCATTTCTTTAAATTGTTTTGTTCGGTAATCTTTTGTTTATGAACATTTCACAGAATTGCTTTGTTATATTGAAATCATAATTGGATTGCGTGAGTGATAGAATTATTAATTATAACTTGAAATGTCCTGCTGATAATTCTGATCTAATGCTGCGCTATCTAATTAAGACTATGGTTCATTTAATTACTGCTCCATTATAATTGCAATGGTTGTTCAATTAAGTTACTATTCAATTATAACTACGATTGTTGTTGCTTCAATAACTGTGATTAATGTTCATGCTGATAGGTTGCTGATTCAATTACATTTATAATTGTTGTGTCTTTCTAATGACTTAGTTTTGCTGTTCGGTTCCATTTAAGATTGTTGTTTAATTCTAGTATTTTAGCATTGCTATTCCTTTCCATTAATAAATCATTTTTGTTAGATGAAGCTTTGCTGTTCATTTCTGTTGATTCATTGCAAGAGTGCTTTTAAAGAGTTTTCCTAGTTTACTTTCAATAGCAGCTTTAGTTCAATTTCGATTTCCTTTTAATTTCTTTAAAGCAGGACTCTCAACTGTAGAGAACATTGGTTATTGCTTCCTCGTTCCCAGATTGATTGTCTTGTTCCGGTTTGATTTCAATTGCATCAATATCCAGAGGAATGAGTTATTGCTATTGTATCCTCGATTGATGGTTGTTTGAGTGAATGATTTAGTTTAGAACATTTCAGTTTCTTGCTGTTCCAATTAGATTTTGTTTCCAGCTTTCATTTACTTTTTCATTTTAAGCACTATACTGCAAAACATTACTCTTGAGTAAATAGCCGCCTCAGACTGAGTACACTCTTGAAATAAAAAGTCGTCCCCGGGTTGATAATTAATGTGAAGGTAATTAGGAGTTAAAAAGACCCTTTTATCACTCCATGATAGTACGCGAAAATACCTTGCTTTAAATCTGCATACATATCCTTGTTGTCTAGCCCCTTATTTTTGTAAGTTTTTGAGACTTGAGGGGCAAAATAGCATGTTGCAATTCTTATGTCATTCTCATTCTCTGATATTTTGAACCATAAATTATTTTCGTCTTCTTTCATCAACTGAATGTGACGACCTTCCTTTTATTTCACTAAAATTAGTATTCACCCATACCCTTTTCCATTCTCTGCTACCTTGTTCCAAACTGCTAACTTCAAATAACCGTCAAACACAGGAGTTTTGCAACCATCATTTTCATGAGTTTCCGTGAGACAAATTATGTCACTACCTTCCGCAATAGGCTCCAACCTAGGTCCCCTCCTCCAAGGCTAGCCTCTACAATCCCAAAAAACTGAACTTAGGTAGACCTGCATAGGATTTGACTGCTACGCAGTTTGACACATAAGACTCAACTTTGAGTCTTCACCCCTTTCCATCCATGTTGCTCTTGTTGTTTTCCTCCCTATTATCAAATTCTCTATTTTTTCTTTACTGCCAGCTTGCTGCCCATTTTTGTCCTGAGTCCCAAACATTGCAATAATTTCTTTACCATTGTACAACCATGCCCTTTTCCCTTCATTTCTTGCTGCCCTAATTTTCTTCACTTCTTCCCTTCTCTCCTCTTGTTGTTTTCTGGTTAAATCTTCATCAAGGAAGAAGTGTGAGCCTTTCAAGAGTTTCTTTTTTCTCCAGAGATAGTTTTTGTCTTGCACCGTCACCATGGTGACTTTTATGGGATGAGACCTCTCTTCACATATCTTTCCCATCCTCCTTGCTTGGCAAATTTTCCCCTTCCAATGTAGTTTCTCTTTCAGAAAATCCCTTGTCAAATTGAGAGTACTTTCATTCTTCCCATAATCTCTTATTCCTCTGATAATAAAGTTTATTTCCTTGTCTTTTATTTCTTTGTGTTCTCTTTTCTGTGCCCTACGAGCACTTGCATCTTCTTCTTCCTCTGTCCTTATGTAACCATTAGCGTCTTCAACTCTATCTTTGATTTCTTTTGGACCGTATTCCTCGTTGTTCTTTTTTGTCTTCTCTTTTGAAAGCTCTGTCTGTTGAGATACTTGTGTATTACCTGAGTTGCTTTATAAATTATCACATCCTTGTTTGTTGCCCTTGATCCTGTCATGGTTTTCCACGTTGTCTTCATGCTTTGTCATTCTTGTTTTCTTATCTCTAGAGCCTCTTGTAACATTGTTACATGTTCTTTTGAAATTCTATTATCTTCCATTAAACACTGATTTGCAAATGTGATCTATGAAATTTTACAGTCCCTTTCCTGTTCTTTGGCTTCCAAACTCTCCAGCCTTGTCTTGGCCCTTATCAGTTCTTTGACATAGATATCTGATGACCAAGTAAGAGGTGTGGATGTGGGGTTGTAAATTGTTGACTTTTTATTATTATTATTTTTATTTCTCTTATTTATTTTCTTTCTCTGGCACTGTTTTCTTTTTCTCTGTCTTTTTCCTTGTTCCCATTTGAGGCGAGCATGCCTATGCCTTAAAATGCCTGATATTGCTTTGCATTTACCCAAATCCACTTTCCTGTTTTATGTTGAAACAATTTTGACCTGACCTAAATGTTTGGTTTCCACATAACCTGATCTTTGCATGCCATTTTAACATTTTCTATTGATTTTCTTTCCTTGCTTTCCATTTTAAGATGAGAAAATCATCCAATCAGAAAGCATCTTCTTTATCCAGTGCCACTGCGAACTGGTTTAGGTTCCATTTTTTTCATATATATATTTTTGCATCTCCTCTCCCACAATAACTGCCAGTGCATTGTGGTGGGTTTCAAATGGTGGATTGAATGAGCACCCATATAACTCCCCTTATACTGCTAGAATAACTGACTTCTTCGGCTTTCATTTCAAGTGTTTCATCTCTTGTCCTTCCTCAACTTTTCCATTGTTGTTTCCTTTGTCATCCCATATATCGAACAAAGCACTATTTACCTTCTGATCGCTCTAAACAAGCTTCAGACTTGGGATTTTTGTAGGAGGAGGCTTAGTCTTAGGCGACTGCTTCTTCTTCTTTGAAGTCGGAATAGGAATGGTGAAGGGATTATTTTGCAGTGCTGTCATATTGAAGAACCTTGCTCCTGTGCTTCTCGATATTCTTAATAATTGAATAATTTTTGGATTTGTCCAATAAGAAGAGGGAGTTGCTGCTAACATCAGTGAGGGGGCCACCGTTGTGAGCGTCTTTGTCGGCCTGGAAAAAGAAATTTTTGACATCGGCAGTGCTGATGTTGCTCCGCTATGCCTTCTTGCCCTTCCTTGATGTATTTGGGATCCCCATTGTCGAGTTTTCACTTGCTCTGCCGCGCCACATGTTAAAATATGAAAATTAATGTAAATAAAGTAATTCTGGGAAAATTTAATTATTACCTGTTAGTTGGTTGTATAACGAAATGAAGTTAGAATAATGAAATAGCCCAGGTTAAATTGGATGGCCCAAGAGGCTTGTAGAAGTGGAGAATCATTTTGTTGATTAATAGAGTTTCCAATCCATTTCCCTGTGGAGGTTTCCTTGACACCCTGTCAAGGTTTTACCATGCATATTTGTACATTTACCTATGTGTGTTTATCTTTCAATTTTTCATTCAATTTCATAGATTTATTTCTTGTCTTATAGCTATGGGAACAATACCACGCCCCATTACGTCAAATCTAGAAGATAGTTATTAGTAGATATGTAACATTTGATGAATATTCTCTTCTAAAATTATATGTTGGAAAAGTTGAACAGGAGCAAGTATCGCCAAATCAACAGATTCAATTGGAGACTAAACCTTTTCTAGAAAGTCGAAAGGAAGGAGAGACTTCTGATGAAGAAGGTGGAGAAGTAAAGGAAATTGGAGAAATTCCAGAACCAATTCAACAACCAGTCACTCTAAGAAGGTCTACAAGGGAAATAAAAACACCCAAAATGTATGAAGATTCTTCTTCATCTTTTGCATTGATTACTGAAGATGGGGAACCTTCTTGTTATCAGGAAGCAGTAGATGATGCGGATAGCAAGATATGGAGAAAGGCTATGGAAGAAGAAATGGATTCCTTAGCCAAGAAAAATACCTGGGATTTTATACCATTGTTGGGTGCAAATGGGTCTTCAAGTTGAAGAGAAAAGTTGATGGAAGTATTGAGAGGTATAAGGCGAGGCTGGTTGCAAAAGGATATTATCAGGTTGAAGGTATTGATTTTCATGAGATTTTTTCACCAGTCATTAAACTTGTTTCTATTCGTACTGTGTTAACACTAACTGCATTACCTGATCTTGAGTTAGAATAGTTAGATGTTAAAACAACATTTCTTCATGGTGATTTGGATGAAGAGATATATATGGATTAGACAGAAGGTTTTGTACAAGGTTGCAACAAAAGATTAGTTTGCAAGCTCAGGAAATCATTGTATGGCCTGAGGCAGTCACCCAGGAAATGGTACAAGAAGTTTGATTCCTTCATGGTGAGCCAGAATTTTATCAGAAGTGAGTATGATCATTGTTTATACTTCAAAATTTTCAATGGCATATTCATTATCTTGATGTTGTATGTTGATGATATGCTTATTTCAAGAAAAATCATGGAAGAAATCAATAGGTTAAAG